>VWZP01009377.1:932133-1135311 GCA_013396995.1 Dicaeum eximium
TTTTGTTTTTTTAGGGTCGGGATTAAATGTGTGAGATGGTATTTTTTGTTTGGATTTCGATGTTTATTATTTTTTATTTATATTATGGATGTATAAACTGTGAGTTTTATAGTACTTTATTTTAATAAATTAAAAATGGAGATGTATTTTATAAGGTTTTTTAAAGATAAATTGTATCTCTAAAAGTTCTCTTACATAATATTTACCCTCTAATTGTGAGAGTCAACTATTCAATACTCGTTTATCACATGGGAGGCAGCTGAGGAGCAGCAGGAGGGCAGGATGTGCCCCATGGAGCACCCACCCCATGAGGGGAGACAGCCTGGCTGCCCTGGGCTGGGGTTTGAGGCGCGGCCTCTCCAATCCCAAAAGCGCCAGGGCATCCCCTACATGCTGTGCTGGGAAAACGGGAGGTTTTATCCCGTTCCTGTGAGGATCCTCCCCTGATTAGGGCAGGTTCTTGCCAGTATTTCTGGGCCTGAGCTGAGCTCTGTGTGCAGCTCTGTCTGAGCAGAGGAACCTGCAGCGACCGCGAGCTCATCGGGCACGGAGCGCGGCGCGGGCTGTGACACCCAGCCTGGCTCCCCTTGTCTCGTGCTTTGGAGCATGAAATGTAATCATCATTACCTTATTGCTCTCTTATCTCCCCTGGGTGCTGTGCCTTCCCTCCCAGCCTCTTGGCCAGGGAATCACTGCTTACAAAATTCCTCTTGCCGCTTTAAAATCCAGCTGGAGTGTTTGACTTGATGGCCTTTCGTGATAGGAAATTCCTCGGGCTGGTGCTGTGTGAACAAGTATTTCCTTTTATTCCTTCCAAATTTACTGGCAATTATTGACTGACCCCTTTGCTCCTGCGTTATGGGATGGTAGGAAAAGAGAGGGATTGATCCATCTTCAGTACATTGCCCTGCAGAGTTAACGATATTTTATTTTCCTGTATTATGGGAGACAGAAAGAGATCCTTTTTCATTACAAGTCTGATCAATTCCTAAGTTTTTCAGGGCTTTCAAGTTCCTGAACTTTTACAGATTGTAAAGAATAAGGTGAAAAGGCATAAAATTCTTCTTGAAATAAATCGTTGAAGGGGATGAAGAAAAATCAACGGTTGTTCATTTATGTGCATTGCTTTGTGCCTAAATAAATTAGAATCAAAATTGTCCAGTGAGGAAAATGCAGGCCTCTGCTTTCTCCACTGCATAAGATCTTCAGGCAACATTTATGGAGTTCGAAAATAATGTTTCTGGTAATAAATGGTAGAAATATTCTGTTTTCTGCATCAGCAGATATGAGGATTAAAGGATTTGACCATATTAAACAATTTTGCACAGCTTTGGCTCCCAGGGCTTGCAGGCTGCAATATCAGAGTTCATCTCACGGCATTTCCAGACCTGATTTAAGAAGAGAATATGTCCCTGCTTTGCAAGTTGTCACTCCCTAATTTAGGCCATCCCTGACAGAATTAAAAAACCAAAGATAAAGAGATTATTTTCCTTCTCTTGGAAGTGGGCTGGCTTCCTAAGGCTCCCCCCACCCCAATCAGCCATTTGAAATGATGGAGATAATTGAATTGTATTGTTTCTCCATATTCCCTGGAGCTCTGCTTATACTGGACTATCACATTGCTATGGAAACTTGAAAACTGTAGTGGCTGATCTTTCTTTGAGTGAACAAAGATCCAAAAATCCAAAGATTTTCCTTTGATTTGTCATCATGCTCAAGCTGGACCTGGAGTAGAGCCGCCTGCCCGTGGTCTCTCCAAGGCAGCTATCTCCCACTCGATATTGTTATTTTTTAATTCTGATTTTAAACCCGTAGAGCAGTTTGTTGGTGTTTTAGCAATCCAGCACAAAGACGCAGCACAGATACCAAAATAAGGGTGAGGTAAATACTGTTGAGGTAAATAAAGTGTGAAATAAACCCTGAGCATCCTCCTGCCTTCGGGGTTTGTATTAGTCCAAGGAAGTTAAAAGTCACTGCTGTGCTCCAAAAGGGAATGTTCCAGCTTTCACCTGCCAGCAGCAGGATTAGACACGTATGGGTTTGACTCAGTTAGAGGCTTCTAAGAGCCCTAGAGACTGGTTATAGATTTTTTTTCATTGTAAAATCATTAAATTTTAGGCGAAAATTATGCAGATACCCTTTAAGCTGTGCATGGGTAGCTCTGTTTTGGATAATTCTTTCCCATCTTCTAGTTTCTTTTGCATAGAATTGTAGAATCACAGGCTTGGAAGGGACCTTAAAGGCCATCCAGTCCCATCCCTGCCATTGGCAGGGACACCTTCCACTGTCCCAGGCTGCTCCAAGCCCTGTCCAGCTTGGCCTTGGGCACTTCCAGGGGCAGCAACAGCTTCTCTGGGCACCCTGTGCCAGGGCCTGCCCACCCTCACAGGAGTGAATTTATTCCCAATATCCCAGCTCACCCTGCCCTCTGTCAGCTTGAAGTCATTCCGCCTTTCCCTGTCAGTCCAAGTCCTTGTCCAAAGTCTCTGTCCAGCTCTCTTGGAGCTTCTTTAGGCACAGGAAGGGGCTCTGAGATCTCCCCAGAACCTTCTCTTCTCCAGTCTGAAAATCCCCACCTCTCCCAGCCTGGCTCCAGAGCAGAGGGGCTCCAGCACTGATCATTTTCATGGCCTTCCAGGTAATCCATGTCCTTTTCTGGACAAAAAAAAAAATCCGTATTTTCAGTCACAGAATAACTTTTTGTTTTTTTTTTATTTTCTAGTGAACTGTACTGTCTGCTGCAGCATTAAAATTCTCTCCCAGTGCTGCATGTCACAAGCCATATTTTACAAAGCTTCTTTACCTTTATCAAAGAAAACTCTTCCAACTTTGAAGGTCCTGAATGCAGATATCTGCACACGTTGACTTGTGCTGTCAGCACAGGATTAATCAAGGCTGTCACACATCCAGCCATAAAACCTTTAATATTTTTAAAAGGTTTGAAGCTGCTCTATTTATCACATGCATCAGGGAGAGCAAACTGTTAAACTGCTGTATCAGTAGGAAATAGTTTCAGTTGTTGCAGAGCAAGGCAGAGCTGAGCCCCAAATGCCAGCCAGTGAGGGAAAAAAAACCCTTTAGATATTAGAGAGATGCTGCTCTTTGAATCTTACACAGATATTTCCCCTCCCATACACACATATGCCCATCACAGCGTATTTGGTGGAATTTGCACACAGAGCCTGGTGAAAACATGAGTAGGTTGCTCTAAATGGGCAATAAAAAGGGTAGTGTGGCCTTTCCTCTGCTGGTAAATACCTCATTTCTCAAGAAATGCCATTGTTGACTTTGCCACCACAGGACGTTCATTTTGATGCACAGCTCCTGAAATTGTGCACGTGACATCAGAAATTGCCTGGTGTTTGTAGCCTCTGCCCGACCCAAGCACAATTCAGAAGTTTGTAATTTTATTTTAATATTTTTCTGGAGTAGTCACATTTTCAGCCTTTTCAGATTCTCTCAGATTTCAACCCAGAGGTGGAAAAAACTTTGTCAGAATTTTTGCATTGTATTTGGGTAATCACAAACCCCGAGCCAGCGGTGATGGTTTTCAAACCTAATTTGAAATTCTCAAGGCTTCAAAGTTCAATTGGAAGTGCCACCAAGACAGATGTTGTTTTCCACTGAATTCAGCACTTTTAGCTTTGTTGGAGATTTGAAAAAGTCTCTGAGAAATGGTGGGGAAGAAATAAATGTTCATGGCTCCTGTTCATCTTTAAAACAGGTTAGAGTGTGGAGGAAGTTTGGGTAAGTTTAGTTTTCCTTGTGTATATTCCTTTTTACACATATATGTGCATGTCCATGCTTAGAAATGGGCAGCACTCAGTCAGATATGTGGAAAATGCTGCTTATCCACATGCATTGATTATCTGTCCAGGGAATAACCATGCTGAGATCACATCTGGGTCTGGATGGCCCTTATCACATACACTGATCCCTGTCCAAACCTGCTCCTGCTGGAACAATGGGCTTTGTTCTGCTCAGCTTAAGGTGTTTGGGAAGGCACAGGCAGAATCTGACCAGGGAAAAACTGGTGCTGGGGCCATACCAGGTTTTTCCACATTTCCAGGAGGAATTACGGTGGTGCTGATAGAAACGGCAAAGAGTGTGCACTGAGACTCACCAACAGACCGAGCTTTGATGTCCTTTTTCTGATTTTCAGTGTTTGGTGGGTTGTGAGGGTGAAGATGCTGGGGGATCCCCCCTGGATTGCTGCTGGAGCATTTCCTTTTGTCGGCTGCCGTCGGAGCCGCGGCTGTTCGGGCCGCGCACGCCGAGCACCCACCTGATCGTGCGTGGCTGCAACACTTGCTTCTCCACTCTCCCATCTGCCTTCCTTACAGCTGAAGCGTTGCAAAGGCTACGTTATCAAAAGAGGTGTCCCAATAATGATGGCAATTACATGATTAATTAGGCATGGAAGTGCAGTCGTTTAAAAATTTTCAACAGTTGGCGCTTAATAGCAAAGAAACCATTGTGCAACTAAATAGCCCCCCCTCGAAATGATCAGGTGAATCTGAGGGCAGGTGAGTCCATTTAAGTCTGGAATTGCAGAGTCATTGTAATTAGTTCCTTAATTGCCTGCCCAAACTTGTTTGATGCACTCAGTGTGCATGTATAATTAATGATGATTTAAATGCTTTCCTTATCATTTCCTAAAAATCAAGTTGTTGAAGGGAAGATTGGAATCTGATATAATATGTAGGGGTAGAATTAGAATTTCTTCTTGTGTTTTTTGCTAGCTTAGAACTGATAAGCCTGAAAATTATCTGGGTACAGGCTCATATGTAGGAATGGACCTAATGAGTAAAGTATTTGAGTAGAAGTTGAACTGAGCACTCTCTGCTTTTTTAAATACAAATAGTAGTGGTGGGCTATGGCAACATGAACTGAGTTTGCATTTCCTCAGGAGTAAGTCCATGGTGCAGTTACAGCAAGGGACCCTTGGAGTGAGTATCCATGTTCCAGTGGTACCTGCATTCCATACTCCTGCTACTCATGTTCCTTCTTTTCAGTGTTTCCTTTTCCTGTGATGGGCAAATCTAATTTCTTGGATGTTTCAGACAGGTTTAGGAAGCAAACAATGGAAGAAAATTCATCATCGATTTCCTCAGGTTTCCTAATAATCTTTGCACTATTACCTCTTTCCTTCCTATTTTTTACTTAGCACAGATCTGTCACTGCTCCTTTTTCATCTCCCTGTTTCCAGGCTTTGGTTTCCTGCCTTGCTTTTCTTGATGAGCTCAACACTGCTTCCCCTGATCTTCCGTTCATCTTTGTTTTCCCTGACACGCGCGGATCCCAGATTCGTTCTGGCATTCAGATCCTTCCTCATTTCCTTTCTATCTTTTAACAGTCTTCTCTCATCTCTTCAGATATGACTTCCAAGCTGGCTGGCAGCTTCTTCTCCCAGCTACCTCACAGCACAAGGGAAAAACACAAAGTGTGCTGCATGGTCCAGTGGGGGAAAGCAGAGCAGATTTATGCACAAGAGATTGCCTGAGTTTTTGGGTTTCAAATAGTGGTTTAAATGAAAATGGATTTCATTGCTTGAAAAGACAGATAATCAAAGAAATACTATAATCATCTGAAAAGTACCATTCTATGAATTAAAGTTAAAATATATCATGTGTAGGCTGCTTGCTGCCTATTATTCTAATTCAGTTTTCTGCCTCTTATTCCTACCAATTTTTTTCTCAATGTTATTTTAAAAGCTGATTTTCTAGATATGAACTGTGGAAGGAAAACTAAAATTTAAATTACAACAACAGGGAATCTGGAAGGTGACTTAGGTCCTAATTATTCTAATATCCTATAATATTTGGGTAAACAGATCAAGAACCTCGTTGGTTTCAGAGCAATTTCATGTGGAAACACAGATATAGCAAGACTGGTGCTTTAATCACCACTAGAATCCAAATCAGTGTGAAAAAGTAAAAATCAATTAATTGTCTGCTTTTTTTTTTCCTGCCTGCACCAGGGCAAGCTGCAATAACTCTTTCCTTTTAGCCCAGTTAGGCCCTGCAGAGCTCAGGGATTTGGGGACACTGGTTGACTGGGTACATAAAAATTAGTGCAAAACGTAGCAGCAATAATCCCTCACATCTCCAGAGCACTTCACAGACATTAATGAATTGTCACAGCAATGCTGTAGCACAGAGCAGTGTCTTGGTCCTCATTACAGAGATGGAAAAAGTGGGTAACGAGGATAAATCACTTTTCCTGGGCCCCCAAACAGCTGACAGAAGGAAAGGATTTGTAAAGGAGGAATTTGTGGCTAAAACCACAGAAAGGCTGAGATTTGGTACCATCTCTTGTACAAAACACTGCCAGAGGTGGGTAAATACCATCCCTTTCTCCCAGACTTTCCCTTCCTTTGGCAAGTTTTATTGCACCTTGCTCCCAGGGCTGTTTCTACAAGGCCTGTGTGCAGTAGGTTGGGGTTGAGTGTAAAGGTCAAAGATTGTATCTTGGCAAATGGCATTTTTTTCTTGAATTTCCCAGCCTGATGAGTCATTCCTTGCTATGACATATCGTGTCTGCTTTTGTTAGTCATGTCAGATTAGACTCAGCGAGCGAGAATGATCCTGCCTGTTCCAGGCTGGCTGATTCCCTGAAAAAACTTAAATTGAGAGCGACACTAAAGTGCAAAAGAGTGATCTGAGGGAATGCAGTTAGTTTGCTTCAGATCTTATTTCTTCTGTATGTTGGATTGACATGAATGTTTTTCTTCATAACCTGCAATTCACAACCAGCTGAGTTCTCTGAGAAGATGCACTTTACAAAAGTGACACTATTTTATTGGATTAAGTAAACAATTTGTCACTGCTGAAACTCAGTGTTAGTAATTTATTACAAATTACATCATTATTTTACAATCCAGGACAAGTGAGTTGGATGAAACACATCGAGCTAATTTTGAACTTCAGGATAACAGATGAAGCTTTTGTTAGATTAAAATAAGATGTGTTGTCTTAAGCTATTTAGCTGGGCCTTTAATATTTCTGTAATAACCTAACTCTTAATTTAAAAGACAAGCATACGTTTGCATAAGTACTTCCAGTGATTGTGTGTCATCATTTTCTGACGGCCAAATCCATGAAGAAGTTTTTAATTCCGTGCTCTTCATCACAGGGTCTGGAATTTTAAAAAAAAAGTGTGAATGTGGCACTGAGGGATGTGATTTAGTGGTGGCCTTGGCAGCACAGCTGGCATCAATGTGGTTGTAAAGTTGTGACCATAATCTCTGCCTTGCTATAGTTGTGTATTATCTGCAAATCTGCATTTTGAAGTTTCAAAATTAGAAAACTGTAAGATCTTTGTGGGAAAGGAAATATTTTTTTCCAACCACAGGAAAAAAAAGTAGGAGTTTTGAAAATGTTACCAGGTGGCCAAAAAGCTGAAGCCTGGAATATTTTCATTAACTGAAAAGGAAAGTAAATTTTTAGAAAGAAAGAAGTCAGCTGAGGGAAAGGCTTTCTTTCAAGCAAGTTTGATAAGAATTTATATGTATGTTTAAATAATAAGTTAATTCAAATCAGAGAAAAGGAGTTTACAAAGTCAGTGTAAGTGATGATGATGACTATTCCCAAAACTGGTTGATAAGTTAATCGAAAATTACTTTTCCTTTGAAACTGCTGTTTTAAAAAATCTCTTGATTTTCTGGTTTCAGAAAACTGCATTCTGAATTTCTGAATATTCCATTTACTGGCTTGGTGAGGAGTTTGTGCATCAGATTAGCAATTAATCTGAGGTGCATTTGTCAAGAGGGCTCATGGTGGCTTCCTGGTGGTGCTGCTTGTTGTCCCTCACCAAACCTGAGGGACATCTCCTGGTCACTTTGAGGTTTCTGCCCCTTGTAGTTCCACTAGCAGCACGAGTTCCAGCTCAAGAAAAAAACAATTCATGACCTGTTTTGTTTTAAGATATTGCCTGAAGTTGCTTTTGAAAATGGTTGTTAGTCACCTCTGTCACGTCGACGCTTTTCAAAATCGTATTTCCTGTCCAATTTCTCACTTTGTCAGGCTGCAGTAATTAAGGTTTAGCGTGCAGAATTTAAGCCAGAAAGGAATTGCTGTGCAAATCGTGCATGTGGGCACAGGGGAATAAATTCAGCAGCCTTCTATCTGTAAATATTTTATCACTTTATGTGTGAGATGATGACCATGATTGGCAAAGGGAGCTGGGGATGGGGCTGGAGGTGTCTGTGCTCTGAGGTGCAGCACTGGCTCTGCTGAGCGTATCCGGCCACCGGGTTCATTTATATCCCCCAAACCTGGGAAATGAGGAGCAACTTGTGACAGATCACTGGAGAAAGGAAGAAGATTCTCTCTGGGAAGTCCCAGCACTGGTCCTGGCATGGATTTTTCCTTTCTCTCCCTTTCCTAGGGGAGTTGGAAGCGACTTGGTTTGCAGAGGTTACGATGGTTTTGGGGAGTTGTTTGGAAGCCTGAGGATGAGCAGAGGGCAGCCAACCCTCCACCCCTCACCTTGTCTGTCAGCAGAGGATCCTCTGTGTGTGCTGTCAGGAACACATCTGGGTGAACAGTGCTGAGGAAACAACCCTCTGAAGGGCATTCTGAAACTTTCCCTGCTCTGCAGATGAGACAAGGAGCAGATGCAGCAATTGTTGTCCAGCCCTGGGCTCACACCAGTGCTGCAGTTGGTTTCTGTCAGGTGCTTGGTCTGTCTGGTGGCACAGGAGAGGAACCTCCTAAGGTGCAAATTCTCCGCTGGGTAACTCCAGAGTTATTTAGGGAGCTGGATAAAAGCTAAGGGTTATGTATCTGGATTTCAGCGTGTTTACAGCCGGAGCTGTAGTTCAGATAAATCTCTAATTAAAGCCCAGGGATGAAAGCACTCCTCCAGGAAGGTATTACACTGTTAATTCTGGTCCTTGCTCAGTTGCATGAGAGAGATGATAGATTGAGCTACCAGATAGTTTATACTTGTGGCATATGGGTTGTTTGTTTTTTGCAGCTGAGCAGCGTGGCAGCTCTGGGCTTGCTGCTGTGCTGAATGTTATAGATTGCATTCACGATTCCTCCATCATTCCCCATTTGCATGGACATTTTAGTGCCTCTGGACCTTTGCAGAATTATCTCCCAGGATTATTAATCAAGTCCCAAAACATTAACACATCCAATCAAGTTAATTGAAAGAGATAGGTTTTATTAAAAAGAAATCTAGCGAGGCCTGTAGCCTATATAATAAGAATGTTCTATAGAATCTGATGTAAGAGGAAAACCTCTTATGTGTGATACAAAGCAACTGGAGCAAAAATAGCTGCTACAACAGAGATCTTGCTGTGTTTGGCAAACTTGTGGCTTTACAGAAGATAACAAGGAGTGTCTTGAATAGTTTAATTTTCCCCTCATTTAAAGCATAAGTTCTGTGTGCAATACAAAGTTACATAATGCCATCCTTAGGGCATGTTTCTAGCAGTTTGCAAGGGCTTCACTTTTTATTTGTACACTTTGTGTATCTGCAGCATGAAAGGATGGCTGGGGTGGCTGCATTAATGAAATAGAACATCTATCCCAGCAAATTCATTCACCATCCATTTGCCAGTTGAAGTGTGGGTAACACAATGACATCTATTTGTGTTGTGATCCAGCAGTGGTGTGGCTGTGAGGGCAGTGCCCTCTTTGTCCCCCCTGACTGTGTGCTGATTCAATTCCCAGCTCTGTGTTCCTGTGCACCAACAGCCCCAGGCCACGTGTCCCAACATCTAATGGAGATAAAAGGTCTGGGACGGTGATAAATCCTGAACCACAGGCATGGTGGGCATGTTTGGTTGAGGGGAGCAGATTAAATCTAATCTCCAGTGAATGCCTGAAATATATATCTATATATAGTGTAGGCATAGAAGCCTCAGTACCAGATTTGATCTAATTATTTACTTCTGCTGTGTGAATTTACTTGGTAATGTAGATGTAGCAGTGAGACTACAGTGAAGAAGTTGTTTGAGCTGGTGGCTGTGGGTGTGGTAACTAATCTGTTGTCACCTGAAGTTTCCCTCCACATCTACAATTGTATATTGGACTGAACTGGTGAATGCTTTGTGCTGTGCTGTATCTCATTTCCTTTCTTGAAGTCTTACCAAAGATGCCACAATTTTGCCACAGTATAGCTCGAGACAGTTGTGTGGAAGGGGGAGAGAAAGCAGAGAAAATGTGTGTTACTGGTCTAGACTTGTTATTGCATCCTGCCAAGGAGACCCTGAGAAGGCTCTGACCAAAACCTGTCTTGTTCCAAAACCACTGTAAGTTACATAAAAGGATGTGAAGCACCAGTGTAGAAAACATCCTTAACTCTTTCTGCACCATCTTGCATTACAAATGCCAGAGGACATTAGAAGATGTTTTTTTTACCCTTGTGCTGTTTCCTGTTTAAGTACGATTACTTAATTCTCTGATTTCTCATCTGGTAATCACCTGGTTCTCATCACTGCCCTGCTGCAGTGAATGCAAAGAAATACTACATCTAAAGCTTTTCTTTCTTTCTTTTTTCTTGTTTTGGCCACTTATTTATGACCATTCCTTTACCTTTTAAACGTCACGTTCAGAAATCTAAATTTGGGACCCAAATGAGCTGGAACTATACCCTTAAAAAGAAAGAAAGAAAGCTCCAAACCTTTATTAAAGTTACCCTGGTGTTGCTTTGTCAGCATCAGTGTGATTAACCTGCCATACAAATGTGGGTGCTACAAAATGAACCTGCTCCAGGGCAACTTTGATTTGCATGCTCAACACTTTCCAAGTGTTGCATTCATAAATCAGTAGGGTTTTTTTTTTTTTGTGTGTGTGTCTCTTCTGGATAAGTGTTTTTCTTTCATTCTCCCCTCTGTCCTGCAGCCCAGCCTGTGTATCATGGCTAGAGGAGACCTGACCAGCATGTAAAGACTGATTTTAAGTCTTAGGTGCAACCTATTGCCCAAGCTTTCTGAAATAAATATATTTAATATTGATAGCTTGTGGAAAAATAATAAATAAATAAATAAAGGAGAAAGTGAGCTGCCAATGCATTATCAGGAAATGCAGTATTAGAGCAGGAGCTTGTTTCTGCAGCATGTGGCATCCAAGTTCATATAAGCAGAACCATTAGCAGAATATACCAAAATCCCTTTTTTTTTTTTTTTTTTTTCACAATTTTGCATTTATTTCAGAAGAGCTGACCTGTTGCTGTTTCAAACAAACATTGTCTCAGTCTTTCCCTTCCAAATAATTCTGTTTTCTTGGGAGTGCCTTGCTGGGGTGCAGGGTTTCTCAGCAAACAATCCTGGTTGTTTGTGGTGGGGAGTATGCTGGCTCTGCCCAAACACTATTGATGCCAAGTTCATTTAAATTGCATTAAGTTAATTGACTCTTTGTTGTGGAGTGGGATTTCACCCTTCCCTTATTGCAGTGCAATGTCCTCATTTGATTATACTGATTAATAGATTTTCAGTTCCTGCAGATAAACTTTCTAAGCAGAGTGGTGGCATCTCAAAAAGTGGAAGGAGCTATTTTGAGAGAGGCTGATCTGAAGCAATAGTGCATTTTCCTGTGGTTTATCCACACTGTGTGCAAGTGTAGGAACCATGGTATGGGAACACTGGGACACTAACCTGGGCCCAGATTCCTTATTAGAGATTTCTGGACTGACAAGATCAAGTTCCAGGCCAAAGGGTCTGGAAAACAATATTTTGTAAGCTCCATGTCCTGTACAGACTGCAAACTTTAAAGGTGGCTTCAAGTGTGAGACATTTGAATTGGAATCTTCCCTCTAGTTCCTGAACTACCTAAGGAAAGATGTTGAGCTTTGGGAATTGGCTGGAATTTGATAGCTCCAGGTCTGATTGTCTTCAGGCTCTTCTGAAGGGGAGGAGACAGAGAATGCATCACATTATATATATNCTTTCTTACTTGGAGCATTGTTTCAGAGCAGACAGGAGAAAAGAAACTAGGTAAGGTGGCCTAATTAGGCTCGAAACAGGAAAAAGGAGAATATGAAATTTTCTTTTCGTCTTTCACAGTTTTCCTTTGCTTTTTTCACCTTGGCTTTTCAGAATGAACATTGCCCCACATGACCTGCAGCTCTGCATATCAATACAGAAAGTGCTACATGGGAAGCAGTAAAGCAGTGCCACTATTTACTGCACCAAAGATACGGATTTGCTTTGTTGGATTTGTGTGTGTGTGTGGCTGTTCTTCTAATATTGCTGACTTGTCTCCAGGCAAGAAAGCAATTCTCTCTTTGCCTCAGAAACATGTGGTATAACCTCATGTCTCACTGGCAGGGGATTTAAAACAGCCACTATAATTTACATGATAATTGTGTCATTTTTTTTTACTTCCCATGCAAGTTCCTCCTCATTTGAGATTGTTCTGTCCTTTAGCAAGTAGTGCACTTACTGGTGGCTCTGCAGGGAGCTCTTGGCAATCTTGAGTCAGAAATATAATGGAAAAATGGCTCACCTGATGATTTCAAGGGGATTACAGATTTAGGGAAAATAATCTGGTGGATGGGAAAGGGAGGAGAATTCCACCAAGCAGGGCTGGAGCAGAACAATAACTGAACTCTGTCGTCGTTGGCTTGCCTGTCCTTCAGCACATCTTTTTATCACAGTGCTGCAGAGGGTCAGAGGGAAGGAAGCTGGAGGGATGTTTGGGATTGTCTGAGAGGGAAGGAGGCTGGAGGGATGTTTGGGATGCACTGGTCAGAAGGTGCCCAGACACACTGAGGTGTCATCTGTGCTCTCAGCAGGCTGCCAGCAGCTTTCACATCCCAAGTCCATCTTGCTCCAGGCTTTAGGGGGAATTGCCAGGCTAAAGGGGAGCACTCCCAGCTCGGCCTGAAGGGGATTTTTCCCAAGTTCAGCCCTGAGCAGGTGCCCCATGTTTATACCACACGAAGCTGGTTGAGCTGAGCACTTGTCCTGGCTGCAGAGATGGATCACTCTGGCCTGTGCCTGGCTCCACTCTTTGCCATCCAGCTTGTCCCCTTTGAAATACAAATGACAGGAATTAGGATATTAGCAGGAGAGCGCAGGATGTAATTGTATGTTGACTGAAATGTTTCTGATGGATGGACCCAGTGAGGTGACATCTCTTATTTATGGAGAGGAGAGCACAGGTAGTTGATAGATTTGACAAGAGCACAGTGGCAAAACAAAATAACACTGAGGCAGAATGAGAATGTATTTGCTAATGGCCTCCCTCGCAGCTGTATACACTGATTTAATCTCTCCAAAACACTCTGTTGTTTATGAGGCCTGTGGGTACAATTTTATGCCTGACTGAAGAGGTTGCTAATAGCTGCCATATTTGTGTTTAAGGACCTGCAAAGGATTAAGCTAAGTATTTTAAAGCAATGAGCCATAATAAAGTAATAATATATTGAAAATAATAAACAGTCTTTTTTTTTCAATAATTGGCTGCAAAACTGGTGAACTTTAAATGACAAAACTACTAATTATAAATGCAGTTGCTAATTATATATTCATTGGGGAATGCAAATTAAATCATGGCATAAAGTCTCTAAGGCAGAGACAATAAGGCGTGGAGCAGAATAGCAAGCACCCTTAAAAAAAATATGAAACCCTCAAAAAAAACCTCACAAGGGAACCCAAAACATTCCTGCAGGAACAAGTTGTGGTGATGACTGAGAGTTGCTTTGTCCAGGACAAAGCTGTTGCACGAGGGGAGAATTTTCTGTTCTCATTGCCCAGGTGTGAGTCCCATGTGGGGACATTTTGTGTCTCAGTCAGAATTAAACAATCTGCAATCCACAATAAGCACTGGAGGTTTCCTTTTCCCACTTTTGAAGGCTGATACTCTTCCATCTCAGTAACCTTATTCTCTTCCCTTCTCAAGGAGCTGCAGTTCTTGTGGTCGCCATCCTCCAAAGCACAGCAGCACCATCAGGGTTTCCTCTCTTCTTGAATATCTTTTTAGATAGGACTGGTCAGGTAGAGAGGATCTGAACAGATGACAAGAGGAGGAGGTTCCTTAAAGCCTCAAAGCTGAGTTATTTTGTGCTTTTCTTACCAAAATGTGTCTGATTGGAGCTTAGCAGGGGCTAGACCCCCAGCTCACTGCCTCCTTCCTGCCTCGGTGTGGGGCAAGGTCCCAGATTAGGAGGTGCTGAAGGAAATCCCATTGCAGACAGACAATTTCTGGGTATGAACGTGTGTTGTGTTACTGAATCCAGTGTGAGTGCAGTGTAACTGCCTGCTGGTGCACAGAAATACAGGTACAGAAGCTCTAGGAGAGGCTGTCTCAGCAGAGACCCTGCTGAAGGGTACAGAACATTCCTGGAGCTGGGAGAGCTGACTGACACAGAGCCTAGACTGCTGCTCATATAATAAACATTTCACACAGCCTATTGATAAAATTTTAGTCTGAACCTACCCCTCAGTAGTGAAGTGTAATTTAGATTTTGCCGCTCAGGAAGTGACTTTAAGGTCTGTGAACCAAGAACTCAGGAAGATGCTGAGGATAAGCCGTGATCACCACCCACATGTTCAAGGGCAGAAGCCTTTCTCAGGCCACTTCTAAGCCAAAAGTCATCATCTGTGTCTCTGTGCCACCTGCCCAGCCCCAGCCTGATAACAGAGAGCAGCTGATACTGCTGATTGCAGTTCAGTGTTCTGAATTAAATGTTTGCTGGCCCTGAGTTTGAGAAAATCCTGCCTCTGCTTAAATCTGTGTGTGGACATTTCCATGTAAGCCCCAGGAGTGGCTGTAGTCCTGTGGCTTTGGGGCAGGGGGTCTCACCATGATTTCAGGTGATGTTAAAAGGAGACAGATCAAACTTTCCCAATGCTGGTCCTTGTTTGAAGGCAGTGCTGGCTCAGCAGCACCCGAAATCCCTGCTGGATTCTCTGTGGGACTTGCACAGCTGAAGGCATTGCAGGCTCCTGTGTCTGACAGAGTGAAAAATGTGGAGGCATTTCTGGATCTCAGTCTCCACTAGGAATATTTGGCTTCCAGCAGAAGCTGTATACATGGCTGCACAGGCATATTTCCCTTCCTTGATGAATGTATAAAATATATATGTCTGTTAATTTGCTCTTAAGAGCCCTCAGGTTTCCATTAATGACTTGTGTCCCTCAAGGACCTGGCAAAGCCAAGTTTTATATAGAGGTGCCAAGTAATAGCCTAAGGACAAGCCAGCACCTGACATGGTTGCTGATCTCCAGGAGATCCTGGGGATGGATATTAACAGTCCAAGTGTCCTGACAGGTCACTGAGTCAGTGGCTCCTCCTGTGCAGCTTCTCCCAGTCCAGCAGGCAAGGAAGACAGATCTACCTGTAGTGAAAAGCTCTTGGTGTTACAGGGTGTTGGCAGTGTTGAGCTCCCTTGAAAAATGGATCAGATACTTAGACACTTGTGTATGAATTTTGGGTCCTTGCCTTAAATATCTACATCAGAAATCCTTCAGAAGACAAAAAAACAAACAAACAAACAAATTTCCAGGCAAGAGACAGTTGTAAGTGATAATTTTATTACTGATTCCTATAGATTGTATTTTGATATCATTTTTTTATTTCTTAGGAATCACCAGTCTGAGTTATTTATGCCTTTGTAGCTAAAAAGTATTGAAACCTCATCTGTTTTAAATGAAGGTTGGACAGCCTTTAGAAGGTATAGTCAGAAGTCAGGAGTGACACAGAGGTAGCACATGAGCTTTCAGCACAATTTAAGGCAGGAAATCTTGTGAGATGATGCTGGGAATCTGTCTGGAAGAGGTTTCCAGTGTGGCCCCGTGTACCTGAGCAGGATTGTGCAGAGCAGAGGCCTCTGGCTCATCCCAGTGCCCTTGGGGAGCAGGAGGAGCCAGATGGAGCTGGGGAGGCTGGCAGCTCAGAGCAACACAGAGCTGCAGAAAGTTAATTTTTCAGTGACCACAGGAAAAACACTTTTCTTTTTTTTTTTTTTTTGTTAATTTGTCAGTGTTACAATTTAGCCTTCAGAGAACCGAACCAGGGATGTGGATTTGTTTGGCTACAAAGCTCATTAGTGTAGCTCCACTGCACTCGATTGCTAGAGGATTTCCGACCAAAACAAAGCAAGTGAAGAAAAAGAAACAGTAAATCTATGAACATTGTAACTCATTAAAAGACAATTTATGGACAATGAAGGGGCCGAAGCCATTGAATAAATTATTATAATTGAAATTATTCAAGCCTGTTTAAATTATGGAAGATGTTACCAGGTTGTTGTCTCAAGCCATTGTGCATAGTTTATGTGCACTGGTCTTCTGAGCCCCTCTGAGATCCCTTACATCGAGCTAAACTGTTGCTTGCATCCTTGTAAACATTTTCAGTCTGTCCACAAAAACAACCTCTTGCTGCAGCTTGTGAGAAGGGTTTGTCTCAAAGGGAAGGGATCAGTGCAGGGTTTGGTGGCCGTGGCTCTCCAGACCAGCTGGAGGAGAAGGGCTCTGGAAAAGCTCCTCTGGGCAGAGGCTGGGCTTTCCTGGGTGCTGGTTTGGGTCTGAGGAGTGATTCCTTGCAGGGATACAAAATTTATCAATCTTTCATCTCACAGGATCAAATGTGGGTGTCACTCCTTTAGCTCAGCTGGCACTGAACTCCCCACAGTCCAAACACTTGTGGGATCTCCATGGAGGCAGCAGGGAGAGGCATTTCTGGGATGTCACAATGTTGGCAGGGTATGGGGCAGGACAGGGCTGGTCCCTGGATCCACTGCACCCATGGGGGGCTGTGAAGGTGGGGCAGGGTCTAGAGGGGAAGTGATGAGGAGTGGCTGTGGTCACTTGGTGTGTTCAGCCTGGAGGAGAGGGCACTGAGAGGGGACCTCATTGGGGTCTGCAGCAGAGGGGCAGGGGCTTCCCCCAGAGTGTGCTGGGGCACTGAACACAGGTGGTAACAGCTGTACAGGTGATAGGGACACAGGTGATAACAGCTGTACAGGTGATAGGGACACACACAAGTGATAAAGACACAAATGTACATGGTTTGCAAGCACAGCCACTGAGCCAGTGTGTGGTCACCACCATCCTGCAGGGGATGGCAGCAGCCTTGTTGAGGGGTCTGTGGCTGCTGCAGGTCCTCAACCACACCTGGGCATCTCCCAGTCCTTCTGGGGGTGTTAGGCTGGAGCACATTTGAGAAGGAGGGGCTTTCCCAGCTCTCCCTTAAATGCTGCCTTGGTTGGGTTATGCGTGGCCTAGAAGGAAGGTTTGGTTGCTGATGGATTCTTTGGGCCTATAATGGATATTTTTCCCAACCCTCTTTGCCTGAGTTACTGAATTATTTGGATCCTGTGAGTGGGAGCAGCACTGCAGTGTAAAAAGGTATTTATTTTTATTTAAATGATCTGCTTTCTTGGAGCACAGTGATATGGAAATGCTGTGTTGTATAAAACAAGAGCAGGTGTGCAATTCTGTTGCTTTGGAGGCATTGTGGAAGTATTTGCATATAGACTTCTCTGAGTCAGCTCTGTTAGAAAGGTGTCAGCAGTTCAGCTGCTGTCTGGGTTTTGAGATTTGAATCCCTGAAGTTTAACTGACTTTCTCACCTCTGTGAGTAGGGCCAGGGCTCAGTTAAATGTAATTATTTGTGGCATAATGCATAAAAGTGTAGTCATGTGCTTAGTGGTGGGAGAGCTGAAAGTAGGATTGAAGTTGCTCTGTGTTCTGTAGTCTGTACAGCTCTGATTTTTTTTCCTGTTCCAGGTTTTTCTGTACATTTTATGTGCATGAGGTCCTGCACTGTGTATTTTTTGAAGGAGAACATGTGTTCATCATGTCATTGGCTGTGGGGATCAGTGTGGGGAGTTTCTCTCTGGACTGCTGGGTTTTGTTTTTTTTTTTTGCTGCTGCTTTTGCCTTGTCTCACCTCTCTGTGGTGGCTTGGCATCCCCAGACCATGGATATGGATGTCACCAAACTGTTCCTCTGCTCCTCAGGGGTTATGTTTAATTTTGCTGTGGTTGTTTTAGGAATACTGAACAAATTGACGAGCAGAGGTGGTGGGAGTGCCATGGAAAAGATGGGTTTAGTAACCACTTGTAGAGAAAACAAAAGCAGCTCCAGTGACGTTCCTGGCAATTCCCACCTTGATTATTGCTGGCAGAAGGCACAGGGATAAAAACAAGGCTGACACTAATGTACAACCAATGGTGATGTCCCCGAGGAAATGTCACCAATTAGCAGGAAAGCTGCTGCAGTTATCAGCTTAGACAAGATTTGGCTGTGGAAAGAAGAGTTGAAAGAGATGAGGCTGTGACTCCTTCCCCCAAATGCTTTTCTCTCCATGCGTGGAGGCTTGTGAGACAGCACAAGGGAACTTCTTGGTTGGCTCTTGTGGCAAAGCACTTTGCTACTCTGGGAGCAGTTGGGAACGAGTTAACACATTGTTCTGGTGGAAACAAATCCATTTGTTTTTATATTATATTATGGAAGTATAAAATTGTGCCTAGAAAATCACACTATTTCTCACTTTATGGATAATTATATATATAATGAGATTGAATGACAAAACTCAGCACTGGAGAAGTCTTTAAAAGCCAAAATGAAAACCCTGAGCTGTGTGTTAGAGAGATGGAGGGTATCAGGGGAAGGATGTGGCTTCCTTCACTTTACATAAACTGCCCAATATTCCGTGTTTGATCTGAAACTGGACAGGAGAAAATAAGAGGTGAGGGGAACTGCCACACCATCTGTAAAAACTGCCATGATAATTTAAGCAGCATTAAAAAACCTTTCCCTGAAGCTGTGCTTTAATAAGATTCCCAGTCAGAAGTCAAACTCTGCCTAATAATTAATTCTAAACTCTAATAATGCATTTATTAGTCTGGAAATGGCAGAAGTGAAGTGACCACGCTTGAGGTCCACGTTCAAAATTAGCAAAATTTACTGTCATTCCTAGTTAAAAAGGAAGGAAAATGAGCACTGTAACAGGCAGTGAATATCTTTTGTATTAGCAAGCAGCTATATGGACATTATTTGAAACATTTTTGGGCTTCCTTAGAGCAGATGTTCAATGTGAAAAGTTATTTTTTTATCTCAAAGTTATCAAAATGAGAAATGTTCCATTATAATGGAATTTCTTGGAAGACAGGGATATGTTTTATCATAATATAGCTCTTGCATCATATTAGATGCTACTTATGTGCTTTATTGAAATCCAAACCTCTTGCTTAATGTTTCTTTTCCAACAATGCAAAAGGTTATGATTCACAGCCTCTTGCATAATAGATAAATTAATGAGTTTCTGCATATTTTATTGCCTTGTACTTTTCTAAAACTCACTAATCTATTTTTCTTGATTATTGGTTACGACAAAAAATGTTATAATTTTTCTGCGTTTCACAGCTGCCAAGTTCAAGGCTTTCAAAACTAATTTTTTTAGCTACCTGTTGGACTCAACCTCATTCTTTTCTCCTTCCTTTTTCCTGTAAAAACTCTATCCAGCCAAAGACCCAGCATATTTTTATCTGAGTGCAGGAGGATAAATTCTGCTTTGAGGTACTTGTGTGTTCTTCCATTCAAATAGATTTAGAGTTGTGCATATGAATCTCAGGCTCTTAATTATGTTTCTAATAATAGCAACTCCTTGCTATAAATACACAGCTCCTTGGAATGATTCCGGTGTGTTTAGGCTGCAGATGTGACTCCTGCAGCCCATTAACCTCCCAATTCTCCACCTGAGATATGGAAATGTTGGATGATTAGCAGAGGACATGGGGAGAAAAAGGTGATTTGTCACTTCTCTAGGGGGGGATAAAGCCCAAATAACAAACTGAGGGAGTAGGTGGCAATGGCTTCAAGCTGTCCTTGTGTCCTCTGTGTCCTGGGCAGGTTTTGGGGAGCAGACCCTGCTGTAAGTCAGGGGGTTCTTTCTGAGCTGGGGCCACCTGGTGTGCTGCAGTTTTGACTCCAGGTAGTGCTTCAAGCTTTGTACCTTCTCATCTCCTCCTTAGCTTGATTTGGTTTGTTTGCTGAGGGAGGGGGAGACAAGATGGAAAAAAAAAAAGTTGAAATTTCTATTTGCAGTGCTATATGGAGTCACTTAGGCTAGGTATTCAAATTACCTGGTTTTAAATTAGGTTTTTTTTGAAAACCTTGGAGTTTCACAGGGATCTGTGGTTCACAGGCAGTTTTGCACTTTGTGCCAGGAACATGGTTTTAGTAAGGATCAGTGTCTGCACTGGCCTCAACAGTGCTTTGCATGACTGAAGAACTACCATAACATTGTAAACTGTATTTTTGACAGTTCTGCTTCATTAAGTTTCTTCTGTTTTCTTCTCTTCCTCAATGACTTTAGTTCCTATCAAAACAGGACAGTGATGTGTAAATTAAAACACCATCTTACCCATGGATGGCAAAAACAGTTTTTCCATTGTGCAGGAGCAAATATGTGGGTCCTGGATCACTGAATTCCTCACACCAGCTTAAAATGGGATTTAAGTAATGCACAGGACATGTGCTGTCCCAGCTCCAAAGGGTCTGGAGCATCCATGGGGAAAAGACCTTGGGTTTGATTAGTAAATTGCATGATATGAGATAGGAAAACAAACTCTTGTTTTACCCTGGCAATTATTGATTCTATGGTCTCAGAGTGACAGAGCATTTTTATTTCTACGTCCAGCAACAAATTGTTGCCATGGCAACATCAGCATTGGGCACTACTGGCATGCCACCCTCATCCCAAAGTGAAGCCCAGTAGATTCTGAAAGTCCTTAAAAATTATTGCAGTGATAAATTTTTGAAGTTAATTTTTACTTCTTGTCTCCTTTCCTGTGGGAGGGATAATTTATGTTCCAGGAAAGGTAACACATGAATCTGCTGCATCTTCTGCCAGCCACTCTGCCTCCCTACAAAAAGAGTTGGAAAAGCTTAATTTTTTGTTATCTTTGATGCTTTGCCTACTCCTTCCCTCCTTCTTTTTTTAGGCAGGATGAAAAACCCAACCAGCCTCATCCCTTCCTCAGTTGCTCCCTTGCTAAATAAGGTATTTTTGAAATCTGTGACCTGTTTCTGCTCCTCTTGAAGCCAACACTGCAGTTTACAAAGTTGAGTTCTTGTGTTTGCAGGGTGCCAGGGCAAGGCACAGGTAACATCTCCTGTGATTGCTGGGTGCAGTGTAGATGCTTTCCATCCTCCTGGATCCTTGTTTCATGGGAATTCTCCATCTCTCCTCACCAGAGAGGGCGTGACCAGGCTTATTCCTGAGGCTGGAGTAACTTTTTTTAACCTCTTGTAGTCACTTCTGCTTTTACTGCTGAATTTCCAGGCTATGCTCTTACAGCACTCAGACTGGGCTGTGACTGGGTTCTTTTTCTGAATATTTAGTCCTGCTGCAGAGAGTGCCTGTAGTCTACATCTAAGAGCTTTATTCCACTGATTGCTGACCTGCTGCCATCTCTGATCCTTCAAGAGTGCAAATTTGGGCTTAAAAGCTTATGCCTCTTTTATCAGAGAATCACAGAATGATTTGGGGTGGACGTGACCTTAAAGATCATCTCATTCCAGCCCCCATGCCATGGGCAGGGACATTTTGCACCATTCTTCTAACCCCATAAAGGCTGTTCCTTCCCTTGCTGGGATGGGTGAACAAGCATCATGATTTCTTCCCCAGTGTGCTGCCAAATCCAGCAAGAAAATCCCTACACTTCTTCAACTATTTCTAGTGTTGACTGCCTGGAATTATTTACCATTAATGGGTGAGCAGGTATTTAAACAATCCTCCCTCTTTTTTTTTTTTTTCTTTTTTATATTTTTTCCCTTTTCCGCCTTTTTTTGCAATTTTAAACATAATTAAAAGGAGATAAATGAAACTTGTTTTTTTTTTCCCAGTCAATCTGTGGGTGACCCAGCAAACCACATCTTTTTAATTTCATGCATCAATGAGATGATACGTCATGCTTTGTACAGTGCGACAGCTTGCTGCATTGCATAACTCAACATGCTGATGCAACCAGGCATGCAAAATTAACCTGATCCTCAAACCCAGGGAATTTAAGACAACAAGATCCTCCTCTGCAGCTTGCCTTGTTCGACAAACCTCGTTATTCCCTGTCGTCCCTCTTACTCTCCTTCTGTACAAATGACGAGGATGGAGTATCTTGAAAGAGATGTTTGGGTAATGGTTGTGGAATGTGAATAACTCCAGACTGGATTGGGGTTGAACTGATGCAATTTCTCTGTTTTGGGCTGCTCAAAACAGTGGGGTTTTGGGTTCCCTCGGGAAGGAGCTTGGCTGTGCCAAGCTTGCTTTCAACAGTGGGAAGAGGCTGCAGTTTCCTCAGCTCCCTGTGCTTCATTCACCAGCTCTGAGGGCTCCTTCAGTCCTACAGAGAGGCTGTGAGTTCAACCAACCTTGCATGAATCTCCCTTTCTCCACTGCCCCACCACAAACTCTGTGAGCACCAGCTGCCACCTGCCCTTTGTGGCTGAAGTCTTTAGTGGAGTGACACAGAGAGGGACATTGCTGCAGCTCTTCTCCTCTTCTGACATCCTGTGAGCCACTCAGGTCATCTCATCTGCTCCCATCCAGGGAGGAAAACTGGAATCTTGCTTGGCAAAGGTGGGGCTGCTTTGTGGGACCCTCTGCAGCCACCCTGGAAGTTGCCAGCACCAAATGCTTCCTGTGCCTGAGTGAAGCCTGATCATGAACTTCAGGGAGAAGAAAAGGCTGATGCTGGGCATGACTATCTCCAGTCCCAGGCTGTGACATGCCACGTGTAAGCCTAAGCATCCAGTGCTTTGCTTGGGGCAGAATTTTTGTGTAATATCTGACATCTGTCAGAGGCTCCTCGTGTGTTCCTGCGTGAAGTAAAACAGATTCTTCAGGCTTTTCTCACATGGCTGCAACAGTGGGAAGCCCTGAGACACTGCTCATGATGACCACACTTAAAAGTATGGAAAATGAGGAGGATTTTCTATTCAGCTTCACCCTTCTGCTCGTGCTCGTGGTCACAGCACCTCAGAGCAGCTCAGGGAAGCCCCTGCCCACGGTGACAAGTGGCATTTGCTTATCTGAACAGTGCCAATCAAACCAAGATTGTGCTTGGTGGCAAAAATAAGGATCAGCCTTGGTGTTGGGATTATTGCAGAGGTGGTGTTAGGTCTGGGTAGTGGTGACTATGACAAAATACCTGCAGGTGAGAATAGCTAGGGTGGGGGTTTGGGTGAGCAGCGTGTCCAGGTGCTGCAGTTCTGGCAGGAATAAATCCCTTTGGAGCTGCCATCTGTTTGTGTAGCACCCAGTGTGGTGGAGTTTGGCTCTTTTGCCTGTCCCTTTAATTTTCATGTGTAATAAAAAAAGGGGAAATGAGCTGCCTGAAACCCATTTCCTTAAGCTCTGCAGCAGCAAATGGGCTCCTCTGCAATACCAGGAATTTCAGGACCCTGGCAGTTCAGAGTCCATAGATATTGTTCTTGCTTGAGTTGCTTTGCGTTTTCTCTGAGTGTACAGTGCCCTGTGGCACAATATCCATCCCCAGTGCATGGCTAAGTGCTGAAACTTCACATCTTAATTCTGTGTGAGTGGTTTTCTCTCGGGGCTGCGAAGCCTCTGCGGAGCAGGAGCCCGATAGTGGCACTGAGAAGGTTGCACATTATGCAGGGAAATGTTGATGGTGTATTAAAAATATCTCCACTAATGTCTTTTTATTTTTGTTGTCTTGTACAATCGTTTCAAGTACATCCACTTTGAGGTTCAGTGAGGAAATGCCTGTTTGTTTGAAGCTGATGGAGATACTCGAATGGAGGATAACTGGGATCTAGGGCTCTGGGATAAATTACTCCACTCGTATTTTCTTTTAATCTGGAATGCATATAAGCCACACAGCAATATTATCATCACTTTGCACTTTCCTTAGGAAGTATCTTAATATTCTATAATCCTCTTTGCTATAGAATGGGGACTGAACTAAGATGGAATTATATTTTAATGTAATTCCTCGTGAAACAAAAGGGGACCATGTTCAGAAGCTGGCTAGATATATGGCAAATGGGAACCAGACAAGCTGTGTAACATCATGACCAGTTTCTATGGCAACAAAAATGTCAGCTATCCTTTTGGCTGATTCTATTAATCTGTGGTAGAGGCACTGATACTGACACATTTGGAATTTATTTAAACAAGAAGGTGAAAAGATAACCCCAGTGCAGTTTATAAACAAGGGGGAAGTTAAGCCACTGCCATAATCCCACCTGACATGGATGGAAAGGAGGAACAGCCAGGGGAAGACATCCCAAGGCAGCCACTCACAATTTTGTCAGGAAAGTGATTAAGCCGTTTATTGAGAGGAGTTTCCCACTATTGTCTGATACTTGCTGAAATTTCATCTTCCTCTCCAGGGTTGCCATACCCCAAACTGCTGCCCCCTGTTCATCCCTGTGCTGTGGATCCTGGGCCATGCAGCCCCAAACCCTCCAAGTGGGATGAGCTCTGGGCACCTGGGACATCCCAGCCTGGCTGCCTGGCTTGGGGTTTTTCCCCCAGAACCCTTTTTGGCTTCTGTCCTGGCTTTAGCCACACAGAGCACAGTGGAGCTGCCTGATGGAGAAAGCTGTAGCACTCGGTGATTAAAATGCATGGTCTGGCCACTGAAAAATGGAAAGAAGCAGTTGCAAGGAGGCAAACCACATTCTGTATTCCCTCTATGTGGGTCAGATATTTTCCTAGGGACACTTGGAAATGCTTGTGCTGTGCTATTTCTGCTGGGTACTTTATCCTTTATTCTCCTCTTATTGAAAGAGCTAAATGTTTTCCCACTTTCCAATGTACCATGACAATACAAACTGTACGGTGATGTCGGAGCACAAAATAAATATGGATGCAGATACTTGTCATTATGATAAAAACAACATCTTTTCATCTTTATCTTGGAATTACAGGCTCCTCGGGAAGATGACAGTGTCTTGTTATGGAAAATGAATTTTCGGTAGTAGAAAGATATCTTTTAACTTATTCTTGAATTCTTCCTGTTTGCCAGAGGCATATAGGAAAATTAGCTTCTTTCCCAATTCTTTTGCTGGTTTTATTAAAATTCATAGTACAAAAAGTGCCATATAAAAGTGCTTGGTGTGTGAGAAAAAGAAGAGCTGGAAAATGCAGAGCTGAATTTATTATAAGATTATTAGCTGTCTGCTGGCTGGGTTTTTATTTTTTAGTTAGTTAAAAAACAAAGCCATCAATATTTTTTGCCCATTTCTTTTTAAGCTTGTAATGTACTGAAGAGACTACAATATGTATTAATGTATTTCTGATTAAAAAAAAAAAAAAAAAGGCAACCCATTCCCTAATAGAAAAGCTGTCAGAATTTTAACCACAACATAGCTCCTGGAAACAGAGTTCATGTGAACTTTTGAACTTCCTCAGATTCAGAAGAGCTTTCTGTATGGGGTATAAATTGTGAAATTTATCCCATCCTTCTGTTAAATCCCATTCCTACAACCTCTAGCTCTGCCTCTCGCACCCCTGTGTCCACGGGCTTTGTTCAGCAGGTTTTGTATCAAAATTGCACAAATGTGTGATGCTTACAGCTTTTGTGAAGGTAAAAAGATAAGCAGTGATAATGTCTGGTATACTGGAAAGCTGGGTGGTTTGGGACTAGAAACCTACGTACTTATTATCATCAATTTACAAAGTTGTGCCTCTTGCTCCTGTGGGAATTTTCCAGTGTTTGAGGCAGCTTTTTTTCCATTTTTCTGATGCAGCAGTAGGGGAAGGGAGGTGATGTCACTTGGTATTACAGAATATGAAGCAGATGTGTCTTAGACTGAACTTGAGAGCTTGAAATAGCTTTGCTTTGTCCTCAGCCAGGGCAGATGTGAGGATGGAGCAGCTCAGTGGAAAACTCCACTCCCTCCTAAGCCCCAGAGCAGTTTCACCTGAACAGGAGCTTTTTCTGAAGATGGTATTGATCATTTTGCTTTCTTTTCCCATGGATAACTTCAACAAATTCTATAGTTGGGAAGGTTTTTCTGGTCCTGGTAGCTGTGAATGGGGAGCGCCTTGAGTTTTTTTCCCTCTCTTTCCACTCAGCCCATCTCTTCTGCTGGAGACTCTTCCTTTGCAGCTCCTCACTGAACCCGCTGAGCTCAGGGCTCCCACAGCTTGGGCAGTGTCCTGCCCCCAGGAACCTCCCTAATCTGTTTTTAGGCTAAACATGACATTATTCCCTGTGATCTTGAGACCAACACTTTAAACCTCTTAAATGACTAAAATAAATGAAGCCTGTTCTTTATCCTGGATTAATTGTTACAGCAACACCAGACCTCTCTTCCTTCAGAGAAGGTGAAGTCTCCAGTGAGAGGGGTGAAGAACAGAATTTCTTTTGGTTTTTTGTTCTTAAGCAGCACTGACACAGCTGATGTCACAAACATCAGCATCTCCTAACTCAGGTGGAAAGCTGTGCCAGAGACTGGTGGGAAGGACGCTGTCCCTCCTTCTGAAGGCACTGACTCAGAAAACTCACACTCACCAAGGCTGACCTTTAGAGGAGTCACAGACATTAAATACAGGACTTAATCAAAAGTTAATTTCACTGAGCATCTAACCTGAGGGCAGGCTCCAGCTCACTGTGCTTTGAAGTCAAATGCCTGGCTGGTCCTACAATGATCAAAACATGTTTTGAGCCCTAGGTATTAGCAAGGGAAATAACTGCGGTGCAAAAGCAGATACAGCTCAATTTCAGTCCTTCCTGTACAATCTTGAAGGCATTATTTGGGATCCCTCCTTTAGTGTTTTTAATAATAAAGACCCTTGTTAATTCTTTTGGTCAATAATCATAATTCTGATTTAGTAGGAGAAAGTAACTCTGTTTCCATTGCTAACATTGGACTGGCTCTGTGTTAGTGCACTTGGGATTCCTTGCCTGCCTTGGTCCTGCCCTTCAAGGAGATAAGAAGTAGTTTTAAATTTTTTGAGGCATATTTATGTATATATTTACTGATACATGTATGATATAAAATTTATATACGTATATAATGTTACAGCTGCATAAAAATATATATGATCTTGTAATGGCATATTTTGAGTATCAAGCACTGTTTCAAATCCAGACATTCTTCATCAATGACCTGGCAGATGCATGTCTAATGAGCCAGATGTTGCTAGAGGAGCCCTTCAACAGTCTGCCAAAGGACTGGAAATCACATTGCTGGCTCTGGGCAGGTTTTGATGTGTGTTGGAAGCTGGGCCTCCAGTAGGTGTTGCCTCCCCACAGCAAAATGATCCCTTTATTCAGGGTCCTGTCAGAGCAGGGTAGGTCACAAGTGGAGGGTGGTCTGGAATGGTGTAGAGGAGCAAGGAGCTGGCCTGATGTTAATTAGCAAATGTTACTGCTAATTGAGTGCCTCATTTGAGACGTCTAAAAAATGATGGGTGGCCACTGTTTTTTTCCTAGAGGTGAAAATAGGTATTATCAAAACCACTTAATTGTGAGCTGATGGGCCTCCTCCTGCCCATAACCAGTGCTGGTTTTTCCGCTTATAAAACAGCTGGTAAAATAGTAAAATCTCATGAGAAGGTGAGAGCCATGCTCTTCATGTTCTCTATTCCTTCTGCCTCACAGTCTTTTCTTCCCTTCCTCACATCTACCTAGATTTAAAAATCAGCATGAAGGAAGCCTTTGCTATGTCAGGCTGGAGACCTGGACTCTTCCTGGGTTGTCCTGAGCTTGCAGTGAGGGTATTTAAAAGGGTTTATTATGGGATTATTATAATCTAAAAATCAGATGCCTGTTGTAGTTGCCCTTGTTTAGGCTCTCAGACCAGTTCTGTTGCACAGGGTGAAGTGTATTTACTCAAGAGGTTGATAAAGGTGTTTTTCTAACCCAGGCAGGCACAGGTGTGAAGGCATTGTGCACACGGATGCTTTATGTGTGATGTCCAACAAGTTTTTGAATCACAGCAATGTGGTGGCTTGCAGCACCCTGAGCTCCTTGGAGGAACAAAACTTGTCTTCTCCTCACTGCCAGAAAAGTCTGATCAGCAGGGAAATCCATTAAATTCAGAGCTGCTACATGCTCACTCCAAAATATGCTCCCTGTTGGATTTCCTTCTGCTAAAGAAAAGCATGTTGGCTCTGACCAGTCATAATTTCTCCAAATCTCCTGATCTTTCATTGGTGTACAAGGTATAGCATTTAATGATCACGAAACCTTCCTCAGATCTGCTGTGTCCAAGTGCCCCTTGGCAGTCAGCAGATTCCTGGGACGGGTGAACACCGGAGGTTTTCTTCCCTCCCAGCACAGTGGGAGATTCACCCCGATCAATGTCTTACCTTTGTGTGCTACTTAAGGAACTACTGAAACACACTGAAGCGAGAGAACTCTGCCTTTAATCAGGCTGGATGTGCTGAATCCACACAGGAAATTGGGCAGGGTTTTTAGAGCCTCCACTGTGGAAGCTCTGGGGGACACAGCACAGTTGGAGCAGACGTGCTGATTCACCCTTCCCCGCGCGCGGCGTTAGCGCCCGTCCTCCTTACCAGACTAAAAATGTCTGAGACCACGCAAGACTGTGATACTTCACATTTTTAGGCAATTGCTGTTTTTGTCAAAACTGTCTGTAGCTTCTCTTCCCCGGCGCAATATGGTGAGTAATGAGCTATTGGAGTGATGTCTGTTTGAAACATCCGTAGCCATATGGCAATGTGGGAGGCGAGGATAAAACAGGGATCAGTCACAAGTGTTTACTTTGAAACACAGATAAAAAGGCAAGTTTTGTGCTGTGACTCAGTTAGGTGTTGGATCAGGTACTGGAAACAGTAGTTTTTAATTACTTCTGTGTTTAGTGGACTTTAAAATCCCGAGCATTGAAATCCAGTGTGTGTTGGTCCTCCTGATTGCTTTCTTCAAATCTGCTCTGTGAAACAACGGGACAAACGGGGGTTGCATTTGAGCAAAACCACAGCCACCCAATCCATGGAGTCATTAGAGATGATTTTCAGCACTGCCGTGGGCTGTGTGTGCATAAAATGGGGAAAACATTGCTGAGGAAGGTTAACAGAGCTGCCTGGCTGCACTTGCAGGATGGTTTTGGGGTTGTTCCGAGACCAGAGATGCTCTGGCAAGCACTTGGCTGAACAGTTTTCTTGCAACGAGCTTAATAACTTGGGCTTCTTCCTGGGGTGAGGCACAGCTGCCCCACAGAAGTGGAGTCCTGGGAGAGTAGGTGGGTTATTTTAGGAACTGAAGTGTTTGTAAAAATATCTCTCTGGAGATAAATCCTTATTTGGGATCAGGGAACCTGTGCTGTTTGCTTTTGCTGAGCTCTGAACCTGCACTATCAGCTCCTGCTTCTCTCTGGGAGTCCTGGACCTCATCTCTCTCCTCCATTGTGGGGGTCCCATGTTGGAAATGGCTTGGGGGATTAGGGAAAACAACACCTGTGAGTGAGGCCTTTGGAATCACAGAATCATGGAATGGTTTGGGTTGGAAGGGACCTTTAAAGGCCCTCTGGTCTAATTCCTTTAAGGACGCCTTCCACTAGATCCCTGCCCAGCCTGACCCTAAAGACTTCCAGGCATGGGGCATCCACCACCTCCCTGGGTAACTTGTGCCAGTGTTTTGCCACTTTTAAAAAACCTTCTTTATATCAAATCCAAATCAACCCTCCTTCAGTTTGAAACCACAACCCCCTTTCTTATGGCAACAGGCACTTGAGTGGTAGCAAGAAGATATTTTGGTTCAACAAAGAAAACATCCTGTGGCCTGAGTGCATTTCATATTTAAAATACCTTAGCAGATTAATTAGATTGATGAGCCTGTTGGGTAGGATGAAGGTGAACATGTAGGTGAAGAGAGAAATTTACTGCATCAGTATGGTCGGGCAATTTCCTCTGCGAATACATTATCGAGTGCTGATCAACGGAAGGATACACGTTGGTTTTTAAAAGGAGATTTTGTGAAAGTGGAACGTTTTCTTTAATGGACTCCTAGAATCCCAGGACGGTTTGGGTTGGAAGGAACCTTAAAGCTCATCCCATTCCAACCCCCTGCTGCGGGCTGGGACACTTCCCGCTATCCCAGGCTGCTCAAATCTCTTTGCAGAATAGAAGCACAGAACAGGGGGAAAAAAAAATAAAAACCACCACATAATCTCAAACTTCTCTAATACTGCGTGGGCTTTGATTAGAGAGCAGTCTGTGCTAATTGAATGTTGTCTTCTATTAGCATAATCTTGGGGTTATGTCTGGTCACTGTTAATGATAAGTGACAGAGATGAGTTTCTGAAACTGTTTCATCAGTTGGGAATTGCATCCTGTAAAAATGCAAGCCCAGATCACAATATTTCATCTCTGTTTTGATTTATCCCAGTCTTAGACTATTTATATCAATTTGCTACTGGAAAACACATGGAATAGTTTAGGTTGGAAAAGGATTTTAAAATCAAGTCCAACCATTAAGATCATCTTGCAAGTGATCTAATCACATGCATATAACGCAGACATTATACACTGTATAATGTATAAATATGTAAAAAAATTAAGGATTTTTGAAACATAACTGGATTCTAAAATCAGTTTTGATATAAAATTACTTTGTAAAGGAAACATATTGTATATATTCTTATATGTACAACATATACATATGTTTTTATAAACTTTAGAACCATGTTTAATGTGTGTGCTTTAAACTTGTAGGACCATATTGCTGGGAGACATTTGCCTGTAATTGTTCACAGGATAAGTGTTTGTGCTCAAAAATCACAGCAATTATAATTATTGTAAGTAGCTGTGCTTCAAAATGAGCATTTAGGAGAGAAATGGGCTTTTTCCATGTAAGCATCATCTTTATATACATTAAAAAATCCTGGGAAAAGTGACTGCTCTACGAGCAACCAGGTAACTTCAGGAAAACGAAACAGGAACAAACCCAGCATCTCCCCATTCTCAGTGCTACACACAAACGCCTTCACAGCTATTTGCACTTGAAATGCTTCATTTGCCAGCTCCAACGTGGCATTTGCAAATGCAGATTAGTGACAGGAGCGCTGTTGGCTGCTGCTTCTTCTTCCTTTCAGATGTGGCTCTTACTGGACATTTCCTGCCCAGACTTGTAGGCAGCAAACATATGGTCTGGTAGATAGTTTATGGAATAACTTGCAGGGAGTACTTTGACTGTTCCAGAAATCTCTCAGGCAAAGATGCCCAATTTCCAACATAACATTCGTCTGAAATGCCAGAGTTAAGTTATTCACTTGCTCACTGGTATTGTTGCATTTCATAACGAGGGCTCAGATGGAGATAAATTGTGGGTTAAATTCACAGATAGAAATCTCTGCCTTTATGAGCTGTTTGCTTGAAATGCACTTGCTTTCAGAGCCCATATTACATTAAAAATTACTATATCTGATTAACAGATGAATTCCATGAGTAGTGAGCAGCAGTGGGATTGTCCATCAGCCTGAGATTCCAATTTCTGCCTCCACACTGTACAGCACTTCTATCAAATGCATTCAGTGCTTGCCACCACACAGGGAGCTAATTCTTCTGGTACTTCTGAACTGTGTCAAATGCTCTGGGCATCTGTTTTCCTACAATTTGAGGTTTTCATAGCCTGTAGAAATGTGTAGCACATCGATTTTCTTTTTGTTTCCTCTGATGCCTTTTTCATACCCACCCTGGTACTGGGGCCAGGATTCAGTTGATGTCACTGTAGCAGAGTTTGATTTCAGTTGCCTGGCACTATGTATTTATATCAGTTTATTATAGATAAGGATCTGGATTCAAGCTGTGCCTGAATATGACGTTTTTCAATGGAAGCACAACTTCAGGTTTCTCTTCCTCCTCCTTTCTATTCTTCTTTGGAGCTAGATACCTGCTTTTGTAGGAGGATCAGGTGGTGGAGCTTAGTGAGGAGCAGGCCCACAATTAATTTTGGAGATAATCACAGTAAATTGGTGTTCTGCCTTTCAAGTTTTAACCAAGCCAGTTTCTTGATCTGACTCTCTGGCCCTGTGGGTGCAGAGGGGTGGCTGAGTGGTGGGGCTCAGCCTTTGCTGCTTCCAAGTCAAAAGGGAGAATGTGGCCCTAGTTGGGAGAGTCTTCTGGCCCCACGTCTGTTGTCCCAGAGGTGCCAGGCACTGCTGCTCTCTTGGCAGCTGCACTTGCCCGGGTGCCAAACTGCAAACACATGCATTTTCTGGTGGCTGCCTTATTCATGGGTGGTTTTGTTTTTTACACGATCTCTTTGCCTGTGTTTCTTGTAATACACCTGGAGCTGGTCCAGGATCACACCTCTGGCAGCCTTTTCTGGCTGACTGCTTGTCTGATCAGCCACAGTTGATTCCTGTGACTATTTCCCAATCAAAACCCTCACCTCATGCTCTCTGCAATTCCCTGACAGGAGGGTGGAGCCAGGTGGGGGTCAGTCCCTTGTCACATTTAACAAATGAGGGAGCAAGAGGAAATAACCCCAATTTGTGCCAGAGGAGGTTTAGATTGGAGATCGGAGAAAATTTAGTTACCACAGGGAAATCCACTTTTCTGTCACCAATTTTTTTTTAAACATAGGTTTTCCAGGCTCAAGAGAGGTGGAATTTAGAGCATTTTTACTTGCCTAGCATGGCACATGCTGTTGTGGGGAGTCTTGTTTCTCTGCCACTCACTTTCCTCTTGTTCACCCAGAGAAATTATGGTACCCAGCTCCAGGCTGAGCATCCATCCCTCTGTGTCCTGGCCCTGGCACAACTAGGTTTCCCACCTTTCTAAATTAGGCCCTTCCAGTTCCAAATTATAAAGCGTTATCAAGCTTTGCATTTCTTTTTCAAGGCTTGCATCCCAAGAAAAGTAGTGAGGAAAATCAGAACCTATTCAGTGTTGTAAATACAGCAGATTATTTCCCTAATATGTTATCCAGCAGTTACAAGCTAAATAATTCAGTACAATTTCAGGTCTCTATTCAAACTGATGAGCTAAAATAAAAAGTGTTGATTAAGGCAAGCAGATACCTCAGTGTTGATTGATTTTGCTGTTCGTTTGCTTTGGCTTTTTCCAAACAGGGGAGGACTGTGATGTATATAAATACACCACTGTTCTTGTAAGCTGCATTTCTTTTGTGTTATGTTGGGGTGGTTTTTTTCCCTGTCATTTTGGTATGGTCACTTTAAACCCACATTGCAAAACTAGGGTTTTCTATCATGAGCTTGTGTGCTCGTGATGGGTTTTATTTTAAATCCTACCTTGCTGCTGGAGTTCAAGCATCACATAAAGCAAACCTGGCTGCAGGACAATGATAAAGCACGAGTGTCAGCTCCTTGTATTTTTCTAAAAGTATTTTGTAATTGAGAATGAAATGTTTTTACTTTCCCTCTGCTACTACCCCTGTCGAAGGCTGAGGTTTCCAGAAAATGCAGTGTTATCATCACACTTGAGTGACACATCTGTGTTTAACAGGCCCCTCAGTCTCTGTGGAGAGCTTGTGAAAGGGGGCACGGCTTTCATAGAATCCCAGAATGGTTTTGTTGAAAGGGACCCTAAAGCTCATCCAGTTCCAGCCCCTGCCATGGGCAGGGACACCTTCCACTATCCAGGTTTCTCCAAGCCCTGTCCAACCTGGCGTTGGACACTTCCAGGGATGGGGAAATTCACAATTTCCCTGGGCAGCCTGTGCCAGGGCCTCCCCACCCTCACAGGGAAGAATTTCTCCCCAATATCCTGTCCCACCCTGTCCTTTGTTTGAAGCCATCCCCTCCTGACTCTTTGGTCACTTGTGTACTTGCACAAAAGCCATCAATGTGTTCTCATGGCACACAGCACCTCTGAGGTGTTTGAAGGTGGCTGTGCTGCCTTTGTGGTGTGTCACCATGCCAAGTTAGTGAGGTTTTGGGAAAAGAAACTCTTTCCTGTGATCCTGGGTGGCTTCATGGTAAACAGCCAACATCCTGGGATCATCCCATGAGCAAATCAGTTTGCAGAGGTATGATTACACCTATTGAACCAGTATTTTTTACTCTTCAGAGGAGCTGTTCAGGTAATAAAGGTGTTTTTTTCATGTGTTCTGAGATTCTTATTCCAAGAAGTCCTGAGCAGGTGGAATTCAGGTGTAGTTGTTACTCTATTTGTACGTGGAAGTGCCTGGTTGAAGCACCAGGTAATGCTTAGAACTGAACTGTGGCATGTCATGCCTTCCCATAACCTGCCTGTTAAATTCCCAAATTAAAGCTTTTGTAGAGATGAAAAGCCCCAAAACCTCATGGTTTTTAGTGGTGCTTTATAAAATGCAGTAAATCCATGGAGAAGAAGATGTAGGCAAAGGTAGATGGCAGTCTGCTTTCAGCACTGTGATCCAGGACACAATAATTGTTTCTTTGGGAAGTTTATTTTATGTGGAAAAAGGAAGGAATAACACTGCTCCTTCTGAAATAAGCTGTCACTGGTTCTGTAATTAGCCCAAAGTTAATGATTAGACAAGACTTCATCCTAATTTTAGAAAAAAAAAAAAATCATGTTTTGGAGGCTTAGTTCCCAGAAAATTGATGGAAGAAATTTAAGACTTGTTACCAAGGATTTAGATAAATAAACTTCATTGGTGCTTGCCTAAATTAGAGAGGAAGTTGTTAATGTAAAAAAATTGAAGTGTTAGGAAAACCCCACACATGTTCACTTCAATATCTCTTCTTTTTATTTATAAATATAAATGCTTGAAGAACAAAATTATCAGATTTTGGCCAGTGTTTTCATTGTGGAGGCTCTGTCTGTGAAGCCATTTCTGACTGGCACCATTTCAATCAAGTTCAGGAAGCTGATTTTTCACTTTCTGTCAGCACAGATACAGAAAAAAAAAAAAACCTACAAAATGATCCCTTTTAATCCTGTGCCATTTTTATGTGCTGATTAGAATCAGGGTAATTTCAGCCTGTGTTGAAGGAGTTAATCTTCCTGATGGAGATGTGAAAAGTCAGAGCCATCTTAAATCTCAATACCACATGCTGCCTTAGGGATCACACTGTGCTAAAACCCCAGATAAAAAGGCCTGACAAAGATTATTGACGGTTTACCTTTTAATGAGCAGCTTGGATTGATTTTCATTTCCCTCCAGGGCTGCTTGCTTTGCCCTGTTTCACCGTGATGTCATGATTAACAAAAACAACAACAAAATTACGGCTTCATATCTGAATAATTGTGGAGAAATAAAGAGTAGCCATGGCATTTAAGGGGAACCTGTGCCAAATCCCACTGAAGGTCCAGGAAAATCCAGAGAGCCTCAGTCAGTGGTTGGTGCTTCTCCCAGCAGAGGGAATGCACCTTCTACCAAACACCACCTCAATTCTTCAGCTGCTTTATCTATGTAAATAACAGATCACTCTGCAGAGCAACAGAAAAACAAGAACTCCAAATTCCTTCAAATATATATATTATTGTTGGAAAAAGCAATGATTCCTCTTTTGTTTGCCAAGCCCCCACCCCTCTAAAGCCAACAATGAACAAATCGCCTCTGGCTACGTTCCCATAATTTTGCTCAAATCCTTAAGCTTCAAAAGAGCAGCTCTGCCACCACAAAACTATCATCCCAAAAGCTCTTAAGCTCTGACTTCATCTATTCTGTTTGAGTCCTTCCATACAGACCTTGCCAGAAAATGGAAATCCCTTTTCCACGTGGGAGAAAGGGCGTGCTTTTTTAAAATACAAATTCCCATTCTCATCAGTATTGGAAAAAAAAAAAAAAAAAAAAGGAGATGGAGAGAAGGAAAAGAGGGTTTTTTTTCCCAGGCATTGGTTTGCAGAACAACAACCCTGTTTTCCAGGAACAGGATGGAGTGAAGCCTTCCAGGCAGGCAGATGGGAAGCCGGCGGCGCAGAACCGCTCTGCAAAGTGGAAACTTTCCATGGAAAGATCCTGGTTTTCAAGGGCAGGGGAGGCTTGTGCCTTCTGAGCCTGGTGGGGATGTGGCTTGCAGAATTCACAGAATCACTGGGTTGGAAGACACCTTCAAGATCATTGAGTCCAACCCAGCCCCAACAGCTCAGCTAAACCCTGGCACCCAGTGCCACATCCAGGCTTTGTTAAACACACCCAGGGATGGGGACTGCACCACCTCCCCAGGCAGAACATTCCAGAACTTTATCACTCTTTGTGTGGAAAAACTTCTTCCTAATGTCCAGCCTGTATTTCCCTTGGTGCAGCTTGAGGCTGTGTGCTCTGGTTGTGTCAGTGCTGCCTGGAGACAGAGCCCAAGCCCAGCTGGGCACAGGCACCTTTCAGGGATTGCAGAGAGTGCTGAGGGCACCCCTGAGTCTCCTTTTCTCCAGGCTGAGCACCCCCAGCTCCCTCAGGGGTTCCTCACTCGTGTTCCAAGCCCCTCACCAGCCTCGTTGCCCTCTCTGGACACTCTCCAGCCCCTCCCTGTCCTTCCCAAACTGAGGGGCCAGAACTGGACACAGCACTGGAGCTGTGCCCTCAGCAGGGCCGGTGCAGGGGCAGAATGAGCTCCCTGCTCCTGCTGGCCACACCATTCCTGACCCAGGCCAGGTTCTCCAGCCCCCTGGGCAGGCTTGGACAGCCTGCCTGTGCTCTGTAGGCAGCTTTTGGAGCCAGCTGGGTCGGAACAAAGAGCCACTCTGCGTGTGGCCACTCGGGGGCTGTGGGGGCTGGAAAATGGGAATCCAAGGCAGGACTGAAGGAGCCTGCAGAGAGAGAGGTGGTGCTGATCTGGAGAGTTCCATGGGGTGGGTAATCAGAAGTGAGCACTCCAAGAGTGGTACTTGTGTGGAGCTGGAGGATGTGGAGCATCATTCCTTAATGCACTTGGCCTGGTGCACCAGGGAGGCTGTTGGGTGGAGGATGGAGAGGGGAAAACTGCAGGTTAAAGCACTTGAACTATCGCTAAAACCCTCATCTCAAACTGCATTGTGTTTTTCTTGTTAGATTTTTTTCCTTCTGGGTGTTTTTTCCCTTCAGAAGATGTTACATTGAATAGCTACGGGCTGTTCTCAGCAGTGTAAAATTTCAATTCCTTAAAGCACATCCTTTACCTATCAAATTGGCAGGCTGGAGGAACAGTTATTCTGCTGCAACTTCAAATCACCACTTCCAAAATTGATCTGGGCTTAGGTATGTCTTTGTGTGTCCATGCTTATTAGCTTCATCTTGTGATTAACTTAATGGGCTATGGAATTTTACTCTATGCAAATGCAACTGCAAAACCAATTATTGAAAAGTGAAAAATGAACTCTAGGAGACAGTCATTAGACTATTAGAATCCCCTAGTTCCTTTGGAAACTGTGTTTGGGTAATACGTGGTTTTAATACTGAATTTCAAGCCCAGAAAAAAAAGCTATTTGGCAATTACATTTTTTTTCCAGGCAGTATGGAAACATTTTGACAGGCCTGCCTGCATGGGCTACTAAGACCCACTGGGTTTTACCAGTTGGAAAATTAGTCATAGCTTCAGTGAAACGTTGTAGTCCACTTAGTACCCTATTTTCAGGGTCTTTAGATGTACAAGCATCCGTGAATTTAGTTTGGATGGCTGTGAGTGTAATCCATATTAGCTGGGCAGGATCCAGCAGCAAGATGCTCCCTGGCTCCATCCTTGCAGGACTATCTTCCAGTCAAGGTGTTTTTGTGTGGGTAGATGGTGATGAAAACCTCCTCTAAACCTGATGAATTAATTTACGTGCACATGGATGGGCTGTGCCAGCATCTATTGGGGCAGTAAGTACATCACTGCAGCTGTTCACTGGAAAATGATGCTGATGAGCCCCAATCCCCCCAAACAGCTGTATTTTTGGACATATTTTCCTCCTTATCTGCCAAAGTACTGCAGGTGGGTGATCAGCTTAGGGGCATTCACAGGCCAGTGGCCCCAGCTTTGGTTAAAAGCCTCTTGAGAAGGAAGCTGCAGGTGGGGATGTGGTTTTTGGTGAGAGCTGGGAGAACACAAATGCTGGCACTTGGGGAGCTGTGTGCTCAGACCAGAGGTCACCTGGTGTTTCAGAGGATGGAGCTCAATGGAAAGTCAAAAAAAAATTATGTAAACCCCTTGTGGAGGGAATGTGTCCTCAAATGTGTGCTATCCCTCTAGATGATGGGCTATAACTGGCATTTTTTTCTTGTGCTGAGATGCACGTTTGGCCCCTTTATCCTTCTTCCCTTCCACTTCCATCTCAGCTTTGCCTGGTTTTCACCACCTGTAGTTTCAAGGCTCCCTCTGCAAGAGGTTTTTTGTTTGTGATGTCTCAGTGCCAGCTGGCTCCCTGCGGGATGGGGGCACCCCCTGCACATCGTGTTTGGGGTCAGCAGGTCCTGCACAGCTCCATGGACCTCAGGAAGGGTTTGTTCAGCTCACTTTTGTCTGCTGTGAATCACCCTCGGGACAGGGTGACAGGCTGGGAGCCCTCCTGTGACAATGGGTCACCCGAGGAGCTGTGCCAACAAATCGAGGTCACAGCTGACCTTTCATTTTCCACCGTGCTTGGACACAACTGGATGAGGTGTGAGGGTATCCAAAGGATGCTGGCTGTAATTTAATCAATTGACATTTAGATGTGCAGTAATGAGTGGCTGTAAAGGCTTTGGGTGGGTGAATACAAGATACACATCCTTAATTGTCTTCCTTTTGGTTGTAAATTCCCCAGAAGAGAGCCTGGAAGTATGGATGAACAGGACTGAGATGTGATAAATATAACAGAGAAGCTCAGAGCTGCTGGACATAAAGTGTCTTATGTTGAACTGCTTTGAGCTTATTCCATCAGGTAGCTTAAAGCCATTGAAAATATCTTCTATGCAAACGAAGAAGGGAAAAATAAGAATAATCACAGTACAGATAAAGCATGTATCAAGAATAAAAGACTCTGATAAGGAAGATTATGAAGCAAAGAGGAGGAATAAATATGAGGTGGAAAGCAGATGTGGAGACTGAAGGGAAGGTGAATAAAAGATAGATGGAAATATTAAGACATTTGTCAAATCCTTGAATGTAAAATGTCAGGGCTTCAAGAACTTGTAAAGGTTATTTACTAACTAAGGCCAGAGTGAAATACTGTGTAACTACATCCATGCAAGACAGACATGTGCGTGTACTCTTCACAGAATAGGACTGGTTTGCTTGCTTAGTGCCTAAATAAAAAACAATCATTCTTTGGCTCTTTGTTGCCAGGGAAATGGGAGATGTATGCCATAAGAAACAGATGTAAATTTCTGAGCTTTTAAAAGAAATAAAGCAGGGTGGAGTGGGAGAAATCACACCAGAAATTACAGTCCTTAAGTATTGAAATCTATACTGGAAAACTAAGAGATAGAATTAATGTAAATGACTTGGATTGAGGAAACTGTAGAATTGCATTGTCTTACGTGTGGGAAGGCATTGATAAATTTCCACAGAGACCCTTAGGGAATAACATTTATAAACAGCTCTAGAAAAAAAATCTGCTTTTAAATCTGACTTTGGAATGGGAGACTTAAAGAAAACCCCTAAGAGCCTCAATAAGATACAGTATGGGAAACTATACATACAAATTTATATAAATATATATTTATATAAATATATCTTATATACATATATATTTATATTTGGTTTGAGTTGGGATAATTGAATATTAATTCAAAATTACATAATCACATGCAGTATTGAATGAATTCTTTTTAGGAATCTGTGCCAGTAGCTAGAAGGGAGTCAAAATGTGTTGGGAGTTTGAAGCATCTTTAGACCCAGTAGCATTTAGAGGCTGAACCTCCATGGGCAGCTGAGGAGGGCAGGTGTCTTTATCCTGTACTCCAGAGATGAGGATTTCCCTTGGAAGGCTTGAAACAATTTAGAATTATCAGCATAGAGACAACAGAAGGAATTGTAAAAGCTTCCTATGTTAATTGCCTGGAAAGGGGAATTTGCAGCAGGATAAAAAATATATGTGTGTATATATATATATTTTTTTAATATATATAGTGACACAGAACTGGGAAACAAAGAGTTGGAGCTGAGGAGGTAAGCAACTTACAATGCTTTGGGATCCATCCCATAGATTAAGAGCACAGACAGATAAGCAGGCTGCACAGTTTGTGGGAAAGCAAGATAAGCCTATGGCCAGACAAAGAATGGAATGTAAAAAGGTGCAGAACAAGCTCCATGGCTGTGCACTGAGGAGGTGGAAGAGGAGCGGATGAGAAGGAGTTGGATGATGTTGCCTCCACTACAAATGTTGCCATCAGTGCATTACAGCAAACAATATATTAAAGCACATGTGGCAGGGGTACATTTCAGTCAGCTGAAATGATCTGACACCCAGCCAAGGACCAGGAGACCTCTGCAGCCACATTTTGGCTTGTGCTGTTGCTGGCCAAAGGCCCAGGCAGTGTGTGTGGCACAGGGCAGCCACGCTCTTCTCCTGAGCTCTGGGAGCCCTTTCTGTGTCCTGCCCTCACACTTCTGTGTGCTCTGGTGGTAGATTCTCACTAAAATTAACCAATTTGTTGTAATGGCTTTGGTTACCCACACACAATTGCCACGGTCTTGCAAAAGGGAGAGGGAATCAAGAAGAAATGCTATAATTACACTCCAGACCCTTAGAATGAGATTTCTGTACTGGCTGAATGTGAATTCATCCCCCAGCTCGTTTCTCTCAGCTGTTTATCCTCTGAGAATATATTAGCTGTTGCTGTTTCTGTGTGGGGAGTGGGATGACTGTTTATAAAGCACCGTGCAGATAAATCAATAACATTTGCAAATCTGATGAACTGGGGTGTGCTGCAGGTTGCTGTGACCAGGCTGCTCTGTGGCCTCAGCACAGCTCACCTGACTCACAGCCTTCTCCCAGGTGCACAAGTGAGACTTTGTCCTCTCATATAGGAAGGAAAGGAAGGAATATATTATTCATTTATTATAAATTATACATTGCTTTTATTAATTTATATATTTTATTATATATTACTATTCCTTTATCATATATTCTATTATTCCTTTATTATATATTATATTATTCCTTTATTTTATATATATTCCTTTATTATTCCTTTCCTTTTTGGTGAAGCAGCTGCCAAGTATGGCACAACTCCAAGCTGGAGCAGGGTGAATTCCCATGCTCAGTTTCTCACCTCTGTCCTCTTCTGACAGATGACAAGGAGGCAGAGCCCTGGGCATGCCATGAGGGTGGTAGTGGATTGCCCTTTGCTAAACACCTGTGTGGCTTGTGGCTTCCTTGCCACGTGCCTCAGATCCTGAACACCCAAATTCCCTCGTTGAGGGGTGATGGGCAGCAGGTGCAACCTTCTCTGCATCCTGCCTGCCTTTCCTGCCAGCTCAAAGACATCAGGTGCATCCTCAAACAGACTGTCCTGCTTCCTTAGGTGCAGTTGTGCTTTTCCAGGTGTTGTGGTACAGCTGCACAGTGAGTGCTGTTCATTCACATCTTTGAGCTAGGAGCAGCCCAGTTCAATTTTAAGCTCGTGGGCTAAGTTGTTAGGCCTGTAAATCTGCCTTGTGTAGGCAGAAATCCTCCTCATTTCTGGGTGTCTGACACTGGATTATTGGGAAAAGGCTGCTTCATGCACACAGATCAATTGGCCAGAGGGGGCCTGTGGGTCTGGCGTGATCCACCTTGGATGTGCAGCCTTCAGATCTTAAATCTGCTCCTCGTGGGATGTTTGGGTGTCTGGCTCTATTGCACTGAGGATAAAGAGCACAGCAGCTCTTTCCTAAATCCTTTGCAGCGTGGTGGAACACATCTAAAGCAACCCCAGAAGAATTTCTCTGTAGTTTCCCTCAGTCACACACTTTGAATTTAACAACAGCTCCTAATCTCACCGTGCTGGAGATGTTCAGTGGGTCAGAGCAGCAGTGGCTGTGTGTGTTCTCCTGCTTGCATTTGCTCTATCAGCAGGGAAGAAAAGTCTTTACTCACCAGAAGATCAATGATTAAATTCCAATTTGCAGAGTTTGGAGCTGATCCAGCCTAGAACTTCTCCAATATTTATGGTGTTCAGCTCCAGGATTTTCTAATTTAAGCATTTCTGTAGTCCAAGTAAAATTATTAAGTGTTGAAGCAAACTCTCACAATACTTACCTTGCCCTAAGAGGAATAATCCATGCAAAAATATAAATAGTTGTAATCTGTGTACGTTGAATAGTGGTATGACAATCTCTGAAGATGTCCCATTTAATTGGGAGTTAATTCCACCTTAATTGCTCCATGGATGCACTTGAGGTGCTCTGTGGTGTTTAATTTGGGTTCTTCTGAATGCCAGATGCAGAGAATTAGAGTAACTATAGAGTGTAACTCAGCTTTTAAAGTCTGTTTCCTTTTTAGAGAGCATAAAGAGTATATAAATGGTTTTAAATGTTTTAGTGGGTTTTGATGGCCTGAAAGATTATCCAGCTGGAAACAGGATGCAAGATCTTTGTGTTTCTCTATGCAAAGATAACATCACCATTACTGAGTGCTTTCTTAAGGAAAAATAAAACAACCAACAAAAAGCCCAAACCTGTCTGTGGGATTGGAAATAACGTGTATGGTGTTCTTTGGGTAAAAATGCCATCACCTTGATAGAAATCATATTCATGCAGTCACAGAAGTGGTTCAGGTTGGAAGGGACCACTGGAGGTGATCTAGTCTGACTCCCTGCTCAAGCAGGGTCACGAGGCCCCATCACTCAGGATTGTGGCTTTCCCCATGCATCTGCAGAAGAACTTGTTATTTCTCTTCTGAAAAGTGACATTTGTGTCCACATCTCAATAAATTTTGGTTTTCCTTCCTTCTGCTGCCTGCTGTGGAATCTTACTCCACTTGCTCTTATGTCCCTCCTGAACCAGCAGTGTCAGGAGCAAGGGCTTTGTTCTGTGTTATTGCAGCACCAGGCACAAAAGGGCAGGAAAATAAAGCTTTTGCCCTTGAATTAGCCCATGAAAAACAGAGAAAAGGGGGGAAAAAAAGCCCAGATACCCAGGTCCATTGGGGTGAACTCTTCAGCCATTCTGCAAGTCAGCTGCCATTTAGACCTGGAGCCATTGCCTGCTGCTTTAAGTTTTTAAGGTGTGCTGAAGTTTCAAAAGCAAAACAATAAATGGTGACAAAATACATAAATTATTGTGTTTTCTCCTTTTGGTGCCATCGAGACTGCAGGGTTTTAGTCTTCGATTCCCATTTGCTGCAATGGGAATTGTGTCTGACAGCTTAATATTTCAGCTGCAACTGGCCACACTTACAGTAAAGAGTATGTAATTATTTTTTTCAGCCTGATTAGAGCCACAAACATATGGCACAGTAGCAGAAGAAACTATTTTGGGTAGTAATCCTTAAATATTTTTTTGGCAATCAAATGATTAGGCCTTTCCCAAGGGAAACAGAAATTCCCATTAAAGCACTTTGCTGGCAAGGCTTTGTTACTGCTCTGCCACCCAAAGACAAGCCCTACCTCCTCCCATCTTCTACTTGGCTGCATGTCTGGACAATATATTCAGTGTTGGCAGTGCTTGCTTAGCTTGCTGTCACCTGGAGGAAAGTGCAGCAGTGTCTTTTTCTTTGCTAAGTGAAGGGCTAATGTGTTGACAGAATTGCTTTGGGGTCGATTTACCTATTTAAAAAAAAAATTATTTTATTTTACCCCCCTCGAAAAGTGACCGTACCAATGTTTGTCATCAGTGAAAGAGGGAGTGGTGGGTTTTTGGCGTGTCAGTAAAGTTTTATAGCTCTCTTTGGAAGAATCTGTGGGTAACATGTGGGTGTTTATGGATGCAGCTCCTGGACACCGGATTTTAATAGCAGCGTGTCCACGTTGTGTTTTTCTGGTCACCCTTGCACCCAAGGCTCTCTGCTGTGCAACACCCAGTTTTTCTGCAGAGAAGGGAAGTTCCAGGAGGGCATCCCATAAGGATTCTGTATGTCCCTAAGGCAGGTCCCACGTGTCACTCCCTCATTTGCATGGGCAGCTCTGCAGAAGGGGCCAGCGTGTGCCCGTGCTCACGGTGGCCACTCTTGCTCTTCTCCTTCCTCAGCACAGGAGAATTCCTGTAACATGGACAGTTTGATGCACAGGCAGGTTTGTGTCCTGGTGCTTTATCCCAAAGCAGCAGGGATCTGATCTCAGGTGGAAGAGCCAAGTCCAGCAACCCCAAATATCTGTGTCGACATTTACGGGGCTGAGAGTAAATTGCCTCAGCATTGCAGGAGCCTTTGTAGGGGGAAAACAAATCTAGGATGAGTGGTCCTCCAGCCAACCTTATTTTCCTTCCTTGCTGGCCCAGAGCACATTCCCAGTGTTTCCATTGTAAAAGGCTTGCTTTGAAGGGGAGACCTCTGACCTTGCTCTGTAATGCAGTGAGCCCTGGAAGCTGCGTTTTGCTGAAAGCTCTTGCTTTTAAAGGAGAAAAAGAGCAAACAAAGATGCCCTGTGGAGTAAAAGTTGAAAAAAAAACAGAAAAAAAAATACCCATCTTTAATGTTTGCTCTTAGACGTTTTAGAGGAATTTAGGGCCCAAAATCAGGTGTTGGGGTTTTAGTCTGGGGAGAACTGATGCCTTCCAAATGTGGAGAAGAGTGTTACATCCAGAAACGCCTCCTGAGGCTGCTTCTCTGTTGTCCTGTCCTGCAGCATTCCCAGCCCTGATCCCTACTCTGAGCTCCTTATTTCCATTTATTCCTCGAAAACTGGAGGCAGTTCCACTTTTTATCCCCTGCCAAACCTGGCTGGAAGAGGCAGAGCTGGAGCACTGCAGGAGCTGCTGTGACTGAGGGAATGAAGGCTTGAGGCCTCTTGGGAAGAGCAGGGAAATGAAGCCACATTCTCCTCACGTGGTGGGCACATGGTGAAGGCTCCAGGCTTTTCTCCTGAAGGTGTGCTGGTTGTGTCCTTAATCTGTAGTGCTAATGAGGGGGAAAGTACAAAGCACAGGCAGATTAGTTGATAGCATTCCCACGAGTTAGAAGGCTGTGGAGACAAGCCAGGTATCAAAGTTGCTTTGATTTTTCTAACTCATGGAAATGATGGAAGGATTTGTCTTTGCTGATAATTGACCTCAAGTCTGGATCTCTTTCAGGCAAGGAAGGTGCCTTTTTCTCCTTCTCTTTGAGGATGAGGCAGCCATAGTTAAACCATTTGGTTCCTGACAGGCAGAATGGAAGAGGGGGATATCAGGCTGAGAAAGCTCCAACATGAATTTTTCCATCTTTTAAGTGCTGCTGTTTCTCTTGGAAACCCCCAAATAAATGCACACGTTCTTATTTTTAGTCCATTCCGTGGAAAGACTAAATGATAAATTAGATGTTAGCAATAAAAAAAAGTCCTCTTCTTCTGAACTGAGTTGTTTATCATGTGATGTGCTGTTACAGAAAATTAATCAAAGGGCATATTGATTTCACACAGTTGTATGCAAGGACTTACTCTGGAGAAGATTGGGTTCTGCCCAGCTCCTGGGGTTGGCAGAGGGTGCATGGTACCCCACAGATGTGATGCAGTGCTTTGAGAAGATGGATCCCAAATTTAGGCAGCTGTGTGACACTATTCCACACCTTGGCTCTTAAATAAGAGTTGGGATCAGCTCTCAGAGGCTGTTTTGGGGTAGTTTTCTCCCATGTGTTTAGCAATTTGCTAATCATGTCATTCCTTGGTTCTTGAGGGGAAAGTAGGGGACCTTTGTTGAACAATGTAAAGTAAAACAGGCTCAGAAAAACACATTTATAGGTATTTATATGGTACCTTCCAGTATGTGGAACAGCAGGACTGCAGAGAATTCTTCTTTGGCCTTTTTGTTGTGTTAAGCAGCTGGGTTGTTGAGTGGGAGAAAGGGACTTGAGACTGGGCAAATGGGGAGGAAAAACCTCCCAAAGGGCTGCCCAGACCCTTGGGTGCAGGAATGGCTCTGAGTGAGTGCTGATGATAATCTGCCAAAGCCAGAGCAGGCTCCGTGTGGCAGCACCAAAATAATGAGCAGAAATGAAGATGTCCAAAGGCTCTGTGTGCCTTGCTAGGGAAGAGCCTGTGAACTAATTTAACTCAATTAATGTTGTCTTGCTCCTTCCCCTCTGCTACAAATTGGTGGCATTTAATTCTTCTTTAGGCTGTGGGAAACACTGACTGTCTGTGGGCAGGACAGATGGGGAGTCAGAACTGGAAACAGCAGGAGGAGCAGGAGCCCTTTGTCCTTGTCAGGACTGGCCTATTCCTAAGGGTATCCACTCATCCATGGGAAATGAACCTTGATCTTGCCACTGGTCCCAAGAAAACACAAGCCTCTTGCAAACTAGGAACAAGACACACATTTTAAATAGGAATGATAATGGAAATTAGCACTTCCACCTACCTTAGGGGGTGGCATTCTCTGTCAGTGACTGTTGTCAAGTCCTGTGTCCTACTGGGTGCAGATCAGGAGAGGTGTTCCAGTTCAGATTTTACCACCTACACAATTTCAGGTGTGGCAGAGGAAATATTACTGTCTTCCCAACCCAGAATTTCTCCCAAAATTAGTGGAGTTATTTAAAAAATCCCACAAAAAATGTAATCTCTGCTGTTGTTAGGCAGTCTCAGCTGGGTCATGACAAAAGAGATGCTGATGGGAATGCTGTGGTTCCCTTGTAAATCAGAACCTGTAAGAGTGGAAAGCACAGTGACTCACTGGCACTTGTCACCAGGGCCAGGAGCTGCTGCCTCCTTTGGGATGTGGGTGATAAAGAGCACAAATCAGCAAGGCTGCATCTTTCTGATGTGTTTCTAAGGGTTTCCTGGTTTTTCTTCACTTTCTTGTTAAGGAAGTGAAGCTGCAGCTCGCCCCTGGGCAGGGGGCCACTGTGAGGCACCTCCTGTCTGCCCTTCTGATCCTCGGGGCATTTTGGTGGGCATCAGGTTAGTGGGGTGGGAAACAATGGCAGGAGCAGCCTGGTTTGGATTATTAACATGTCTTGAACAAAAGGAAAAGGAAAAAAAAAAAAAAAAGAGAGACTTTTCCATCATTTACAGCTCCTGAAATATCACTAATTGGTGTCTGAGGAATACAGACTGCGTGGGAAGTTAGACATTCACCAGGCTGTTCATCTGGGAGCCGTCTGAGGAACAGCTCCCGCATGCCGGACATCTGCAGGATTAAAAAAAAATAAAAGAGAGAAAGGAAAAGACACAGTTCATTAACCACCAACAACATTACCCGGAAAGCAACTGGGGAAGCTGATCACTGCCACTAACTCTCCCTCTGTTTACCATCAATTAATATTTAGTCTCCCAAATTTGGAGCTCTTCTGTTGGCGTGCCTGGCGGAGCTGCCTGGGTTGGGAGTTGTGGCTGGCGGGGGTTTGCATCAGAGTGCCCCGGGAGCCACGGGCTCGCTGCTAAAGCCTTCAGGGGGCCGCTCTATTAAAGAGATAATAGTACAGATTTGAAAGCTTCAGCTGATTAATTAAATGCAAACACAAGATTGTGCTCACAGGCTCTTTCAAAGGACTCCGAGTCCTTTCCTTAAGTCGGTTCAACCTTGACCTGAGTTAGCGCTTGTATGAAAGATTAAAGGTGACCCATAAAGAGAGAAACTGGATTTGCATTGTTTTAAACTTGGGTTTGTGCGTTGTGGAGAGGAGATTTTTTTTCTTTTCCCCCCACTGCGCACACGTGCCAGCTCCTTCCCTGAGGAATGTGTGGAAAATGGCATTTTGTGGTTCCTGATGATGTGGGGGGCTTGGCCAGTGCATCAGATGGAAGAGGGATGAGAGGAAAATCTCAGCCTGGGCAGTGCAAGAGCTGTGTGTTTTTGGTGATCCAAGAGGGCTAAACCATTAGGTCAGGTTTGCCATGCTGTTGAGGATGGAACACCTGGAAAAATGGGAATAGCTCCTAATCCAAGGGCCATCCCAGGGAACCAGCAGGGCTGGGCCTGTCTGCTTGGGAAACACATTTCCATCCTATTCATTTGTGTGGAGTTTAATTTTGGAAAATGCTTAATTGAAGCTATCTGAGTCTCTTCTGAGACCAGTGAGAGCAGAGTGTTGCAGGAAATGTTAATATACTTGGAGCTTCTTCAGGCAGAGTTTCATTTGTTTTGTTTTACTGTTTAATTCTGGTTGTGCTCCTTACTTTGAAAGGGCTGAGCTCCACATTTTGCATTTGCTGAACAACATGACAGCCTGTGAAGTATGTGACAATGTAGCTTGAGCAAAATGCAGTGGACATCCTAAATTACCTCCTCAGTTATATTTCTGAAGCTTTTTGAACAACTGAGATTTGATCCTTTCTAACTTGAGTTGAACCTTATGAATTGCAGATTACTATTATTTTTTGATCAGAACAGAAAAGGTTTTCATTTTCAGGCCTTGTACATATTATTTTAGCAGCTATTTCCTAATCTCTAGCTGTTGTAACCCCTTGGACTGTTTGATTGGGTGTTGCCAGGGAGTGCATGGAATTATAGCATTACCAATCACTGTACTACGTTACAAAGCTGAGTTCATCAGTGTCCAATTTTTTCCTCACTAAGTTTGTCCCTACAGACTTCTCTTTAAATTTAACACTTGTCCTTGAGAATGTGCATAGAACAGAAGCAGTAGAAAGGACCAGATGTAGTCCTATGGAGCTTCTTTGTTCTCCCCTTCGTGATAAAGCACAAAAATCCTACGTAGTTTAACAAAACTCTGGTATCTGGTCCTAATTGCTGTAAGTAAAGCACGTGTGATCTAAATGTTAATCAGATTTCTGCATTTAATGAGGGAAAAAGCAGCTATTATATGAGAAATGTTCAGGAGCAGGAGCTGTTCGTGTTCCAATCAGGTGATTGTGTATTTGAATAGTATTTCCATTTAAATAGCTTTATCGCCCCGCTGATTCCTAAGCACTGAGTCAAAACAAAAACTAACAGCTAAATTGATATTATTACTAAGGAGGAATGAATAATAGTCAGTAATTCCATACCTGATGGGAATCCTCAGTGTGCTCATGGGCTATATAGGTGTAAGGGTCTGCACCAATTCTGTGGAACTGTTGTATTTACAGAGGAGCATCATGGGGATCTAATTCGGCCCTACCGAGTCCACGTTACGATCCCATTAAATTCTTCCTCTGCTTATTTTCCTGTTGATTCCCATGAAATGCTTGGTCATGCAGTGGGCTCCCTTCCCAGTTTCCCAGGGTTTGAAGAAGCCAAGCCTTTCAAGCAGGCACGTTGAAATCCACAGAGGTCCTGCAGGACACGCGCTCGTTTCCCCAAATCCCCTTCGCAGCCGGAGCGTTTCCCGGGACATCAGCGCGGCTCCATTGCTCGCCACCCATATCTCCTAATGCTCCTGAAAGGATTATTTCATAATCTCATCCTGTGAATGCAACAGCTGTAAGCCCAGATAAATTGCGTTCCTCTAGGGAAAGTGAGTTGGGACTCGTTTTAAGTGCATCCCAGTGGGATTGCATCATCTGCGATGTTAAATGGCATTTGGCTGGCTGGGATTGTGGTGGTTTCAATGGAAGTGCCACCTTAGGATCCTGTGGCCTCTCTCTGTTTATATAAAACAGGCTGGTGTAGGGTGAGGCTGAAACCAAGCCATGAGCTCGTGTGTATTTACAGGGCACTGCCCTTCAAATAATGGCCTTTGGGAGAGTGCCATGAGAAGCACATTTTGTTTTAGATCTGGCTGTTCCTTTCCAGAACGTGCAGCTGCCAGGAGAGGCTGGATACAGAACCAATTAGACCTTAGGAATGTTCAGGACCTCTGGTTCTTTCAGGCTCTGCTTCACAGCTCCCCACATGGTAAAAGCCAGCTGAGGTCATGCCATGATCAGCATTGAGTCCTGCCTCCTGCCCAGCCTGGGCCAGGGGATGTCACTCAGCAGCCTTTCCATCAGGCTCGGTGCTTTGTGCTTGAACCCGAGCACTCCCTGCAGAAATAACCCAGGCTTCTGTGAAATGGTGGGGAATCCAGCCAGTCCTGCCTATCAAAAATAAACATCAGGGATAAAACCTGCATTTTGTCCCAGATGGGAGCTCCTACTGTGACATCTGATCTAGTGGGTGGCGTCCATGCCCATGGTAGGTGGGTTGGAACAAGATTTCTGTAAGGTCCCTCCAGTCCAAACCATTCTGTGACTCTGATCTGATCAGGAGATGTGATATTGAAAGGGATCCATATCAGTGAGACTCAGAGCATGTGAACTTTGGCTCCTGTGCAGAGAGACCAGTCCTCACTTGCTTTAAGCTGCTGAGGTGTTTCACAGGGTATCTCATCACAGCTGCTTAAGAATCTGCTCACATTTTGATGCCTCTGCTTGTTAATTCTTTTTCTCTCCTGGCTCCCTCTGGACCTGCTAAGCAGAGAGCTCCTGTTTGTGTGATACTTCTCTGTTCTTGATGTTTCGCTCCAATCACCCTCTGCCTTCACAGAACCACGTTCTTAAAAGTTCAGCCTCCCTGTGCATACTTACAAAGTAGTTGAACACTTATACCATGCTTTAGGTAGTTAATTAATAGTGGCTAAAGCGTAGGTATTTATTTTTTTAAGCTATTGCAGCTCTTCAGCAGAAGGGTGACTTGCTTTTTTTTTTTAATATTTCTTGTTCTCTGGTCAAAAATCATAGAAACTCCAAAGAAAAGGCATCTGTAGAATCCCAGTTGCAAGTAATGCTCTAAGAGGATGAGTCCTTTGTATGGGGAAAAAATCGCCAAAGACATTAAATCCTGATTCAGTGTTTTCAACCACCATTTCTCCCTTACTTCCTAGTGTGTGTAAGACTGTAGTAATTGTATGGCAAATAACAAACTTCATATGAATGTTGGTTACTTATGGAAAAAGATTGTGTTTGAAAATGTGGTTGAAGGTGTCAAAGACAAAGAGAGCACAGCCAGGAATCAATCATAAATGCAGATACCAGTTCAATGAGAAATAAGTACAGTGATAGGGAAATATCTATAGTGTTGGGCTATTTTTCCCACTGGATATTAGAATTTCCCCTTGGGCTTGATAGAGAGAAACATTTGGTTTAAATGTTACAACTTGACACCTGAAAATCAATTCTTATACACGACCTCTTTCAAAATGCTAAATGGAAAATATTTTCCTGACATCTATGATAGCCACACTTTCAGCAAAGTAAAGATTGGAAATGTTCACTAGGAATTAAATCAGTGGTGAAGTGTAGAGAGCAGATCTGTTTCCAGGTCTGAGATCTGGGATAGATGCTTTGTTATTCTTCTGTTACTAATGATTGCATTAGGAAAGAAAGAAATCAATCTTGGGGCCATACTGGGGAAGTGGAATAAAATGACAAAATGATTGGCAAAAAACTTCACAGCACAAGAACCTGCAAAGATCCTTTGCACAAAAAGCAAAGAGCAAACAAAGTGTTTGCATGATGACACTGCAGAATTCCCCAGCTGGGGGCTTTCTGCAGCTCTAGCTCAGCTTATCCATGGGAGCACTTGAAGGTTCCCCTCCAGTGTCAGGCTTAGCAAAAAAACTCCCAGACTGACTCAATAGTGCTGAATTGCATTTAGCTTTGTGTTGAAGTGACAATTTTTTGCATAGTTTTAATGAGCAGCAGCCCTGGGCCAGAAAACTTGAGGCTGGGATGCTTCTTGCTTGCTGCCCTAGTTTGTTTTCATCCCTCTCACCTGAGAGCGCCGTCCTGGAGCGCATTAAGCAGCGGGACTGGCGTCCATCATGTGGAGTTTATCCTGTCACCTCTCCCCAGGAGGAGAAGTGTGAGCTGTGGGGTGTTTTATTTTAATAGCATTGTTGTTTGGTTGGTTTCGTCGTCGTGGAAGTCTCTTCTGAGGCACAGCGAGTCGCTTTTTGGTTTTTAACGCATCAGTTGCTGCGTCCTGAAGTTGAGGCGGGGAGAATCGAGGCTTGGATCCTGCATCTGGAGTGAGTGGGTGTGAATTTTCTCCTAAGCTTTGCAGTTGATTCCACAGCCTTATGCTTGCCTTGGAGAACATCTGCCTCCTGCTTGGGTGAGTTTTAGCTCGTGGTGCAGAGAGCTCCCGAAGGATGGCCCGTGGCACGTGCAGCCTGCACAGTCATCCTGGAGAGCTCACAGAAAGGCTTCTTCCAGGAAGATTCTGAGTCACAGATGGATTTTGGTAGGCAGCCACCAGCCCAGCATTTTGCCTTCATCCCAGACTTCAGGGAAGTCTTTTAAACACCCTGGGCCAAGCTTGTGGCCTGCTGTGATAGGCAGGGACAGAGCTGTCAAAAGATGACAAAACCATTAGTAGCTTTGGTCTGGTCATCATCTCACATTAGTGTCCTAAAAGAGCAGCTGGAGGGAAGCTTTTCCCACAGAAATGTGAGAGTCCATGGCCACAAGAGACCAAGTTCCTGACGTTTTGTGTCAGGAACAGCCACTGAGCACTGGGTGTGGGAACAGCTGAATTGTTTCTCTGTGGTGGTCAGTTTTCCAGAGCTTGGTCTGGATCCAGCTACACCCCCTCCATACCTCTGTTTATCTATCTAAAAATTGACTTTTATGTACATATATATCACTATCGATGCATCTTTCATTGTATGCATCTTTCTGTGCTATGGAGCCATGGTTAAAGGAAAAAGCATCACAAAAAGTTTGAAGTGTTGTGGAGCTAAAAGGAAACAACTGCAGAGGGGTCCAGGCACAAAAACTGGAAAGAGCAGAGGACAGGAAGAAAGGAAAGATGGAGGAGGATCTAATCACATCCTCTTTGGTCCATAAGAAGGTTGCCAGTGGTGGAAAGCCTTGGGAATACATAATTTCAAAGTTTATACTGCTCATCCAGAAAAATGAAAGTATCTGGGTTTTATAGGATTAAGCAGTAAAGTTCATTGCAGCTGGATATGAAGTGGAGAAGGGGAATTCACATGGGGGAAAAGGAAAAGAAAGGTGAATTATTCCACAAAGATCCCAGTTAGTTAGCATGATACTTGATCAGGAAATGACTAGACACTTTCCTATTATTAGTAAAATCACTCCATAAAGGTAGAATATAAAGAACAAACTTTGACATGTGAAAATAAGAGAAATAAGATTTAAAAAATGTTTTCTTGGTATTTCTAGACTGCTTGAAGATGATGAACGCAGTAATAACACTAAGATTACTGTTGGGCACAAAGTGAACTCTTACTCAGGCACAGGAGCTCCAGCCAACCCAAACGACTGGGTCAGTAGAAATTAAATCAGCAGCGAGCCCCAGATGATACCTGCTGGTGGCTCTGTGTCAGGATGGATGGTTTCTTTCTTGTTCCCTCCTTATGACTGATTGCAGTCACTGCAGAAATCAATAGTCTGGCCATGGCTGGGCACTGAAACGGGGAAGGCAGAGAGGCAGAAACACAAGAGGTTTCTTGGATGCTTCCCAAATCCCTGCCCCAGCCTTCCCAGGTGCACAGGATCTTCTGCAGGGACTGAAGAGAGAAGCTGGAAAGCTCTCAGAGTTGTCTGCTCAGGCAGGCAATTTATTTCTTTGTATATTCTCATGTTAGAATCCCAAAAGCTTCATCACAGCACTGGAATTCCTCCCTGGACTTGGTTTGAAGTGTGTGCAAATCCAGCTGGGTGGGGGGAAGACTCCTCAGAGAATCTTCAGCACAGAACTTCCTGCAAAGATCCTCCTGGTGCTGTAGTAAACAGAGAAAGAACCAGATATTACTTCTGCTGGGGGAAAAAGGCAACTAAAAGCTTTCAATCTGTTCTTCTCTGAGCAGTAACTGAAATGAAATCATAACTATTTTTGCTGTGTTTTTTTTTTTTAGTAAACTTTTAAAATAGAAATTTGGATCTAAATATTTTAAAAGGTTATTTCAATAACTGCATACTTGGTTTTATTTTACTATTTTGTTGGTCTCTACTTGGAGTTTGAGCTGATGTTTGTGAACAGCAGCATAAATGTAATATTCATTTAATATTAATAAGTAAAACCCAGTATAAATCAGGTGACTTATTGTATTTTCCTTGATCACTAGCATATGATTTAATGGATTTTTAAATTGGGTTTTAGTTCATAATTTGTGGATCTGCATATCCCTGAGTCTTATAGGCAGGGCTCACACCTCCAGGACGCTCCCTACCTGTTGCCCAGGTTTGTCTCCCAAAACCTTGGAGAGTTTTGGGCCCCTGTTTCCAACTTCTCTACACTTCAATATTCAACAGCTTTTGGGGTGTGCTGGGTGTGCCTCAGGCTGAGGATAAAGCAGAAGCTTAATTTGTTCCAAATGACTTTCCACTCTTTTTCCTATTGTTTATTATTTATTCTGCTATAATTTATTCACAAGATTAAGTGGGTAAACAACATCACAACTACTTCTAGCTGCACAGTCCAGTGAGCATAATGATGCCAGTTTTAAATGCTGAGCAGTGCTGATTAGAGCTATTACACGAATATTCATTTGTTTGCTTTACTTTTACCACTTTGCTCACATACTTCACAAATTAGGGTATTATCCTTTCTTACACACAAACCCACACACTGTTTTTGCCATCAAATGAAGGTAATTTACCATTTTTCCATTTGAATTGAAAAGTTAATTGAACTTAATGGCTTCAGAAAAATCAATGGTTTCCTACTGTTATTGATATAATGAAGCACATGTAGGAGATTATCCAGTAAAGACACAAACCACTTAAATGAAGAATTCACCTCCACATTCAAGTATTTAAATTCTCTGTGTGGACAGCTAAGGGAGGATCCTCATGTGTGGGGGAGCAACGTCAGTGCATTGAAGTTATCACAGAACCATTTAGTTTAGGAAAGTCCAACCATAACGCAGCACTGTCACATTCTCCACTAAACCATGTCCCCAAGTGCCACTTCCACATCTTTGAACACTTCCAGCAATGGTGACTCCACTGCTTCCCTGGGCAGCCTGTTCCAATGCCTGACCACCTTTTCAGTGAATAATTTCCCCCTAATATCCTATATAAACCTCCCCTGGTGAGAGCTGAGGTTGTTTCCTCTCATCCTGTCACTTTTACCTGGGAGAAGAGTCAAACCCCCACTGGGCTACAGCCTCCTGTCAGGGACTTGTGAAGAGTGAGAAGGACTTTGATTGTGACACAAACTGTACAGGCAGCATTTTCTGGTGTTTAACATACTCTGTTTTTCATGCCTGGTTTTATAAAGTAGCAAGAATCCCACACTGAAAGGTGTTTGGAGTCGAAAATCATCTCATGAGAAGCTTCCTCAGCTGCACAGCTCTGCCATGAAAAGGGAGAATTGGGAGCTGGTTGGTTTGAAATGGAAAACCCTGAGGTTTCTTCCCAAATTTAAAAATACAGGTTTATTTGGAAACTGCCCTTAGCTCCTGTCCTGATTCTGGCAAAGGTTGAGTGGTTCCTGGGAGAATACATGAGAAATTCCAAACAAAACACTTCTAAACCTTTAAATCTGGATGAAAATCATTAAATCCCTAAATGACATAGGAGACATTAATGCCCTTAATTTAGGGATCAGTGTGGTAGAAAGGGAATGGCAAATATGAAATTAATGACATTTAAATTAGTGTTTCATTAGAGCACAATTTTGCCACAGTATTTTACTGAATTTAGGATACCAAGAGATCAATAGCAATTCCATTTATTTAAGGCTCTGGTGATGTTTACTGTGTAATTTTTTTTTGAAAGGAATTGCTATTTGTGAAAATGTTTTTGTGAAATATTAGTGGAATTAAATGCATTTTTAATTGCACTCTACAGTAGTATTAATTTGGCACTTGAAACTTCTGCATTAATTTGTGTGATGAATGGATGTGGAGAATACAGGATTGACAGTTTCTGCTGGATTTGCAGAATGGAAAAGTGAGACTGAAGTCAGTTCAACACTATGTGTTAGGGGACAAAATGGGCTGCTTTACCTCAAAAAATAAGGAAATAATAATTAAAAAACGAGTGCTGAATGATAAAAGCTGGACATTTTTAATTCTCCTCCCTGAAAATGTTGGTTGGTGCCTTGGTTGATGCCTTGTGAGCACCATGGTGTCCACATTGCCTTCATTCCATGTGCCAAAACTTTTCTCCTGTGGGTTCTGGAGTCCCCCATCAGTGGGATGAGAGATGCTACATCCCAATGTATTTATGTCTAGACTGCACTGGAAAATAATTCCCATGAATAATCCATTTAACCCCCTCAGAGGCAGCAAGGCAGGATGCCTGAGTGGAAACACTTTCATTTTGGAGGCCCTGGCTTTTGTTGCAAATTCTTGGAAGATTCCAAGCAGGATCAATAACTTTATGGAAGCTGCCAGTCCACAAAGCTGCATTTACAGAAGGAAATGTTGAAATGAGCTGTTGGGAGTGGGCAATAATTTCCTGAAGGCTGTGTGCATCCACCTTTGGATGTGGTAAAGAGGACAAAACATCCTGGGAGTGTTTTCTTAGATTACAGCTGAGGTATTTCTTGTCCACTTCTCCCCACAACATTTCAGGTTGACACTTATTGGCATGAAAAGGAAAAAAAAAACCAAAAAACAAAGCCTGGTCGGAACAAACCACTTCTTTTTAGCAGTATAAAAATTGTGGCTATTACCTTCCCAGCATCCTCTCAGCTAATGGCCTGAAACAGGACCAATATTTGATTTCCACTTGCTGTATTTACTTTATAAATAGATACTTCATGGGTTTCATTCTTTACTGAGATTGAATTAGTGAGTTAAATAGACAGAAATATTTCTTACCATGGCATGCTGATCTCTTAGCATCTTGCACTGACCTGATAACAGGCTAGCAGGAGAGGAAACGTAATTATTTTTTAAGCTAGAGACTGACAATGGAGAACACTGAATATTTCTGAAACCCAGATCTTCTTTTCTGTCATTAAAAAGCCGGGGAAGTCTGAAAGGAGTGTGAGTTCAAGGCATATATCAGTGCGATTATTGAAGGGTTTTCACAGAGTGGCTTATCACCTCCCTGGTTTATTTACCTGATAAACCAGAGCCTCGTGCTTCAAAAGCCCCAGCTGCTCAATCCCAGTGTGGTAGCCACCTCTTAGAGGGGATGAGCCCACTCTGATGGTGCTGGCAAGCAGGACCTCACCCAGGCCTTTTGCTGCAATCTGCACTTCAAAACGCCCCTGCAAATTCTCTGTTTGATTAAAAGCGGGAACTGCCTGATGGGCGGGGGGGTTTTGCTCCCCTAGTTCTGCCCTTTGAACTTGATTTCTTTGTGAGTGAAAGCAATGGAGAAGCTGAAAGGTGAGGGTCTGTGGTTTTGGGAGTACTGGAGAGGATGCACAGCCCATCCCTGTGAGCTGCTGAGCCCAGGTGTGATCTCTGCCAGCCACTGGGACAAGAGATTAAGATCTAATTTCAGATGGCCTTTACCAACCCCAGCAGTAACTTGCAAAAGCAATAAAGAGCCTTTTCATTGGCATTTGCACCCAAAAGCTGCTGCTGTCCCTGGGGAGGTTCTGTGAGGGGTTTCTGCATCCCTGAGCATCCTTTGCCACCATTCCCTGGCTCTCCCTGCCTGTCACCACAGCCCCCTGCTCCAATCTGCACATTAATCTTGATTCTAAACCATCCTGCAGACGCTGCATGCAAATGCACTGAGTGATTCAAATTGCTTTTCTCTGTTTGTAAATGTAGTGTTCTGTGACTGCTCAGGGGCACTTGGAACATATGCTCCTTGATATCTGACATTTTTCAGAATTCCAAGCAAGGGAGGCTGTTTGCAGCGTGGGCTGTTGTGCTGCTGGTCCTGCCTGAGAGCAGCTTCACATCCATGAGGGAAAGGATTTCTTTTGGGATGGGGGACAAGCAGCAGAATGCAGAGTGTCTGTGAGTTAAGCAGCACAGCCCTACCCTCTTCCCAAAAACTCAGCTTCAGCAAAGTTGCTTATTGAGGAGGTTTGTGTGAAAATTGCATTACTTATCTCCGTGCTTTAAATTGTCCCTGCAGAGCCTGGTTCTCCCTGGGCTGGTGATCCAGAGGGGTGAACCTGGATGCTGCTCTCAGCCTCAGGTTGGGGCCAAGAGCCCTGGGAAAGGGGCTGGGGAGCAGGAAAGGCACAGGAGAGCTTTTTGCTGCCCCTTTCCACAACAAAACCCTCCTTTTCCTGACCTCCACGTGCTCTTCACTGCTCGTGGTGAGACTTCTGAGTCTGTCCTTGTGCAGTGACACCTGAAGGCCATTCAGTGGCTCAGGTCTGTAAGCAGGACAGGCAGAAATAGCTGGAACTCTTCCTGCTCTCACCTGAGGGTCCTGCCTGTCTGCCCTCAGGTGAGGCACCCCTGGAGCACCTGCAGGGCTGGTGCTGAGCACGGTGGTGTTTGCACATCAGCCTGATGGGCCCAGCTGCAGACTGGGAGAGGAGGAGTGGGTGTTGTGCTGTTTGGCCACTTCACTGCAGGGATGCTCCCCCGTGGAAAAACTCCCTTGGTTCACCCAGCTTGAACCCCTGTGTGCAAGGCAGCGCTGCTTGATTTCTCTGGATGAGGCAGCTGAGGGTGCTGCAGAGATGCTGCATCTCCTGTTGGGTTCCCAGGTGCAGCCCCACGTGGGGTGTGGGGTTTGCAGGCAGCAGCCCAGCTCGGGTGAGCAGAAATGACCGCGGTGTGTCCGGCTGTGGTGGCCGTGGTGCTGCTGGGCTGGACTGCTGCTCCCCAGGCTCCAGAGACACTGTCCAGAGACTCCCTGAGCTCCAGAGACACACAGCCCTGTTCCTCCAGTGCCTGGCTGCATCACAGGGCTTCAGGCACACATCTCAGCACTAATTCCTTCCACTGGCAGGGAATAAGCACTCCAGCAGTTCGCTGCGATAATTAAAATTCATGTTATCCTCCGCCAAGCTCAGACAACTCTCTGATGTCAGCACCTCCAGAAGTCTGGGTTTAGCTCCTTCTGGTTCCTTAAATGATGTAACAGTGAGAAGGAGAGATATTCTTTTATTGTTGATGTGTAAGGTTTAGAATTAAACGTCTCTGCTGGTTGCTGGGTACTTTCTGCTACTGCCAACCCCGTGAACTCTTTAAACATATGCTAATGAGCCCGACTTGCTCCCATTCCTTCTGTGTAATCCATGAAGGAAGAAAAGTCAATCTTAGTCGTGCTTCCTAATGGCTTCTATACGTTGTAGTTAGCACAAAACCACTGTGAAGTGATGGAGATCTAGAGTTAAATGCATGAATTAAGCAGAACCCCTCTGACCACACTCCATTAGAAGAGAAACTGTCTCTAGGGAGACAAAACAAGATTTCTCTTTATATATACATTGTAAGAGTCACCCACTGATCCTCCAGGCTTTTTGAAACATTACTGGCACCCAAGTGATGTGGACAGAATATAATTTATTGATATTGCTACAACTTCCCACCCAAGATGTTGCTGGAATACTGATGTGCTACAGCATAATGAGGTTTTGAGGGAAGTGTGCATGCTATCCATAGCATTGCCTTGTCTCCTGCACCTGATGGAAATGTGAAAGGAATTCTGTGTATTTTAACAGGTCCGTTAATTGCTTTTTATTTTTGGCATTGCTTTTAAACACCTGCATGCAGTTTTTCTGGCTCAGCCAGCAGCTGTCTGTGTGTGATTTGCTCAGAAAATAGAGGGGGGAAGTTATGCAGTTATCCTGTGAGGGATTAATGCCAAGGGACAACAGGGTTAAAACCTGGTGCAGTGGCATTGAGCTGGTGGGGCTCAGCCATGGGACATGAAACTCCTGCTCTTTCAAGGAGAATCTTTTCATCTGGAGCAGCAAGGAATAAGCAATCCCTGCACAGACTGTCCCCACTCCAGCGCTGTGATGCTATTCCTAGCGAGGTTATGATTGATTACAGCAGCTTATACAGTCAATGGGTAAAAATAAGAGACTAAGAGACCTCGTTTCCTGCTTCATGATCCTGCAGCTCCATTCAAAACTTGGCTGCTGGGATCAGCTTTGCACCTGAGGTGTTGGATGGGTACATGGGCTTTTCTGCTGCCTTGGACACAACCATCTGATCTCAGCTTTAAAGCTATTAACAATTTAGTTCTCATTGTGTATCTTTCTGTGGACAAAAAGGTACCAGATAAGAACCTGGAACTACTGTTTGCATGTAGAAATTGTGTGTTGTGGAATGGGGTTGTAGAAATCTTTGGAGTTATTTGGACGATGTCTTCTTGGCATACCTGCCTTGCATGAGCTTTCAAGAAAGGGTCTGCTGTCACCTGTGCTGTTGATCAGGGTTTGGTACCAGTACCAAAAACTCTAATGGTTCTTTGGAATGAAAAACTCCGAAGAATAAAAGTACAAAGAGGGTAACAGCAGAGAATATTTACTTTTTCCAAGAAATGCATATGAGTTAGCTCTGTCACAATGATTTGGGCAGACACATTTCTTACTGTCACTCTTTCAAATTCTCTCAGAGGGTCCTCCTATTTCCCACAGGACATGTTAGGACATTTCAGCCCTTCTAATAAAGAAATATAAAAGAAATCTCTTAATCTATAGTGAGAATCCTACTAGACATCGTTTGCCTTCTGTATTCCTAAGGATGAGAACATTTTTGCATGTACATCACCCCAGGAGGGAACTTTGCAGATCACCACAGCTTGAACCTGCAGATGGTCACAGAGGAAGGATTTTTGTGGTGCCTCACTTTGGCTGCTCTCTCACTGTCATGCAGTGAATGTGTTTGTTCTGTAAAGCCACAGGCTTTGCTTTAGCTCTGTAGCATTGCCACATTTCTGGGTTTCGCTCTGATATTTATTCTTCGTGCCCTGCTCTCCCCCATGGTGTTTTGGTTTGATACAAGTTCTTAATGGGAAAGCAATTGCTCAGGGAAATGTGGTGCCTATCAGCTGTCTGATCACGGCTCCCCGTTTATGGAATTAAACTGAGGCTCTATCAGTGTAAAGGCTCCACCAAGAAGATTTGCCTCATAAAATTCATCTTGCATATCATGCCTCTCTTTGTGCGTAGTGTTCAGAAGCTCACTGCTCTGTTCCCATAATCTACTAAATAATAACAGTTAGCACTTACATCTGCAAATCAATACTCAGGCTCTCGCTCCCAACTGTAATGAAAGTTTGTTATTGTGTGAAACAGTAACTTTCATGTCTATAACCGGATTGTTGCGTTCTGTATTTCTGTCAAATTTGACAACAGTCACCTCCTGAAGCTTTAACAAAAGGCAGAAATTCCCCTGGTGCTTCTGGCAATTACACATTAGTCTTTGTGGAGGCAGAAGATTACTTGCTGATTCCTGTTTGCTGATTCCATTATGTATGTATGCTCTAGTACATAATGGCTTGTTAATCCCTTAAAACAGCATGGCTAGGAATATTCTTTCAAAACTGTATTTTGGTTCAATTAAAAAATAAACCCCAACAAACCAGCCATCAAAAATGATGAATTCCATAGAGTCTCTTATAACCACTGGGGTTTTGAAGATGATCTCTATCAGAGAACTGATCATTATGGGAGCTGGACTGTGTGTGATGCGGTGAACTGCTTCCCTTTGAAGATATTAATTTTCCTGCCACCGATTTGATGCAATGTGCTCACAGTCAAGCCAGGCAAGAGTAATAGAGCTGATGAAGACAGCTTGGTGGGTTATTGTGCTCTCAAATAATTCTGTTAGGATCCAGTCTCTTTCCCGAGGTGAATTCCTGTTTTCTCTTGGCGGTGTTTGTGACCACTCAGCTGCAAGGCTCATCCAGAGCCCCGTCCCCATGGAGAGCTGCAGGATGGTTTGGCCTTATTAAAGTCAGGTTTTTCACCCTCTTTAGGGGATAGCTCAGCCTTGCTTGCAAAAAATGCAGTGCTGTATGATGTCCTGCTCTGTGAAATGGGATTTGGACCTGGAGAACAGAACGGCATAAAACATTAGGCCCTGCCTTGCTTTGTGCTTTGGCGCAGACCTCGCCCTGCCCAGCTGCTGTTCCACCCTGCACTGCTCTGTGCAGCTCACAGGCCCACATTTTGGAGTCACCTCGTGGAAAAATGGGCACAACAGTCACTGAGAAGCCCTGCAAGTTCCCTTGAACCCCTTTCGTGCCTCTTGTACCCAGGCTTGTCCCACATGGCGATGGCAGCGAGAGGTCACGGCCTTGTTGCTGCCACTGTGGGTCTGAGGGGAGGACAGCACAGCAGAACATCCCTCTGCAATTCCCTCCCTGCTGTCCCAGTCCTGTCCCTGCAGAGCTCATGATCCAATAGAAAAGATGGACACTGTGATGGAGAGTGTAATAATATCCATCTTTGCACGTGGGGAAAGGAGGTGCCAAGAGATTGAGCACAAGGTCACAGAGGAAGTCCTGGGACAGGAGCAGGAATTGAATTGCCTCCTCCAGGGTCTTCGTCCAGTGCTTTAATCACAAAACCCACCTTCACCTTTGTGCTTTTCTGTTATTTAATCAGCTGAGGACAAGAAAAATGCAAATTGATTTAATTAAAGGAGAGAGCAAATTTCTAATTTCAGACTGGATCGTTCTATGGTTATGGAAATTTGGGGGAAAGGAGAGAGTAAGCATCTGTAATTTTTTTCTTGACAGATGTATTTTCATTTACACAGCTGTGCAAAAATTATATTAATATATTTTGTGACATCTAATTTTTGCCTTGGAGCAGATCTGATGTTGGGTTACCAAGAAGTGTTGTTTTCTGGCTTGCAGAATAATCCTCCCTCTGGCAAAAGAAACGGTCCTGTTTCTTCCCACAGACATGGTTTCTTCCTTTTAAGTGTCTCTCAGAATTATTTTATACTCAATGAAGCAAATCCTCCAAAGGCTTCATTATTCTGATGGTAGCATCATCTGATTGAATATTTCAATCATAATGTCCTTTGGAGAATTTTAGCAGTTTCCACTCGGGATGTCAGAGGCTTGGATTTGTGCGTGTTCCCAAGGTTTTGAGGAACTGGTGTAGGAAACTCAGATCATTTCAGAGGCACAGAGTTCAGTGGGGAGGTAGATGGTGATGTTTGGCTGTTGACTGGAATACAATAAATCATCCCTTTCCAAAAAACCACAAACACAGCTTCTCTGAGCCCTGCCCAGCAATGCGTTTAAGCACACGCGTAGGTTTAAGCATGTGAGTGTTGTCCAAGCGTGTTCCTGCCATGCATTACCAGTAAATCCAAAGGGCAGTAAAGTGTCACTTGTCAGATCCAGCTGCTGGGGACACCACGAGGACAGCCCACAATTCCCGAGGCCAGGAAAACCTGTAACGTTTGCAGTGTGTGCTGCTGAGATCCTCACCATGAGCACTGTCCTGTGATCCCCTCCTCTTAGCTCGGTTTCCTTCCCCTCACATCCCCACGTTGCTGGTGAAGCCTGGATTCTTTTTCCTTCTTCATTGAAAAAAATATTTTTAAATTACTCTGGAAAGAAATCCGGGTTTGTGTTGTGGAGCGAGTTCCGACAGGGACGGCGGTTTCGGGGCTTTCTGGAGAGCTGTGACAGCTCTTTGAACCTCATTGCCTCCTTCCCCTCCCCTCTCATCCCCTGGATGAAAGATTCTGGCACCCACCTTGGAAGGAGGAGCTCCTCGGGCTGACGTGGCCACCTCTGAATTGCTGAGGAATCCTCGGTGAGGGTGTTCTGCTTCTTCCAGCCTCACGTTAGGTTTTATGAACTTTAATGAACAGTAAGTAATAAATTTGCCGAAGAAATTGGGTTAGCCTGTGATTAACATTCGGAGTGATGCAGATGAGTGTACCAATGATGGGAACATGTGCTCACATCACGATGAAATGCAGATGAGGGGCCCTGGAGCAAGCCCAAGGATGTGGGCCAGCACAGTTTCATCTCTGTCAGCTTTAATCCGATCTCGAGTGCCGCTGCTACCATCCTGCAGGAGGAACCTCAAACCAGACCTCAACAAAACTTCGATTTTTTGTTAGGGGCTGTGAAAACATTGCTTTACAACAAAGCTGCATAGGTAGAAACCTGAGTCACTGTCTCTAAAAAACAATATTTCTAGCAGTGGGGAAGAGAGGGTGAAATGGTTGTAAGGGGCCTCTTGGTTTGCTTTGGCTTTTACAGGGCACTGCTTTACTGAGCAGCTGTTTCAGTCAATGGAAACTCAGCTGAGCCCATCGTCTTGTGATGGCATCGTTGTGTGGAACACAGAGAAAAATCCCCCCTAACCTCCCTTTTAAATGAAGTGCGAAGTAATGCTGGGAAGGGAAAGAATAAATCAATTTTAAGTGGTAATCTATGAAGTTGGACAGAAAATGATGAGAAATGAAGCAACTGGTCATAGGAAATTGACCTTGAAAATGGTGTTTATGTGGCGGCCGCAGTGCAGAGCCCCGCTGCTGTGCTGCTGTGGGCCCGCGCCTGAGAGGGAATTTAAATCAGAGTTTCTTTGCTTTGAATCTCGGTTGGGTTTTGGGGGAGTTACTTTCAGGATTGTGCTTTCTGCCAGGCAGGATTTGTTCCTTTGTGGCAGCCTGGTATTTTGCTCTGTTGTTTGAAAGGCTGCACCAGTTTGGGAGTGGTGGTTGTAGGAGAAGGGTCAGGAGAATCACCACGGGTGTGTAACAGATACGTTAGGGATAGAGATGGTATTTTTACCTGGCTTTTAATTTCCATACAAATAAACTCATTAAAGCGAGCAAAAGGACAAATGAGTAATGCATGTCACCTCTGCTATTTCAAACTGTAACACCTACTTGCACCAGAAGGATGGCTATTGCAGTGTTATACACATCTTATTTACAATGAAGGGACAGCAGGGTGTGGGACGTGGGATATACTGAGTTTTCACTAAAACTCTAGCAGAAAACAATTTGACAGACTATTTCCATGATCTTTGTCTTCTAGGGCAGGTGGTATGGGGTCTGTCAGATTAACTAAATGCTTTTTGGACAATGTTTTGCTGCCTTTTTTGTTGCATCAGCTGTGCCCATAAGTGATCCTTATGCAACCCATTGAGATGGGTCATTTGCTGCTCTCAGGAATTCCCCACTAAAACATGAAGGTACAAGCAGCCAAGTGCTCGACCTTGGGAGAATTTATGGTCTTGGTGGCCGGAAAAATAACCTGATATTAACCTATAAACTTTACTGAAAGATCAGAAATCCTCGTGTCAGTTTTGATGTGAACCACTCAGGTGGGCTCTCTGCTTTGCTCACCTGGTTCTTGTAATCACTGACCTCCTTTGGCAGATTCTCTCTCAGCAGAAGTCGGAGAGCAAACACAGGCAGGACATTTGTGGGGCTGCCCAGGGGTGAGAGAGACCAGGACAAAACCCTGAAGTGCCCTATATTGTGTCTTGTCATATGTGGTATTCTCAGAGTCTCTGGTAACAGACATAGCTTCTCCCAAGCTCAGCCTGGGAAAGTTCACAGAAGGAATTAAAACATTTATTATCTTATCCCCTGCACCTGGTGTTGCGAGGGATGTTTGCAAGAAGGAGCTGTTCCCTGCTTGACCAAGAGTGCAATAGAAGTTTCCTAAAGACCAGTCAGGTCTTAGGTATAAGTGTGATTTTCTATTAATAAATGCCTTTTATGCCTTCTGAACCATGGAGTCTGTGCTGCCCTCCTCTGTGCCCTGTATCACTCCTGTAACAGTCACAGACTTTGTTTTACACCTGAGCTTCTCAGAAGCCTTTGGCATTGGTCACACTGGCCATGAAATGAGGTGCTCCAGGCAATACCTGTAAGCAGCAGTTGCTGCTCCCACCTGAGCCCTGGGCACCCAAAGGCTCGTGCTCCTGGATGGGACCTTGCTGGAGATGCTCCAAGGCCTTTCCTGGCTGCATTTCCTGATCCATTCAGTCTGGGAGGGGTCTGGGATGAGCACTGGGAGCAGGCAAAGGGAAGCAGGGAGGCAGCAGGGCTGTGGGAGGAGAGGAAGGAGGGAACCCCACTCACTCCCAGCAGGGAAAACTTGGATTGATCCAGCGCCGGCGACGTTGGGTTGTTGGTGTTATCCCAGTGCCTGTGCTCTGATGGGAAGCTAACAAATAATAAATCTGAGCAATGTTTTCAGACTGTGTGAAAATTAAGGATTTTGAGGCAAGCCTTCTCCAGATATTTAAAATTCAGCAAGCTTTTTTTGTCCTGGGTCTTGAGATGTTAATAACTTTGACTAATTGTCAACACTACCAATTACTATGACTGATACCTTATCATTTCCCACAATGAGCAATGCTAATTAAAATTGATTGTGCTGCTGTTCTGGCACAGCAGCAAGTTTCCTTTTCATTTTTTGTTTAAACATGAGCTTATTGTGCCTATTTGGTGAATTAAATAAGGAAAGCTCATTATTCTGATGTTTATTTTTGAGCAGGGTCTTTAAGCCACATTGGAAGCCTGTTACAAGTGTCAAAGAAATAGCAGAGTTTGAATAAATTGTATTTTTCGGAGTACCAAAACATACACCTAATAATAATATTTAGCACTTTTATACCACAGTGCTTTTTACATGATCACATTTCTGCACGAATGTAACCACTTCTATTATCTCTGTAAGGTGGGCAAACACTGCTATTGCTGTTTCACAGACACTGCAGCAGATATGCCAGAGCTTTGATTCCCTAATAGCAAAGCACTTCAAGCTATTCACTTCAATTAGATTACAGATCCCTGTCTTACAGCACTCCAAGCTGCCTAAGGTTGGATTTGCAAGACTGGCTTTGCTTGAATTTTATCCAAATTTGGCCTCTTATTTCTCACTTCCTTTTTTTTTTTTAAAGCATGATTATTTATTTCTCCCAAAGGTAGGATCAGGAATCCCTTGCTGCATGTCTGCCCAGTGCTGTAAATGTTGATTCTGCCCATGTAGGAGGGGATGGGGCTGTGCAGCTTCGTGTCCCTCTGGTTTGAGGCTTTGCTTCATCAGCTGAATCTCCTGGTGTCAGGAAGGGCTGTTCTTTATTGGGTAGAAGCTGCTTGCAGGGAGGAGAGATGGCTGAACAATAGCATGGAACTCTGAAACTCCTGTTACCTGTTCCCTGTTGTACTCTGAATTGAGCTGTGGCTTTACTTAAAGTTTTCCATGGGGGATATTTATGGGATATGTTATCACTGGAAGATGTACCTGGGTTTTTTAACTATTCTGCTGGTGTCTTCTCCTTAAGTGGTCAATTGCAGTTAATAGCACAAATCTGTGACCTTATCCTGCTGGAGATTGATTTAATCTGAACAATTTATTCTTTCCATGATCAATATGAAATGAGTTAATATGTAATGGATATAAATGCATTGAATTGCCTGAGATATTCCTTACTTCCTTCTACTTCAGTCCATAAAATGAGTTGACAACTTCATGGTAGTTGTTAAAAAAAGTCTTTTAAAGAATTCTACATATTGCACTTTTTCATGAGCAAGATCTCCCCTAGGATTTGACAGAAAGGGAACCCATGTTTGCCTGCCTGGTGCCTTGTGTGAGCAGCTATAGAGGAGTGTGTCAATCAAAAAATATTTCGTATTTATTGGGGAGAAACCGAAAAGTCTGGCGCTTGAAAGCAAGATTAAAATATTTATATTACAGAAACACCACCAGCAAAAATCGTATCTGAAAAGTAAACATTTCAGTCCTGAACACTATTTTTTGATTATTTACAGCTATGTGACTTTCCTTTGATCACTGATTTCTTCTGATCCTGATAGGAGTTAGGAGCAACCTTGGAAATCCGTAGAGCTGCTTGTGCCACGGTGCCACCACTGACCCCAGTGCTACTTGCTGAGAGCAAGGGGATGTGGCCAGCCAGGCCTTGTCCCTCACAGTACTCCCCTGAGCAGGTGACCCAGGTTAATTTGCTTGTTTTCACTGGAGAAGTGAAAAGTGTCACCCAATGGAGCTGTGGGGTTCCTTGGTGACACCGAACAAAGGGCACCATTAGCAGGGGAAGCTGTGACATGCCACAGTGCCAAGAGTGTCCCCCTGGAGCACACCAGACCCAGTTCTCTCATCTCTGCTGATGTTTCTCCAGGGGCTAGGCTGAAGTTGCTGGTGGTTTATGCTGTACAAAATCAGAGAGGAATCATGGCTGGCTGACTCCCTTGGCGTAACCAGCTGGATGTGGAGGCAGAAGTTTTTTTTTTGCTTTCTTCTCCAGTTTCAAATGTCCCCTGGAGTTTCACTGTGAAAAGTCAGTTATGAAAATTGAGAGTGTGAGGGGGGGAATATGTCATTTGGGTTGTGATTTGCTGTTAATTAAAGTTTAGTGTGACACATCCTTTATGTCTGGGGATTCCTGAGTCTCATCTCAGTGGCCTGGGTAGAACGGAGGAGCATCTCCATCGAGATCAATGCTCATTATTATTTTCCTCATTATCATCATGATCCTCATCAGTATTTGTTCTACAACACTGGCTGTGGAACAGAAGCACAGGCAGAGATGACCTTCGCTCCTGTTCAAAACCTTTCCTTTTTAACAGATCAGAGACTCAGGGGCTGGGGACCAGAAAGTGACAGTGAGCTGACAGAGAATTAGATCCAGCTACTCAGAAGTCAAAATCAGCCACCTCAAGCACAGCAAGCATTTGATGGTCTGACCACCTTGTTTCCTTGGTTGACCTCTTGTAAAATCTGCAAAAAGGACCACAGGAAAAGATGTATCCCTTCAAGTTAGCCACTTGGACCTTTCTGCTTAAAATGTTTAAAATCAGTACTTCTGGAAGGTCTGGAAAAGACTCTTGCCAATCTGACAGCTCATTGCTTCTGGTTTGAGATGGAGGAGGAGGTGTGTGATTTCTGTGAGTCATCTTCTGACAACCAGCTGATAATCCCCCAGCCATCCCCTCAGTGCTGGTGGTTTTCCTTTTTGCTGATGGAAAGTCGCCTGGGGGTCAGGAGGTGGATGGTGTTGTTAAGGCTCTCACATGGGAATGGTGGGATACGATCAGACCGGACTTGGGGAAAATTATTTTTATTTATTTCCACTTAATACAGAGTTAGGATGGTGAGAAACAAAGACAAAAATTAATAGACCTCCTTCTACTTCTTCTCAGTCCCAAGTCCAGTTTTTCATGCCTAACTCCTCTACCTCCTCCCTGCCCAGCACTGCAGGATATTTGGGAATGGGGGATTGTGGTCAGGCCATAACAGAAGGGCTCTCCATGGGACTCATGTTAGGTTGAAAGTGTTTTGGTTAATCTTTTTTTGTCTAAATGCTTACGTAAGGGTTTTGCTGTTTTTCAGAATATTCAAGTACAGATAGATTTGTTTAATAAAAAAGAGAACAGTGCTAATTTATTACAGACAGCAAACAGTACACATTTTCTTCAGAAGAAAAGAAGGTTGTGTGGCAAGTTATAGAATTAATGCACCACTAAAAAGAATAAAAATCCAAATTTCTTCCTCCCCTTCCTCTCTAAGCGTTGAGGATCTGTTTGGCTTCACCCCAATCCTCATTTTTGCTGCATGAGTGGGTGCTCCCCAGTCCAAGCCCTGCACACCCCTGTGTGCTCTCGAGCTTGCTCCAGGAACCTGGTTTGGGGAGACGTTTTGGTTGCACCGAAGCAGCTTCAGGAGGGGCAATCATGTCCTATTGACACGTTTGCTGTGTGTAAGGAGAGTCTGGGGCTGTTGGGGACCCAGAGGAGGTGACAAGCTGCTCCTGGAGGGTTTGTGTGGTACATGAGTGAATGGGCTGTGGCTCTGCTGTCCTGGAAATCGCCCGTGACCGGAGAACTGCGTGACATTTGGCCTCTCCTGGTCCTGAGCCAAGCTGTGTCTCCCTTGGGTGAGGTCTCTGCTGCTCTTTGCAGCCAGCTAAAGACCTAAAGCACCTAAATGAGTGGGGAGAGGCTGCACAAAACACTTCCCTCCTGGGGAAGCCCCTTTTGCAGTAATAGGGGCGTTTTAGCATTTTGGATTTTCCAAACGGATTTTGTTGAAAGCCAGTGGCATTGCCAACGTGCACCTGAGTGTGCTGAGCAGCTGCTGGCACCCAGAGCTGGGTGTTGGGTGACTTTGGGGTTGGTGGAGGGTGATTTGCCCCATTTGCACAGCACAGCTAATGAGCACAGTCCCTCCAGCATCGGCAGCACACGGATGCTCATCAGAACATTGGTCAGGAACAGCCTCTGCTGACCAGAATTATGGGAAAGCTGTGTTTGGTGCATGACAAACAGCAGGATGCTGCATATTTTTCATTATTAGCTCCGAATCTATACAATTAGTGGTAGAAAAGAAAAGAATATTTATTTATCTGTGAAGTCTAATGATAAAATAATAGCCAAGGAAAGTATTGATTGCTCCCTTGACCACTCTCTCCAGTGGAAGGTGTCCCTGCCCGTGGTGGGGGGGGTTGAAACTGAATGATTTTTGAGGTACCTTCTGACCTAAATCATTCTGTGATTCTATGATAAAATAGGAATTTTCATTTTTCCACCAGTTTGCATGTACCAGAGTTGGCAGCACATCTTGTATGAACATTACCTCCACCACCCTGTTCCCTTCCCTTCCTTCCACCAAAACTCATCTCTTTTTTCCCTTCCTGTGGGTGATGAGGAATGTGTGTGCTCGATGGATAGAAAGGACAAGATGCCTTCTGGTGACACCAGGAAGAAAATGATCCAGGGAGTTACAGATCACTAAGCCTTTCATTTGTACCTCGTAAACTGGTTCAAATGATAAGGGAAAAAAAAAAAAAAACCAAAAAACATTTGGGAGATGCTGATAAGATCAGGCTTATCCAGTAGAAAGGTAGTGTAGGATATGGCTGGAAGTGATAGGGAAAGCCTAGGCTTGATGACCCAGCAGGTCTTTCTCTCTTAATCTCTCAGAAGTCTTTGAACTTGTCAATACCAAAGGAAGAGAAAGGAACTGGCTTATCTCATTTATTTACCATGCTGAAAGGTCTTTGCAAGGCCCCTTGTAGAAAACAGTCAGAAAGACAAGGTGGGTGGGTGAAAGGGAAAAGCAGAGTCAGGAATCAAAACCTGAAGCGAAGATTAGGAATAACTGGGGAATTTTCACCACTGCAGAGGGGTTCCTTCTGTGTTCCTAAGTTCCATATCAGGTCTTTGATTTGGGATGGAGAAGAGAGGGAAAGATAGCCAGGTCTGGGGTAGCAAAAAGCCACTGAGGTCAGTCAGGTCCAGAGAAGGCAGTGAGGGAGGACTGAACAACCTGAACAGTAAATGCATTACATAACCTCCAAAAACTGTTCCATGTTAGTGAGTGGCTTTTGCCCACCCTGTGCTTTCAGTCTGGGTTTGATGTGGTCAAACCAGAAGCAAAAGTCTTTGGTTCTGCAGCCCATGTGGGAGGAGATCTAGATGGGGCTGCTAATGGTGAGGAGATGCTTTTTCCCTGATCACCTCTTCAGCAGGGTCTGCAGTGGAGGACCAGCTGTGCTTTTTCAGAAGCACAGAAAGGTCAGGCAAACATGTATACAGTGTTATCCAAAAGGCCAGCAATGGTACTCAGCATCAGAGCAGTCTCATTATTGAAGGAGCCCAAATTAAGAGGCCTCCTGTAGCACTACTGGGATTTAAGTTAAATTTTTTTTCCTTCCATTTAGACTCTGTATTTGTCTCTTTTCAGGAGCCGTGTCTGTCTCTCTGTCCTAGACAGAAATTTTGTGTAAGGGTTAAACAAATATAATTTGTTTGCATTCTCTGCTGCTCTGTCACAGCTGGGTGTATTCCCTGCACCACTGATTAAAAAGACAGCCCCACCTCTGGACTGATGGAGCCTCCTGCCTCCCTTCCGTTCCTTCCCATCCCTCTGCCTTTCCGCACCACTTTTTAAGCTGGAAAAGAACCACTGGATGTCCGTTTGAAACCCAGGGGCTGAAGTCCTGGATGCTGCTAATGAGCAGGGAGAGCCTTTAAAGGAACTGAAACATTGCATTGTTATGATTTGGGAAACAAAAGTTGAATTAGAACTGTAACACTTAACTATGGCATCCCACTTTATTTTCCTCTAATGCAGGCTAAGCTGCCTTACAGCAATCTTTTAAATGTAATGATTGAGACTATTATAGGAAATACTATACAAAGCAACATTTTTTTTTTGCAGGCTAAATAATAAGTAGGGCAAGGTTTTAAATGAGGCTAGAGTAATGAATGCTGTACAATAATTTTGATGATAAATTTCCCCGGAGGATAAAGTGGAAGAACAGAAGCAGGCTGTATTTAATCATGCAAAGTTAAAGGAATGCAGACCAACAAATATTTATAGAAATGTACGGATTTCCTAACCTTTTCTGAGATATTCTTGCCCCTTTTCACCTGGAAGACTTCGCAGAAGTTCGGGTCTTTCAGCGCGTAATAATTAGGAGGAATTGATCACTTAGGGTCAAGTGTTTCTTTGATGTGGAGCGTAGAAATTCACGCTTCCTTGCAGGCTGGAGGACTCAAACAATGAGACATTTGTTTTCCGCAGCTCTTCCATTCATCAGCGTGTCTGAAAAGCTTGCTTTGAGCAGATACCCAGCACGGGATGACACATTCTGCAGCTGCTCTTCACCTCCTACCGACCCAAGAGCTGTGTCCCCACCAGAGCGGGGCACTGCGCAGAGATCCCCGTCCCAAAGCAGCAGAGTGATGCAAGCACGGTGATGTCAGGAAAATTAATCCACAAACATCAGAGGCTTATGTCCAAAAAGGAGACAGAGGAGTCCCTTTTACTTTATTCCAATAAAAGGAGAGGCCATGGGGCATTCCCCTGGGGTCTCTCAAATTTTTGGAGGACACGGCTCCTTTTTATCCCAATTTCCCGGCCACATTTCCCTTCTCTCTTTCCCCATTGGCTGAGGTACCTGAGAGGTACAGACTTCCCAGGATGCCTGATCCCCTATAATGTATAACCCCACTTTTTAATTTTTAATTCTCATGGAATTTTTAGAGTTTTCCCCCATTGTTCCTTTCATCTTCCAACATCCAATTTCATTTATCAGCAAACCTACAGTTTGTTTGTAAAGGCAAATATCCTTTCCATTCATCAATCAGTGGAATCCTTCCCATTGTTTCTGTTACCTCTCAGCGCTAGTTCTGTCCACCAGCAGACCCAGTTTGTTTGTAAAGACAAGTCTGTCATTCCTCTCAGTGAGAAGAGCTGTGAGCTGCGCTGCAGGGGTGAGACCTGGGCATCCGTGCCCAAAATCTCTGTGCTCGCTCCCCATGCCTGCACCAAAGGCCATCCATCCTCCTCACAGGTGCTGCTCCTCACCTCTGCCACCTTCTGCTTGTCTTGGGGACAAAACCATGGCTTCAGAAACTAAGGGACACTAAAAAAGTGTCTGCTGACACCTGGCTTGGCACGTTCCTGGTTGTTCTGCATGGATGCCCTTGTGGAAGGGTTAGACAATCACTCCATGAAGCATAAGGTTGGGTTGCTTTGTGCTTTTTTTAAAAATAACTGTTAAAGTAAGTGTTTCAGTGGAACTTCAGTTCAACCTCCATCAGCATCCACTCAGCAGAGGCAAAAACCTGAGGATTTCTGTTCTGCTGATCAATACTTGCAGCATATATTGATTTCCAATTTAGGTGTTAACTTTTTAGCTCTTAGAAGTGCTCTTGATATCAATTTTCACCTTGCCTGGTGTTCATTACATGCTGAACGCTGTGGCAGTGAGTGAGCTCGGATCCCATCTGGAGGGACGATTAATTCCAGCCACTTCAAGATTGCAACGTGCCAAGATTTACTCGCCTCGTGCAAGGCATCGCGGTAGCCCGAAATATCTGTGTTCAAGGCAGTGACCTGAGAAACGCTTTCACTCCAGCACAGGCTTCCTCTGCTTTCTCGGTGTGTGTAGTCATCTCTGAAATCATAGAATAAGCTAATAAATAGAGCTGTTTATTATGTTCGTGTTGTTTCGGGTAATAATTCACAGCCCAAGAGCCCGGGGTGGCGGGCTCGGCTTGCTGGGTGGCTGCGTTTTGTTTAAGCGATAACACACACATGATAAGCAGCGTGTCCCTGGGTGATTGTGCCTCCAGTAGTGTTAGGAGGCACAAGGTCAAAAGGCTCAGTGACTTTAACTACCTGAGAAGTGCCGCGTAATCCCCTGCAAATGGGCTGTCTACAATGTCTTATTGCTGTATCAGAGAGGGAATTATTTCTTTTTAAAGGCAGCCACATGAATTCCCTCTGTAATTGGCACAGGACTGACATCACTGGCTGCCAATCAGAAATCCCCTTTGTCTTGGATTTTAACACCTTAATTTCAAGTTCGGGTCATCTGAACAAATGGATTTTGTTAAAATGATGTTTTATCCTCTTTGTGCTCCGAGTCCCATCTGCCTGCTCTGTGCTGTGTGTGTGCCCGCGTTGTGAATTGCTCTGCAGTCGCTTTTGTGTCATCCTCAGGCACTGAACAGCGACTGCAAAGTCCTTGCAGAGTTGGTGACATGGGAGCCATGGCCTGGCTTGTGCCCAGGACATTATTTAGGCTCAGAAACTACAGGGAGCAAGGGGAGGGCAGACAGCCAGGTGAGCACCTCGGGAGGCAGGCTGGGATTCCAAAATAATTGTGTAGCCATCAAAGTCTTTCAGCCCGTGCCGTCTTTTCCTTTTTATTGGCAAGCATAACTACCAAAATAATAAAATCATCCCGATTTACAGTTAAAGTTGGTAAAATCAGCACACCTAGGTCAGAGCTTTGCCAGCCTGAGCAGGCCACAGGGATGCTGGTTATCCCAGTGATACTGAGGGGACCATGGGCAGTTGCTGCCCTTTTTGCAAAGGGGGATGAGGGATCCCAGATGGGAAGATTTCCCCCTTGTTTCTCCCCACTTTGAGCCCCAGCAGAAGCAAAGATAAAGGCACAGCCCACAGGAATTTCTCTGCAGCCCCTTGAGCTGGTTGCACTGTGTTCCAGCCAGCAGCTGCTCCTTTAGCAGAGGAGATGAAATCCTGTGGTCCATCCCAGAGAATGCTTTTCTTTGGGAAAATGGGAGTAGATGCCAGAGGTCACGACTTCTCTGTCTCAGTCTATCACTGGGTGGGACAAGGGCATCTCTGTGGGAGGGTGTGAAAACCACAGGCAAGGAAATGCTCTGGAAGTTGCTGTTCGACTGCACTGGAATTTAGGGACAAAGCGAGAGGAATCCTCACCCTGTTAGAGGGCAAAAATTTGACAAATAGTTTTAAAGGCTTAAAATAAATCTATCTTCATAACCTGACTGCTGTGCTTTTTTCCTTAGGTGTGTTATGGAGGTAATGATACTTCTACAGTGAACTCAATTAACCTTCTGCAGCCTTCCGTGTGACAGGGAATCCTAAATCTTCTATTTTATGACTGCATGTGCAAAATTTGAAGCTACTCTGAACTTAGCATTAATAAATGCCCTTTTCTAATTGGTGCCCATTTGTTTGTTTTCTTTTCCAGTGAGAAAGACATGCTGGCTGTGAGTGGAATGTAGTGTTCATGGTTGAAAAGAGATTTCCACACAGGAGAGAGGTATTGTCATTATTATTGTTATAATTATTATTATTTTAAAGAATCTGCTTCTTGTGTGTGGATTCCTTTGGAGTTTCCATTGTTCAGTGATGTTATAAGATGATCTTCAGGACTTTTTGGTTCTCTGCATTGCTTTGCACAAATGAACATCTATTGCCAATAAGAACGATTTGACTCTCCTCTGTCTGATACCCAGTGCATTTTGAGTGTCCTTTAGAAGCACAGTGGAAAAAAGGATAGGGAGAAAAACCTGTGTATTTAGGGAGAAAAACCTGTGTATTTAGGGAGAAAAACCTGTGTATTTAGGGAGAAAAACCTGTGTATTTAGGCTTCCACAGCTCAGTTTCCCTACAAAACTCCCTTCTGCTCTGTGATGCATCCTGGTAGGTGCACACAGCACCAGGAAACTCAGAAGTGTTTGCTCCTGCCTGGCTCCTGAGATCTTTGCATGAACACATTCTGTGCAGAGCAGAATGTTTCATCTGGGAGGGAGGATGTCAGCGATAAATGAGAAAACAAGAGAAATGGATGGTGGCCCATAATGCAAAGCCTATAATATAATCATTGTTGTTTGATAAAAGAGACACTTGGAGCCACTCTCCGTGCCCTGCTAGGTATGTCTGGATTTATTATTCAAAAAGACACAATCAAATCTCTTCATTCCATTGACAAATGGGAGCTATTCAATTCCGTATCTGCCTCTTATTTATAGCATATAGAGGGGTGATTTATATGCTGGCTGCAGATCTTCCAAAACAGTTTTAATTAGCAGCACTGGCTATTAGAATGAGAGTTCTGTAGCTTCCCTGTCATACATATCCCCTTAAAACTGCACAGAAATCTTACTCTTTGCCAGGCAGCGCTTCTCTTATTTTTTTGGTGATGCCAGCAAGAAAATGCACGTGTGCTTTAGGAGCTCAGAGGTTGAATTGCTGTTTGCAGCTCTGAGGGGCTTGCAGGGGAGGGCGAGGAAGAAATTGCCATTTCTTGGTGAGCCTTGGGAGGACAGGGCAGCCCTTGGGGTGTCGGCAGCAGCAGCACATGGGAGCTCACAGACAAATCAGTGACTTGGGGTTTGAGGACAAAGTGAGCACCGAAAGCACCAGGGCCAGCTGGGGCTGGGAGCACTGGCATTCTGGGATTCTGTTCTGCATTTCTGGGCTTGGAGGAGGATGGATCTGAGCTCTCACCTGGCTGTGTCCTGTGGCTGGAGCGCTGCGCCCTCCTCTCGGCGTGCACTGGTGTTTTTGCTGGGAGTGCTGTCTGAAGATGTAAGCAAGCATTGCCCCAGCTGTTCCCTGCTCTACAGAGCTGCTCTGGCTCGTGGGCTAATTGGTACCCCTGGGGTTCGGAGCAGAGGCAGACACGGCGCGGGGGGCAGCTCGGCAAAGGCGCCGCTTTGAGTCTCTATTATTTTCACGCATCTGATAGGAATGTGATCCCTTTGAGACCTCAGCCTATCTGTCAAACCTGAGATCAGCCAACAGGTTCAAAAGTTATTTGGGGAAGCAATGAGTGACAGAACAATTGCACAGCTCTTGTTTTTTTCCTGAGAAACCAGGCTAGAAAAGCGCAGGGAACATAAAGAGTATTTTTTGTGCTTTATGCGGTGTGTGTAGCATGCAGAATGCTCTGTTGTTATGCTTCCACTGATCTTTTCTTGACATAAGCAATGCAGTCATTCTGTCTTTGCATCAAATAAGTCTTTGTACTACTTGTCACCAGCTCACAGTGTCTCTGTCTGTGTGTAAACTCGGTGTTTGCTGTGTCCCCCCATCACAACCGTGCTGCTGCCTGCAGCTGGGTGGTTCTGCTCCGCCTCTGGGTGCTTTACAGTGATGCTCTGTTGGTGATACTTACTCTGGAGAGTAAGAAAACCTTAGGAAATCTGAAATTTGAGGTTGAAAATAGCACTGGACCTGGCCACAGAGGTTTGGTGTCTTTGTCTGTCCTTCCCTTGGAGGAGGTCAAGGAAAGAAGACACAACTGAGAGAGAAGATTGGATGAAGTTCATCGCTGCCCTGCCAACACTGTACATTTGTGGTGCTTGGGAGACTGGTGGGAAAATGAGGAATTAGGAAATGAGGACATTAAAAAAAAATCCTGCTACAAGCAAGCCTGAAATTAATGTGGTCAGAAAGAAGGAGTAGAAATGATTCCTGCGGTTTGCAACGGGGAGATGATGGGCTCTGCAGCTGGGACAGCGAGACATCCACGGGTAATTCACAAACCTGGGGGAAAACTCACTGTTCTTGGGCTGAATACAAGTTAGATTTTTTTTTTTTTAATGTACAGAAATTGTGTGTAGGTATTTTATTTCATTTTCTGGGCATATTGATCAAGCACACTGGTTAAGGAAGCTTTCAAAAATTTAACATCTTCAGCCTTGTGTTTGAGCCAAGTGAGCAGTATTTGGTGAGCTGTCTTTGGGCATTACACTAAGTGCTGTTCTACTGCAGTTCTAATGGAGTGTAGGGCTGAATTTGATAGTGTTACCTATTAGTGGTTAGAAAGTGAAGGGCTTTCAGTGTGTCTGTTCTGCAGAGTTTGCTTTGATTGATAAATTGGGCATTATGCGTTTCATAATTTTTTAATTCTGCCTTTAAGTAACGAGATTCCCTCTTCAAATTCCTCTTCACTAACATTTTGAAAACATTTTGGTGGTATGAATGGGGAAGGAAAAGAAAGAGGAGAGAACAGTTTTATACATAAACACTTCAATTGTGCATTATTCACTGGCACAGGCTGAACTCTGCTGGAGAAAGGTACTTCTGAATTACCCAAATATTAATGCTGTAATTATTAAGCATGGATAACAGTTATGAATTATGGATCAGTCAGGGTAGCAAAGTCATGGCTGCCTTATAGAGAAACGTATGATGGGAACGTGCAGGAAGATGATTGAGGATTCTCTCTTCATGTATTCATAGGGTCTTTCATAGGGAAAGTGCAACCTCAAAACACTCAGAGAATATTCCACTCCCCAGTGACTCCAGCAGGAGCTCTAGCAGTGCTCACTGTTTGTATATATATTTATTTCTCTGAATCTGAGGTTGATTCCTGCCCTATTCCTCTCCAGCTCTCAAGATAAATCCACAGCTGCTCCTCTATCAGTTTTCCAGTTTGTACCTACCAGCTTCTTGCCTTTTCTTCTGCCACATCTATTTTCTCCAGACAAACCCAGTTTTGTTTTACTTGGTTTTTTTAGAGGAGTGCTGTATTATATTTGAAGTGTCTGCCATTAACTTTTGAGATTCAGTGACCTTTGTTAATCAGGAAGGAGGGTTTTTTTGAGGTCTACAGGAAGAATTAATCATATGTAAACTGTTTGCTTTAAAAAGTCTCTTACCAAATGTGGGATTTCCCAGGTAGCTTTCAAAAGGTCAGAGGCTGGAGGCAGCAGCTGGAGAGCACTGCAGGAGGACAAACCCTCTCAGAGCAGGCTCAGAATTAGGGAGAGACCTGTGGTAACACATGGCACTGGGGAGAACCCATTGTGTTTGAGAGGCTGGACTCAGGCCAGACATTTGGAGTTCTTAAGGACCCAATACACAGAGTGGCACTGTGCTGTTGCCTGCAGTATTCTCCTATTTCAAAAACAAGTTTTTGTGCTTTCAACAAAATGTTCCTTGGCCCTACAAGACTGGAAACAATATTTGACTGAAAGAAACCGTGAGAATTTTGGGTAAGTCTTCAGTCAGGTGCTGGTACAGTCCCTTCTCCCAGGCATGCAGGGAGCTGGGGTCTCTAAAGGAGAAGTTTGCCTCGTGGACCCTGTTTCTGTCAGCTCTTGCTGTGGCAGCTCCTGGTCTGTGGTGGCAGGTGGCTCCAGAGCTGCCCATGCGGATTCCCAAAAAGCAGAGAGGCTTTTGCCCACAGGGGGCCTTTATGTCCTGGATAAACACATTTGGTAAAGCTCAGCTTGAGGGATTTCACAGTGTAACAACCCCTTCTCTCCTCCAGCCCCTGTTGCAGTGATTATGGGATTTCCAGCTCTGGGATGGACTCATTGGAAAAAAGAACTCACGGAGAAAAGGGCACTTGACAGAAAAAGGGACAGTCAGTGTCAGCAATACCCTAAAGGCTGCAGTGTCTTGGTGTGCAGGGTCCTTGAAAGGAAGCTTTTTCTCTGAATTTTAGAGAACTCTGCCAAATCCTTTAATGTGGTTTTAATGTGTTTTGCTGTACTTAGTGGTGGTTTTTACGTGCTGTGTCTCAGTGAAGCTGATTTTGGAAGGTGTCTCACCAATCAGGTACAGTGCGAGTCTTTGGTTTCCTCCATGCAGCTCTGTTGTTCACCCCCCTTAACTCCTGCAGATGATGCAGTGGAGCCTGTTCTGAGCTTGCTTTTAAGGTCTTGGTGAATAATTGCATTTGTTGTTGGAGGGAAGTCCATCTGCAGGGTTTCACTCACGGAAGCACAATTTGTGACAGAAAGGGGAGTTTTTCAGTCCTCTTTGCCCATGCAAGGGAAGCACACTGGTGAAGGGAGGGAGATGCCACCCATTTGCAGTGTGTGCTGTTCCCTAGGGATGGATTCAGGGCCTGATCCCAACCCTCTTCAGAGAGACCTCCCTGCAGGACAGCTCAGAGCCCAGGGGCTCTCCAGGCTCGCCCTGCAGCAGTGAAGTGTGGGCATTGCTCTTTCTCCCAATGATTAAAGGACAGAGCTTTCTCTTCGAAGAGTTCATTCCCCAAAACCATTAATGGAAAAGTTATGTGCTAGAAACATTTCCACCCGATCCAGAACACACAGAAAGTCTGGATATGAATGATTTAAAGACTATGGGAAAGCATAAAGATGTTGAGGTGAATTTACTACTTTGTTCAGCACATAGATTGTGTGAGGGGTCTTCAGTATGAATTAAAGAAAGGTTCCAGCCATGAGATATTACAGTTTAATTCAGACATTAGTACAGCCAGGGAGAAGACAGTAATGTATTGCACAACTAAATAGGATTTCCATACTGGATTGCACCTGTGATCTACATGGACATTGCTGCCTCTGTCAGGAGGAATAATGTGATGGGGATAATAGGCAGCTGTGGAAGGATTCACCTGGAGCAAGCTGATAGCTGGCTCATATCCCAGCCTAACCATGAGAGTTCATTGTTACAATGTCCTGTTGGATGTGAGGGAGGATGTTCTCCTGACCTTCAGCAGCCTCGAGGCATTAATGAATCACTCACATCTGCCCCTTGTTCATGTCAGCCAGCAGCACCTTCTGTGGGACAATGTGTCTAAAAACAAAGGGAATGTTTTTTAAAAAGGCAATTTGAAATACAGTGTTGTCAGTCATCTGCTGCCACACTTCTGTACTGAGGAGGTGGGACATTACAGAGCCCACGTTATCTTCATTAAATTACTCATTATTCAAATAGACCAATGCCCCATCACTTTTTAGTCATCCCTTCTCCAAATTGAAGATGGTACCAGTTTTCCTTGCCTCTAAAATATTTGCAGATGGTACCTAGGCTTTTTAACTGTCTTTTTTCCTTTTTCATTTTTGAGGTCAGGTGTGCCAGTTTCAGTCAAGGCTGGATAAACTTCCTGCCTTTTTTTTTTGAAGCGTCATTTCTTGTTCTAGTATCTCTAGATCTTTGCTTTGACTTTTGACCACTTCTGTTTACAGACTTTCCTGGAGCTTTTATTTCTCTTAGAAAATCTGGAAGAAATAGAGGTGGCTGAGGGAGAGCACTGTGCCTGTGCGACGTGTGTGCTACAAGATTTGTTTCATCCCTCTGGAGGCTTTCTTCCTCCTGATTTTTTTATTTATTTTTTTCCCTAGTTCAAACATTTCCAGCAATGGCTCTGCAGTAATCCCAGAGCTCTGTCTCTTCCCAGTTTTGGGCTGAGGAGGCTTTGCAGTGCCAGCCCGGGGTCTGCTGCACATGAGCAGCTCCGCCAGGTGTTTGCTGCTCTCTCACAAGCGGCACTGCCGGAGCCGTGCCGTGAGAACAGATGGGCCAGGGAAGTACCTCGCTCTCGGTGGGGCTGGAGAATGAACTCATTAGCCAGCCAGTGGCCTGTCACACCAGCCTCATTTACCAGTGGCTGGTGTAAGAGACAAACCCTGGAAAGCAGAGCCTGGCGGGGTGGGAGCGTGGCCGTGCCAAGCGCGGCGGTGCCGCTCGGTGAGCGGCTCGTTGGGGATGAGGGATAGGGAGGGCACCTGGAAAGGCAGAGAGCTACAAATAGGCACCACAAAGCCTCATAAAAATGACTAAGGGCTGCTTTTGGGAGTTAAAAAATGCCATGTGGAGAGGGGGCACATTTCAAGGCTGGCTCTGAGATGAAGGTCTCATTCCTTAGGTGGTACCTCCACCAAGTATTCCCTAAAAAGGCCAGAAAGTATTAACAAAACACATTGAAAGAGCATGATGTTCCAACATAAAAAAGGATCCAAACCTTTCAGGTTATGTTAGACCAGAGAGGTAACTGAACAGCTTTCCATCCTTCTCCTCTTGCATGCCACCTGGGAAACACCTCTGACTGTGCTCACAAGGTTGAGGATTGCAGGAGTCCTCTGTAGCTGCTGCTTTGGTTGCTGGTAAAGATAGGAAAAATTTTGGCGCTAGTTACTCAGAGGAATATAAAAAATGTCAGAGCTGGCAGCAGGCTTGGAAAGGGAAAGTGCAGAGTGGGAAAGTTTTGTTTATTCATAGCAAAATCCATGAGGAGTGTGGGGGAGATTGTTGTCCCTGGGTTACTCTGTGGATTTCTGAGTGTGTGATTGATAGTGTGTTAATGGTATTGAGCTCCCTGCTTCAATATTATTGTTGGGAAATCTGGCTGCTTGTATAATCCCAAAATTTGTAATCCCAAGATTTATGCAGGCAGAGCAGTTAGAATGAACCACTGCTGTGTGGAGTGGAGTCCTGCACCCACAAGGGAAAGTCTCAAATAAACACCTGAGTGACCACAGTAACACCCCCTTTGTGGGGAGAAGTGGGAAGGCACTCCAGCTTTCAATTAGGCAGAATTTTCTGTTTTTAAAATGGCTAAAGACAACAAAAATATGTCCCCACAGGCTGCTTCTGGGATGTTTTGTGTTAAACTAGTGCCTGGCACAGCTGGCACGGCGATGGTGCGTAACCTTTGCAGTAGGTGAAGAGCTGGAGGCAGACAGATGTTCCCGTGTCCTTGGCTGGGATTGTGCATTCCCTGCCCACACAGATGGTCCTTTGGAGCACCCTGGCAGCCTCTCCCTCCCCACGCCCCTTCCCACCTGTTGGCACTTGCAGATCCAACTGAAGAGGGGCTGAGATCTGGGGAGAGCAGGACAAAAGATCCAGCAGCACTTCTGGCTGTGAAACAAGGCAAGCTGTGTGCAGTGCATTTCAAGGAAGCCAACCATGAGGGCTCACTCCAGAGCAGGAGCTTTCTATCCAGATCCATTTTGGTAATGCACCAGATTGCAGCTTGGATGCAATTACAAGGGAGTTCTGGGGTTTTTTTAATGAAAGGGAGCTTCTGTTCTGAGAAAAATTAGGTGATGCTGAATAGGATTTGGTTCTTCTCCTGGGTGCTCAGCTTTATACAGAGAATAAAAAAGGGCAAAGAAGATCAAATTGACTCTGGAAATCACCTCCTACAAACTTGGCTTCAATCCTGCCAGCTCTTCCTATAGGAATGAGCCTCCCACCCACGCAGAGCAGTTGAAGTGGAGAAGCCCCTTTCCAGAGGCAGCTGCAGAGCCCTATTAGAGCAGTTTCAGAGGGGTTTTCAGCAGACTGCACTCATGCTGCATCCCAGGGGGACATCTCCCTCCTGCCTGGGACCAGACATTTACCCCCTTTCCCCATCTCCCACCCTGTTCCTCACAGCAGGAAGGAGCAGGAGTGCTGCCTGATCACTTCCAGCATCAGCACAGCTCGGGGTGGCTTCAGCCCTTCATCCAAAGCTGGAAATAAACCCAGAACAAGCTCAGAACCTCAGTGTGACTCATGTCACTCCATTCTGCAGGTGAGAAGAGCATCCAGAAGTGAAATATAAAGCTGTGAGAACATCACTCAGCACTTCAGGCTTCCCTGCTTCCCCTGATGGTCTGTAGGGAATCTGCCAGGCTGGGCAGTGAGCTGGCACTCAAGGATCCAACAAGGATCACACTGACTCCCAGCAGTGGGAAAACACAGTCATTGTTATTTTTTTTCTCATAAATCATTCCTTGCAGTTATAGAATGGAGCACTGACTCCAGCTGAGGTTTGAGCTGGGTTGGTTGCAGAGCAGGAGAGCTGTCCAGCAGGGAGTTTGTCAGCTCCTGCACCATGTGGGCCATCACAGCTGTTTAAGGAATAGCACTGCATCACGCAAAATATTTTGCAGGCAGGCACTTTGCAAACCCTGGAAAGTGTTTTACAGATTCTTCTGCAGAGGAGGTTGCCAGTCAGCAGCATGGTTTATTTATTTTGTTTGGTTTTCTTGGGTTATTAAACATGTTTTATTTATAGAGTGTGCTTTCTAGAGAACCATCTGCATACATGTTCTTAAATAAAGCATCTGTGGGTGCTGGGCTGTTGTTTGTGAGTGTGGGGCCATGCTGGTGCCAACAGGCAGCTCCAGAGGGTCTGCAGGAGTTCTGGAGATGTGCATGGAAGTGCTCAGTGAACTGGAGAGAGGCACTGGTGTGTCTGAGTTTGTGGAGAGAGAGTTTGTGCGTGGCTCATCCCCTGTTCCACCACAGCTCCTCACCTGCTGCACTCCTTTCCCAGGCAGTTTTAGTGGAGAATCCAGAATGACTGACTCCAGCCATAGCCCTTCCAAGCTTAAGCATGGAAGTAACCTTGTGTTGTGAAAAAGTGTGAAAATGTGTGTGTGTGTGTGTGTGTGTGAATGTTTGCTCCATCTGTTCCCTTTCCTGCAGCTCAGAGTGAGATTTTTGTGCCCTTTGCTCAGCTCACACAGGTACCTGTGCTGCTGTGTCCTCCATGATACTGCACAGGTTTTTCCCACTAGAAAACACCAATACATGGGTACAGGTGCATCAGTGAGTGCAGATAGAAATTTATTCTGGTAATAAACACCCTCCTGCCTTTATCTTGTCATCCTCTTAATTACATTGATATTCCCAAGATGTATTCAATTTAGGATTTTGGTTTTTTTCCTACTGAGAAGCCCAAGTAGAAGGAATTAGGTGCATAATGGTGTGGCCAGCTGGCAGAGCTGTACTGAAATACAATTTCTGCATTTATACATTGGTTTTGTCCTAGCAATCTGCAGAGCAGCAGGGCAAGGAAACGCTGCTTATAAGAGCTATTTCCCATGATTATTAATGCCCTGGAAGCTGAAGTCAAACATTGCTAATCCATCATTCACAGTGCTTTGACACCGAGCCATCACAAGGAAAGAAATGTCGTTTAAGTTGTACTTGGACTGTAATGGGTTTTGAGAAAATGAAGATTATCACCTAGAACAAAAGTGTCCATTTGGTGTCACAGAATGAATTTAAAACTCTTCCACTCTCTTTGGCCATGTGGGAACTGCTTGTTTCCACACACTAGCTGATTTCTCTGGAGCAAAGAATTTTGTAGCTGGGGCTATTGCAGTTTATTAAAATGAGCTGTAGATCTTCTGTGGCAGCTTAATTCACAGTTTTCATGTCTTGGCATTTCAAATAATTTCAATCAAATAATTTAATTCAAATTATTTTAATAAATTCAATTAATTAATTTTTAGGTTTACAATTTGTTCCAGAAATAATGCAGTTTGCTGAGATTACACACATTTTCTGCAGTTTTGATTTTACTGCTATATTCATTTAGCTCAGCAAATTTATAAAACTAATTAAAACAGAAGTACTTTTTTGATTCAAATTGTGAATGACGAACAAGGATCTAATGTAAAATGACACTTGCACAGAGATTAAGACCAATTGCAACTCTGTGGGTGTTTTACAACTTAGTTTTTTAAACTAAAAGCAATTATTTTTATAGCATATTCTTGGCATGGTTGTTTTCATGTTTTGGGATGCCAAGGGAGTGGGAGATTAGGATCTGATTCAGCAGTGTACTGAAACATGTCTGACATTAGCCATGGAGTTGGTCCTCACTGAATTCCTTGGATTGAAGTGAGATGGAGCTTTGGAGGCAGATCCCATTTCAGTCACCGAGGCCGTGCTGCTCCCCAGTTCTTGTTCAGCCTTGTGTCATCCAGGGAGTGGAAATAATCTGCAATTCCCAGGCCATCAGCATCCAGAAGCAGCACCAGGATTCTTCCTTGTCCTGGGAGTCCTCCCTTCTGATCTGAGAGCAGGGACCATGTGGGGTGGTTTGAACTCGTTTGGTGACACGCCAGCGCGGCTTCCAACACCAATTACCACGTTCCAAGTGACAGATCTGGAGGGGGGGGAAAGAGATGATCATTTAATAAATTTCTTATGAAGGCAAATGACTCATACATAAATCAAGCTGCTTCATTAAAGGGGGAAGTGGGCTGAACAAGGAGGTGACAAAGGTTAACTCCACACTTGTGACACCGGGTCCTGTGTCACTCTGCCCAGCTCTCGCCGTGAGTCGCTCTTGCAGCAGCACCTGTCACCACCCCCAGCTCCTCTGGCAGCACTGGCATTCCTCATGCCACCTTTCACAGCATCAAAAGCAGTCGAAATGTTAGGAGAAATTCCCAATCCTGCTTTGGACAGAGGTGAATGGAAGACTTTGCTCTTTTTTCCAGTCCACATCTTGTGCCAGCTACAGCATTCCCAGTGCCCCCATGGGTCCTGGCCCTGCTGTTCCCCAGATCCTGGCACCCCCCCTGCCTCAGCTGATGTCTGTGCAGTGCTGTGAGCCTGTGCTTCTGTCTGGACTCCTGTCCCATGCCATCCCTGTGTTTTTCCTGCTGCTCCAACGCTGATCCTTGCCTGCCATCCTCAGTGGCAGCTATGGCTGCTGCCAAGCTGCCCACATGGAAGGTGTTTTCAGGACCCACCTGCCACTTCTGGGCACCTGTGGGCCACCCTGCACAGTCCAGGGTGTTTGTCTGACTCTGTTTTGGCTGTCTCAAAGACAGCAATTTGGGCTTTGGCTGATTTCACAAACCTCTGCGTTGTGAATACACAGAGAGAGGTTGTGGGGTGCTCTCAGGGTTGGATGAGCCATCCCAGTCGTTGCCACCTTGTTTGTAAATGTTGTGGTGTTGTGCCCTGTGCTTTGGGAGTTTGTGTCCAATGATGGGGTGTCTCAGCTGCTGTGAGAACAGAAATAAGCACAGGAAGGTTTTAACCACACAAACGCAAAACTTAATAATTTTTTGGTGCCTTTGGAGCTTTTAGAATTGATGAAGACGTGGCAGCAAAGAATTTACACATCCTCCTGACCCCATATGGTTGTTCCCCCTGCAGTTCTCTGCTCACGTGTGCAGCATTCCTCTCTCCTAATTTACTTACACCTTGAGCAAAACAGGGCAGGCAGAGAAAGGCAGCACGAACACCAACCCACCATATGTTGTTCCTAATGATTGAGAATGGTGGGTGTGCACAGCGCTCTCCTCACATATTCTGTGGGCCAGGGGCCTGTGGCACTGCAGCTGTTGTGCTTTTATTTCCCCCAGCCCTCTCCCCTCACCGCTGAATTCCGCAGCCAGGAAGGTTGGGATGCTGTTGCTGTGAGACGCCTTTGGAAGGCACCTCCTCTGTGAGGATGCAATTGCTGCCACTTACTCCCCTCCGAGTTACACAGCCCAGTGCCACTGCCAAGTGCCAAGGAACATGGTTATGATCAGGGAATTGCATTTTTTTCCCCCAAACCTCCAGCGTTCTCATCCCTGTGGCAGAATCCCCCGCGTTTCCCAGGTTTGCTGTTGGTCCCAGCTCGCTGCTGCTCCTGCACGTGGAGAGCAGCAATGGGAAGAGACAGCAGAATTGTGTCATTGCACTATTAGTTCGTGTTTTTATAAAACATCAGGAATTCAGAGTATAGCTCTTTTGATGTCTCATTCAAGCAGGCAGGAACATTGAAATGTACATTATTTGAAGCCCAGGAGACACACACGAGCATTTATAGTGACAGTAGAAATCTTCTTGTATTCCAAACTCCTCAGGAGAAACATTGATAGATTTATTCAAAACAATGACACTCAGAATTGCTGAATCATGTTCCCAGAGCATCTGTCCTGGAGGAAAATCAGTGCTGCCATCCCAGTCCTGTTTCCAACAATTAAATAATGTCTGGGGTTTATGTGTCCTCTGGTCTGGGAAATGCATCAGGATGGTCCCAGCTCTGCTGTGGTCTCTCTCCTTCCCCATTTTTAGTGGAAGATTCACTCCCTTTCTGGTGGAAGTTTCTTTGCACATGGCAGGGGGGTCAGAACTAAAAGGTCTTTAAGGTCCCCTTCAACCCATTCTGGATTCTGTGATTTTTGGGGAGAGAGGCAGTCACTGAATAAGTCAGTGGATTTTTAGCATTAGGTCGGCAGAGATGCTTAATAAAAAGCAATGAGGAGAGTTGGCCATTAAATACTTTATTAATCTGACAGACAGTGTTTATTTGTCATATTTTTTTGTATGGTGGCAAATTATCTGGCAGTAGTAAAGCCCTGGGTTTAGGTGACCTTGTGGTGAATCTTGGCCATTTTATTTTCCTGAGTGCTACAGGGAGGCTTGTTTCATTTTTATGGAAGAACTCTGAGGTCTCTGTATGAGCTCCACAAGAAGTAGCAAGATTCTGCTATTACATTAAATATAAGACCTGCTAAGTGTTAAAATAAAGTGGAAGTCTGCATTAAACTGGCACAAGGCAGAAATTAACCTCATATTCTGAAAGAGGCACTGATGCCATGCAGAAAATAGTCTATTTGGAGATCATTCTGCTGATATTTTTCTCAGCTATATCCTTTTTTTCTAAAGGGGTGGCGAGGAAAACAAGCTCTCGGTGGCTGAGTTCATTTTCTCCTGCTGCTGCTTTTTTCATTGAAGTCATCATAATCCTCCATTTGTGACATCAGAGTTACTGGCTAGAGAGATAATTATGATTTCACAAACTGAAGATTATGACCTTCGAATGAGGAAGGCACAGCGGGGAGGACAGATTCCTAAGCAACAGCCATCAGATATTTGTGAAATATTTGCAAAAATGTCCTTGCAGTTTAAAAAAAAATGAGGGAGAGAGGGCAGGAGGGAAACATCCAAAAAATATTATCAGCAGAATGAGTTGCCAGCCAGCATTTTTTTTCCCCAAGTTTTCCATTTGGTGCCCATGATTCTCTAACCTGTCTCATTTAGCCTTAATGAACACGAGACATTTTTTTAGCATGCCATATGTGCTGTGGTCCTTAGGAAATAAAAAAATATATCCAAATAACTTATTTTTTATGTTCTGACTCTACCCAATCATAATTTACATTTTGCACAGTTTGATGCCCATCTGCAACGTCTTTACTATCAGAAAAGGTAATAAGAAAGGGAGGGAAAAAAACCACAGGAACATGTTGAACAACTGACACAAGACAACCTGGTCGGGAGAAAATAATTTTTGTCCCCATGTAAATAAAGCAGCTTGGAAAATGGGTTGGATTTGTGGGTCTGGAGGTGGGGCCAGCTGCTGTATCAGCAATGGCTTGAGAGGAGCCCCAGGAGTTTTTTGGGAGTCTCTGGAAGTCTCTTGCTCTGTCAGGGGGTGGTGAGTGGTTCCCCGCAGGGATGGGGAGGATGAGGAGCAGCCATGCATCCCAAAAATGAGCCGAGTTGTGCCTCAGCTGGATCCTTTTTTGTAATTTTGGGACAAGCTCTTTAATGACCACAATCTCTCCCTATCCAAAGCTCTTTGAAAATATTCCATCCTGGAAAGGTGAAAAGCCTTGAAAGGACCTTGATTCCTCTTCCATCCTCCCTGTCCTTTAAAACACCAGAATCATGTCTTTTATCCTTGGAGCCTGGCAGGAGGAGGAGGAAGGGAAGGAGTCACCAGAGGGAGGTCCCAGATAGCTCCAGCAGCCCATTTTCAGTGTGTGGCTTTGGGCCTGGTGGGGTCCACGGCGTTCCAGGAAGGTGCAGATGGATTGAGCCTCTCTGATCCTCACGCACCTCGGGCGGCCTCGCGCTCGGCGACTGCAACAAACGATCCCAGTCAGTTCCAGTTAGAAAACAACCAGCGTTTTCCAAACAAACCTCCAACCCTAGCAATCCAAACCAGTCACATCAAGCCACTGGAGAGATGGGATATGCCCAGGCCAGAGGTTTGGCCTCTCTGCAGCCCCACCTTGGTCACCACGCAGGGCAGGGTGTGGGCACAGGAGCAGGGCTCCGGTGGCATCCCAGTTCCCATTTTATTTTCTAAGATCTATTTTTTCCTTTAGTAGCCTGACTCAGAAAATGTCTCCTAACCCTCGTTTGGAATGGTACCAGTTCAGGAATGTTTCATTTTGATACCAGGAGCTGATGGGAGCTTTTCCAGCCCAGTGAGGTCTTCAGTTACTTCCTCTGGGATTGTACAAAATCAGAACTGAAAATGGGTTGCAGTAGCCAGAGCAGCTTTTGTGCCAAGCTGCCGAGGGTTTATGACTTACAGATTCCTTAAATTCAGCAGTTGATCAAAAAAAAAGCAGCATTTCCTATTTATGTGACACACAGAAGAGAAATTCCTGGTGTTAACATGAACTCCCAGTGCTCCACTGGGATGTGAGCAGTGATGGGAGGCAGGGGAGTGCTGGAGGAGTTCCTGAGAGGAACCATGCACATGGAATCACAGAATGGGCTGGGAGGAGCATCTGAAGGCCTTCTAGTCCAACCCCTTGCCATGAGCAGGGACATCTTCAGGTGGATCAGGTCACTCAGAGCCTCATCCAGGCTGTGAATGTTTCTGGGAACGGGGCTTCCACCTCTCTGGGCAACCTGTGCCAGTGTCACCAAAACTTCCTCAGATATAAACTGACCTGAGTGAGGCTCTCTGTCCAGGTTTCTTGACACTGGGGATAAAAGTCAGGATTTCTCCATAGGTCAAGGTCTCATCCATGCAGCCAAAGTCACACCAGACTCTGTAAAATAGGGATGGGATATTTTTGTGTAGCTCTGGGCTTTAAGGATACTTCCAGTGCAGGTGATGTACTGTAGATATTCCAGAGCAATCACAGCTAATGTAACTTTAACTTGGAATGCTGGAGCCTGGAATACCCCAATGTTGTCGTGAGGGCTGCTTTGCAAAGCAGGGAAAGAGAGCTGTATCCATGTGGCCAATTTAAGTCAGAAGTACAAATCCAATCCAAACCCTTCTGTCCCAGCTGAATCCACAGCAAAATGCTTGTGATCAAGATACAGCCTAAATAACTATTTGTATAAAATATTTAGCGACTAATTTCTCATTACAGATGCTTTGGGAAATGCTGTAAACTGCTTGCAGACAATTGAAAAATTAAAAAAAAAGGAAGGGAATTATGGAATATGTTGTTCAGTGCATGTGATTTGACCAGCTTTAGGAACTGCAGTGTTAAATCATGAGACAGAGCATCTGGAGTGAGTAGAGAATTAGTAGAGAATAAAGGAGCAGCAGTGCTATGCCAGGTACCACAGGAACAAGTGTATATATCAAAACAGAATTAATGCAAAGTTGTAGCTTGAAAACATTGTGGTTTGAGTGAGAACCAGGTGCAGAACTGACCCACTGACATTCCCTGAGCCTCCCTCCTATGGCTGGCCCTGCTCAGAGCAATAGAGGTTAATTTTTTTTCCTAATTAATAAAAAAACTCCGATTACTTCTTCAGTTTCACTTCTGCTAAACACGAACCTGTGGCGGTGAACCGCAAAAACAAGAGAATAAATAATACAGACAAATACATGGAGGAGTTCAATTATCATTTTCCCCCATTGAAACTGCCTTTTAACAACTACATCTTCTGACTGACAGCTTATTAATACTAATTACATTAGATATATGCAACATAACTGGTGCACTGGTACCTTCAATTATCTTCCCTTGTCTTCATTCCTTCCCCTGTGCTCCCATCCTCCCTTTTCATGCCCCATAACGACTTCCTGGAGCTGCAGCTCAGAGCCAAAGGAGCAAAAGCCTCTCATTTCTCACATGGGCAGGAAAGGCCACAAAACCTATTGTGTTTGCTATGCTGTGTGGGTGGTCACCAAGGGGAAATTCCAGCCTTGGCAGTGGTGGAAAATGCTTGGAATGTTTGGGGGAATTCTCTGTGGAAGCGCTGTGAATTTCCTGTGAAGGTCCTATGAAATTTTAGCAGTTGGACTCAATGATTTTGGAGGTCAGACTCAATGGTCCAGGAGGTCTTTTCCAGCTTTAGTGATTATATGCCATGGTTCCAAGTTCCCTTGGAGGTCCTGTGACATTCCTGTGGAGGTCCCACAGTGTTTCAAGCTGACACACCCTGGTTGATACAGAATTCTCACAGCTTTTCCACTGCTCAGTGTAACCCCAGAGCTGATCCTGGGGAATCTGGGCTGGGCTGATCCAGGCTGGCACTGGCTCCCCACTACCAAAACCTCACCACCCAAACCCAACGTGATCTGCAGCAGCTTTTTGGGAGAGCTGAGGTTGGAGCAGCACTGCCTGACCCAGGTCCTTGCTCAGACCCCAGCACTGCCTCAGCTTTGTTTTAATCCCCACTTAATGAACTCTCAATTGCTTATGCAAATCAAAGTAGTGGAGACACTTAAAGGTTATTTATAATTCCTGAAAACATTATGAAATCAATCATTCCAGCTTTTACAGCTTTTACAGTGTCATTTAGAGATCTAAATTTTTACATTATATTGCTATAACGGTTTATGTAAGAAGACAAATATATTTTGGTTTTATTTTTTTATATAAGCTTGCTGATTGCTAAAACATCTATGACAGTTGACAGTTGAAATCAGGGAGGTTTTGATTAGGCTTTTCTGATATGTAAATGTGTGTAAATTAGTTATATATATATCTTATTTTTTTTTAAGTTCTATTTAAAGAGTAGGCAACAGTATCCCATAGAAATTAGAGTGAGCCTAGGAATGTTCACGTGAGACTGACTTTGAGATGTCCCAAATGGTGCTGGGAGGCAACATAGGGATAAACAGGATCACCAATTACCTTGAGATTTATTTCAATAGTATTTTTCTGTGGGGTACATTAGGAATTTTTTCCCTGGTGCCCATAAGAAGGCACTGCTGGGATCATGGGGAGCTGAAGATGCTGCAGGTGATGAGCAGCACTTGGGGCTTTGAGGAGCCCCACCTGGGCAGGTGCAGTGGGTGTTGCTCAGGCACTTCATGGCTGCAGGATTTCTCCCATCTGACAGCAAACCTCACATCTGTGCTCTGTAGAAAAAAACCATAATTTGTACTGATTTAAATCAAGCATTTGGCTCCTTGGACACAGAAAGCTGGCAGTGGTTTCCTGCAGTCCATCCTAGTCTTGGTATTTTGGACCCATTAAGCTTCCCCAGGGGTTTCCAGAGTGTGGACACCAGACTGCAGAGAGGAATAGTTAAATTCTGGGGTCCTTGTCACCTCTCTTTTCAAGTAAAGTCTCAAAGAGCCAAGCTGAGGTTTCCAAATAGCAGGTCTGCTCTTATGGAGCATCTGCCATCTTCTACAATTCCACACCTTTGGATGACAGGGCAAACAAAAAGCCAGGCTGGAAGAGCTGGATCCAAACCTCCCCTTAAAAAGGGAGGAGTGGCTGGAGGTTCTCATGGTTGGTCCATCCACAGCCTTGGACCTCCCATTTGTGCTGTGCCCTGCTGGAATTTCTGTTCAGTGTGATAGAGTTCTGTTAATTCACCTGCTTTCTTTCATCTTTTGAAGTAAATTAACAGCTATTTTAGCAGTATCACGGTAAATCTGTAACATTTATTTTGAAAAGGAGAAAGAGCTCAGAAGATTACCAAGGTGTCCAGCTGTGATAATATTACCTGCCTTGTAAAGTGCCCTAGGTGACTCTGAAGATGTAAAGCAAATTGAGGATTACATTAACTTCCTCCTGACTTGCTCAAATTATTAATTCAGTATCACCAACTATCAAATAGAGTAGGGTTATTATTTTTTAAGTATAAATGAATAACTGTGGTACATGGCAAAGTACTGCCTGCAAATAATTAAAACCTGTTTAGATTGTATCTGTAGTAGAGGTTGGTATGGCTTTTTGGGGTTTTTTTACTGTTTTCTTTATAATACAAGATTATAGCAGCCTGCATTCACATTCAGCTTAAATAGGCAGAGGAATGAGTGCTGCATAGCAATGTGATTTTGTAATAGAATAGTTTTACCTTGGAGATTCACAAGTTTTTTTCAGTCTCTTTGCCTCACTGCAGGGCAGATTTGTTACATGTTGCTCAGTGAGCAAAGACCTGTCCACTTCCAGGGCTGGTCAGTGGCAGAAACACGGATCCTCTTTCCAAAACATTTTAGTCTAAAGCATAATGTTCAGTTTTGGAAAGCTAATTCTCCCATTTTCCAAAGAGACAGTTCTAGTGGTTTGTAATTTTTATATATAGAATAAATATACATATATAAGACTGATGCCAGTGTTGGCAGGTGCTCTGCTTGGCTTCTCTGCACGCAGGCATTCCTTGGAAGGGACTCGCTGATTCAATCTGGGCAGTTTTAAGGGGTGCCACTGCTGGGTGACTGCTTGAGCAGTGTCACTAATTCTTTTCCTTCAGTCCTGGCTTCTGCCTCTTCCCAGAAGCCTGAGTTCCCAGGTTTTGTGGGAAGCATTGCAGGAGGACATTGTTCTTGGAGGGCAATTGCGGTGATTTAGAAGGGGATGCTGACTCACAGCTCATATTAGCAAAGCTGGAGTGGATGGCACAAAACTGTATTTAAATCTCCTTCAGCTCTCATGTTCAGGCTGAAACATTTTTCTGTGGTGGAGACGTGGCCTTATTGATTATTCATTATTCCTTAACCTTGATACACTGGAGCAGGGAGAAGAAATAAAAGGTGGGAATGGACAGGAGTGACTTTTATGCACCACAGTGGATAAAATGATGGTTTTGGGATGGAAGATCCCCAGTTAGAGAGGCTCCCACCAGATACCTGAGCTCCTGCAATAACAGCGAGGCAGGAAAGGGAACGAAACATTCCCAACAGATTAAAGAATTACAATTATCTGTTGGGACAGAACCCTGCAGTGTCTTAGCCCCAGGATTGATACAGAAATGTATTTTGCAGTCGAGGTTCCCAGTTGAGCCAGGCTTGGGTGATGCCCATTTCCAGGGCAGGGTGTAGGACACTGCAGTCAGTGCTGCCCTCCCCTGCTCTGTGATGCTCCCAGCACACTGAGATCACTCTTTAAATTCCCTTCCCTCTTCCATTAATCAGGAGCAATTTGAAATCGTAAGAGCACTGTAGCATTTCTGTTAATCAATAACCAACTGAGCTATTAATTTTCTACTAATATATTCTTCTTTAGTGTGCAGGGAGTGAGAACTGGTCGATTCCCTGTGCTGATCCTGGTCAGTGCAAAAGTTTCCCTGGACTTCAGGGGTGCTCTGAAATGCCCCACTGGAGCTAATGAGAGATGCAGGAAAAGCAGGAGCTCCAAAACCCCTCTCACTGCTCTTTTATCTCTTCAAGACTTCTGCTCAAGCCCTCATCCTGCAGCAGGATGTCAGCTGGAAAATTCAACACCTACAAAATTTTGCAGTAGCTCGATAATGAGTTTAACAAATAATTAGCTGCAGTACCTCTTTGTTTTGTGGAAGTGCAATAGTTGATGAACTTGCTAAGCCACAATTAGGAGCTCATTAGCAAACAAAATTCAAGGGTAACAAATACCTTAAGGGGATATTTTTAGGAGTATTTAATGAAATCATGAGATCAGAGGAAGATCAGTGAGGAAATGTAAATTCTCAGAGATGCTACACACATCCTACAGGACCAGGGACAAGGCAGGCTCTGGAAGTCAGGACTAAAGCTCACTGAATTTGACTAATTTTACATTCACTTACAAATCTTAGTTCTTTTTCATGTCGTGAGAAATGCCACTGTGTCCCCATTTTATTTTTCCCACTAGTAAAATCCATATTGTTTTCCTATTCTGTTATTTAGTTTGAAGGTTTTAGAAAAAGGACACATTCCTTTTGCTATGCAAGATATGTCTGAGACATATCTCAGGAAACAGATTTTTAATTTGTTTTGGTCTGTTTTTTAATGTATTTTTCAGTGTCATTGAGGAAATAATTCTAACAAAAGTATTCCTGAGCTGCTCACAAAGCAACAGGAGATACATTCCATGAATCAATGTACTCCATCAAAGAGTGTTCCTAGGAATGTTGTGCTATTGTTTCTGTGCTTATTTGCAATGCCATTTTCTGTGGTTAACTCACCTTGTCTCCAGAAATCCATCCCTCATTCCCTTTGTAATGGATAAAGCAATAGGACAAAGAGAGCTGGTTTTTACCCTTGTCCCGAGAAAAACCTTTCAGAAAATGATAATGGGCTCCTAACAAACAGGGGAGCTGGTTATCATCGGGGAGAATTAATCTCTGCCTTGATTGAGAGCACCTATGCCAAATTACGAGCTACAATATCCATCTGCTTGCTGTTACCCAGCAATATAGATTTATTGTGACATTTTGGAGAAGGAGTAAGAAAACATATGAACAACTGTTGTGGTTCATTAGCCCTTTATTGGTAAAACGTGGTGCTCAGGGCTGTGAGAGGTGCAGGGAAAGACAATCCTTTGGCTGAAATCGTTGCATTCCCAAGGACGAGCTTACAAATGAGCGGCTGCTTTTTGTTCCCTGGCTGTGAGGTTGTGGGTTTGTTTTTTTTTTTGGTTGAAAGTGGAGCAATTCAGCTCCAGGAGATGGGAAGAAAGTTTGGGGCACATCCAAAAGCCCTCTGGGGAGCAGCTGCTCTGGACAGCAGTGGCTCATCCCAGTGTCAGGCAGGTAAAACAACCTCACCTTCCCTGCAGATCCTGTGCCACCAGAGCTGGGAGCTGGGAGTCTCCTGCTCCTCCAGAGCCAACCTGGCAGGCCCAGGGCAGCACCACCAGGATCCTGTCTCCCCTGGTGTCTCCAGTTCAGGCTCTTACTCCAGTTGTCACCATCAGAAGCCCTTCGTTCATGGCAGGCGTCTATGAAGGAAAATCCATCCGCGTTGTCACTTTGTCACAAGTGTTTAATTTTAATCCACTCCGGGGGGCTGTTGCACAGGTACAAGCACACAGGCTGTTGATTTATTTGCAGTTAAGGCTCTCAGAGTCAGGATGTTAAAACCTTCTAAAGCCAACTCCCTCTTCATATGGGAGAACCTTTGGAAATGCACTTTAGGTTTATGACACTGGCTTGGCTTAATTTAATTTACGGTTCACTTAACCGATTATTCAAAATACCAGATGTGACAGACAGTAGATTCAGCTGAAATATTACCTCACAGGCATGTTCAACACATAGAATCTGCTCTCCATATGGGAAGGCATGGAATGTCCCCCATCCCCATCCAAGAGCAATCAATTTGGTTGTGAAAGGAGAGTGAGGCTGAGTGGGAGACAGGGTCCCTTATTTCTCCTGTAACCTTTGCAGCAGCTGATGTGAGAGTCTAACCCTGCTGTGTGAGAAAAATATGTGAACTTCTAAAAACGCCAGAGGCAAAGGATTTGTCATGTGTAAAACATTTGTTGCTTAGTATTTGCTGATGTTAAGTAATTCTTAGCAACTGTTAGAAGTACAGAAAAAGGCAGACAATAAAATAGTGGCAGAAATGTGGAACATCCTGAGTTTTTAAGTCTCTTCTGGTGGCTGGGACTGTCTTTGTGAAGTGAGGGGCTGGACACAACAGTGTTGGTAAAAGTGAGTGTAGGTCACAAATACTTGCTGAATTTATACTGGAATCATGGAATGGTTTGGATTGGAAGGAACCTTAAAGCTCATCTAGTCCCACCCCTGCCATGGGCAGGGACACCTTCCACTATCCCAGGGTGCTCCCAGCCCTGTCCAGCCTGGCCTTGGACACTTCCAGGGATGAGGCAGCCACAGCTTCTCTGGATACCCTGAGTCAGGGCTTCCCCACCCTCACAGGGAAGAATTTCTTCCTAATATCCCATCCAACCCTGCCCTCTGTCACTTTGAAACTCTTCCCCCTTGTCCTGTCATGCCATGCCATGTCCCAAGTCCCTCTCTAGCTCTCTTGCAGACCCTTTGGGTGTCTCCAGAACCTTCTGTTTCCCAGGCTGAACACCCCCAGCTCTCCCAGCCTGGCTCCACAGGGATGTGCTCCCGTGGTCATTGAGCTGGAGGGAGGTACAGGTGCTTTGGGAGCTGCTCCTTCCTGGTGGAAATGGAACCAGGTATCAACAGAGGAGTCTCCGCAGTCTCTTGAGGCCTCTCTCTTCATCTCTCACCCCTTGCATTTATCCTTTGGAGCAGGATGATGTGTTTAGTCAAAACAAGAGCAATGGAGACATGATTAATTCCAGGAGTGCCTCTAGTTCAGCAGGCAAGAGCTCTCTCTACTTTTGGGGAACATCAGATGCCCATCATCCATGCTTTTGAAGTTTATGGCCTGAGGTTCCTTCATGTCAGGGCAGGACCTATCTAGGGCACTCCTCTAGACCTTAACTATTAAAGAAAGATTAAAAATTAAACTTCCAGTAATGCAGGAACCTGAACTTTGAACTCCCCTGTGTCAGTGAATGTTAATCTGATCTCAGCAGCACCCGATAAAGTCGATCTGTCTTCCTTGCCTAGTTAATTTTTAATCATTTCTACGGATACAAGGGCTCTGGTGGATGGGACTAAGAGCAGGCTGCCTTATCCTAGCCCTAAATCCCAGCATGGAATGGGGGAACAGCATGAACTAAACTCCTCCCATCATTTACATCCTGTGTTCCACCCCGTGCTTGTTTCCCTGAGCCTTGGTGTGTGGATGTGCTCTCCCAGCTGATGCTCAAGGGTAATGGCACACAAAGAATCTGGTTGTGTGCACACGTTCACAGGATGCTGTCAGGCTGTTAATGGGAGCTGGATTTCCTAGGTCCACAGCAAACGTTTGTGGCAGTGCTAAATGGGAAAGAGGATGGATCCATTCAAAAACAAATCTGCTTTTAGCTCTGGTTCTGGGGTGGTTCAGTGGTGTATCCAAAGATGCTTCTCTCAAACTTGATAGAAATATTTCAAATTAACTTTTAAAGCATTTTTTTAAAGATAACGTTTTGATTTTCCTGCTGGTGAATTTTGCAACATTCCTGTTGTTCTGCATCGACACTACAAAGCCAGTGAGGGTGTCAAGATGAATGTTCCATGTCAGCACAGCTCTGAATGTGCTGAATTTTATCATCAGTGTGAAGGGAGGGGATCCAGAGATTTTAGAGCTCATCTCCATTACATGGACAGTCCCAAGTTACAGTGCTGGGATAACAGCAAGCCCAGGCTCTTGGTGACACAGGGACACTTCAGCCAAAACCACTCCAGGCCTTCCTTGCTCTGCCACTGCTGGAAGAGAGCAGGGTGACTCTGTCAGTGCCACTGGGGTTTTTTGTGGGTCCAGGCAGTTCCCATAAAAACCCAGCCCAAGTCCCTAAAGGGAAAGATGTGTTGCTGATGGCCAAAGGATCTCAGCAGAGAAAGTCAGAATTAGGGGTCCCCAAGTGTCTGTAGGTGAGGAAATATTCCCTTAAAAATGGACTTTCCAGAGTCCAAGCTGTCCAGCAGCTAAAGGGCTTTCAGAACCCAACCCAAAATAATCATCTGAGTGTAGGAAAAAGCTGGATCAGCAGGAAAATGTAGACAAGACGAGGCAAGATGCTGCAGATGCAATACAGGGAACAGATGTGTGCACTTCTATCCCTGCATTATCCCAACATGTGCATAGCTCATTTGGGCAGCTGTAACCTGCAGTGATGATGAATTCCCATGGTTTTTTCCCAAGGTAAGGTGTTTAGAACCACTCTCTTTGCCTGATCTCAGATCTGACCCCTCCATGCCTGTCTGTCCAGTGCCCTTTGAGGGAGCTAATTCTGCCTGGCAGTGTTGGAGGTGACATCTCCATGGCAATAATTATCAGAAATGCAAATCAACACAAGAACATTTTTTAGTGCTTCGTGCCTGGAGCTGTGCTAAAGTTAGCAGTGATGAATAAACAGCACCAGCATTCCCCTCCTTGAAAGGACAAAGAGCCTCCTGGTATTTGGGATGTCTCTGGTGCTTTTGCTGTCTCAGTGTAGCCAACCCTGAACATTTAATAACGTGAGCAGGCCCTCAAAAATTAGTGAGATTAATAAATGTTGAATGTTTTTCATTTCTGAGCCTTGGAGGTGTACTTAGCTAACATCTTCCTCTGCAACTGAAAGGCTGGGAAATTACTCCTGGTTAATGATGGTGAGATGCTCATGTAATCACCTTATTTCAGGAGAAGGACTTTCAAATAAACTCCAAGAGACTCGTGATAAAATAGCAGGAACTGGCAATGATGAAATATGAGCCTCTGTCATTAAACCATTTGCTCTTAATTAGTTTTTATTTGCAATATTGACAGCTAATCTCTTCTCTCTATTATACCTCTACAAATTCCAGTGATTGGCATAGTACAGTATAGAAGTAGCTGAAGATATAATTTGGTCCTCTCCATGTAAGATTTCCAAACCACACAGGATTTTTTAGGAAAATTAAGGTGTGTAAGACACGTGGCCAAAAAAATTCCAGACCTGACCTCAATTTCCCCTGTTTTAGAATGGATGCAGCCCAGTGGCCTGGCTAAAAGAAAGTGGTGGGGTACAATTGTATGTCTTTCAACACCATCCAGTTTTTGGGAAAATAAATAAATAACTAAATAAAGAGGCAAATAAATAAATAACTTTTCGTTTCAACAAGGTGACATTTGCTGGTGTTCACTAATTTAGGAGAGACTGATTTATGCATGTTTAATCTTCGCTAATGATGACTCCAGGGCAAGAAATGAAAATAAGTGCAGTTAATAATATGTGTATATATTATTAACACCTTTACTGATGGAGAGGGGCCTTTTGCTGGTAGATAAATGTAGGAGCAATTTGTGGGAGATCCAAATGACTCAGAGCTGTCAGAACCCCTTCAAAATGTGAAGAGAAGGGATATTTGGGCAGTAAAAATTCTCAGCCGATCAACTGTTAAAACTTGCATGAAAAATATTTGTAAATACAATAATCAGCCAGTTCCCAGTTATGTTTTAGGATGCTCAAAAGTGACAACAAAACGTGTATTGGTGGTATTGTTACACCCTGATTATGGATGGCTTCTCCTCCTGCCACACAAATACTGAGAGGGATGCAACCCTTGAATTCAGTCCTGAAGGCTGACAGACAAAACTTATTGTGAATATTAATGTGCTTGGTCTAATCATCCTGCTATTTTTTTTTGTGTAATTTACTCGATCAGGGAGTTGGAATTCCCTCCTAGCTGTTAGAGATTCAAGCATTTATGCAAAATCCTCCAGTCTGGAGATTTACAGTGGATTATCTACAAATATTTGAATACATTATTGCAGCCCTTTAAATGCATTCCCTTTATTTACATACAGAACAAATAACAAGCAACTTGAATGACAGCGCTGTAATTCCATCAAGGAGCTCGTGTCCTGAGAAACCACAGGAATAAACTGTTAAGAGGCCCATGGGTTTGGTGGAGCTCTGCCTGGAATTACAGCTCCATAACCTGGATTTCATTCATTTTTTTGTATTATTAACAAAACAAAACAAAAAAACCCCCCACAATTTTATAAATCATGGCGCTGATGTTGTAGCTGGAAAAGGGAAAGGTCAGAGAAAGGTGCAGGAGGCATGATTTCCTCTCACCTCCTTCTACCATAGCCCAGGAAAAACCAGGTATTTTCCACAGCCATCAGTGTAGCAGCTGATCAGGGAGAAAACACTGGACTCAGGCTGTGGATGGGTGAGGGGAGGTTTGCTGACACTGATGGGCGAGTTTGAAGAGCTCCTTTCCAAATGACCAGCCTGGAGGGAGGACAGGTGACCCTGTACCCGTGTTCTTTTTGGAAGGTTTATTATTTGCATTGCCTGATGGGGCTGCTGCACTCCCACTCAGTCCCAGATTATCGTGGTACATTGTGGGGATTGATGTGGGAAGAGCAGCCTGGGCTTGGTTTCTGTTCCAAATCTTCCTCTGGAGAAAAAAAAAAAAAAAAAAAAAAAAAAGAATAAAACCAACCCCAAAGACTTGCTGGCTTTCCTCTGTAGCAAGAGAGATGGGTTCCTGCTGATCCCAGAGGTAAAGCCCTAACAGTTTCCATGGAATAGTCAATTATCTGTTTCATTGCACAAGCCAATATCTTTTCTCCAAAAGATGTATTAGGGTGTTTAGTCATTCAAGTGATCCATCTGGCTGAGCATTCAGAGATGCTCCTGAACTTCATTTATCTGGCCCAGAAGTGGTGTCCTTGAAGCTTCTGGGCCAGTGTGGGGCTGTCCATGTGCCCACTCTGTAGGGACAGGGCTGGTGGCCTTCAGTTCCTGGCAGGAGCAGGGCTGGTGCCACCACACCTCTCTGCCAGGAAAGCTGATTCCACACTGGATTTAAAAATTGATGTTGCAGGTGAGGGCTGAGGGGCCACCAGGTGCTTCCAAGGAGAATGCAAAGCAGCCCCCAGGCAGCAGATCTCTGAAGAGACACCTTCCTTTTCTCCAGCAGAATCTGCTCTGAAATCCTGATGGGGTCTGGCTAAACCCCTGCAGTGTTAGATTGTGCCCTGCCTTTAAATCTCCTCTGCTTGTAAAACTCACACCACAGCCCCAGGATCCACATCATCCCTGCTTCCATTGGGTAACACCTCCAGCACAGTTCAGCACTTTTCCCACCTTCTGCTCCCGGTTTTGCACCAATCCAGCAACAGGGAGCCCCTGGGAGAGGGTCCCAAGCTGTCCCATAAAACAGGGAATTGGGATTGCAGCCTGCTTGGGTCAGGCATCATCCATCACCAATTGCTGCTGGGCATGGGGTGAGATGGAACCCCAAAGCCTTGGACTGCACAAGGGGAGGGGAAACCCCCAGGAAGGTTCTGGCTCCCTGGGAAAAGCCAGAAGGATGAGGCAGGACCCATCTGAGTGCCAGCTCCAGGCACTGGGAATGTCTGTGACACAGGAGCAGCTTAGAAGGACACTGCATGTGTTGTTTACATCCTCAAAGTGCATGTCAAGGCAAGAGCATTTCCTGCAGCTCAAGTAAATTAAATCAACAGTGTAATATTTTAATTACTAAAAACTTCAGGCAAAAATCCATGTATTTTTCTTCTGGGCTATCATCCAGCTTTACAGGACAAATTCTTTAAAGGTAAATTATTATTATTAAATTAAATTAAGCTTTGGTTCCCACTTGCTGCTTTTTGAAACTGAAAATTGCCACTTGGCAGTGATTTGTTCTTCTCCTCTCCTCCTCTTTTAAAGGGAAGATTGCAAGGAAGTTTAGGTATGAATGCATTCCTTAGCAAGTGGAGTTGTATATTTAATATAATCCCAAACAGATTGTCTACTCAAACAGTGTTCATTAAATGAACTGTCTGCAGTGTGATTTACAGTGCAGCGTGGCCATGGGAATGTCTGTGTATATTTAATAACTGCACAGTAATAGCTTATTGGCAGGAGTGGTAATTCGATTTTGGAGTTTTATCTTATTTTTGAGTTTCTGGACCGTGAAATCCTGCTGTCTGACACACTTTTCCATTGCTTAATCTCCTGAGATTTCTGTAAAGAACAACAACTTTCCTCCTTACTGAAGGCACAGTGCCCTGCTGTATATTTATTATTGCCACCCCCCACTGCTGCTACTCACAGACCCCCTGTCACTTTTATGGGCTCAGCACTGCCATATAAAATGCAGTTATAGACCAAAAAACTGACATTTAATGAGCTAAGAGGTCCAGTCATAGAGAAGATAAAATCTTCCACTATTGCATAAATGCAAAAATTTTCAAGGATCGTTTTCTTCATAATCTGTTGTGTCCTGTATTTAACTTTCTGAGCTTTCCTATTGATTCCAACTCAAAACTTTCTTATTTAATGTACTTAAGGAACTAAACCAGTAATTCTTATTCCACACAGAGACTTGTAAGTGTGCTCTCCTCCTCGTGGCTTGCAAGTTTGGTAGGTCTGAACCTGAATCAACCAGAATTTTACCATGTTTGTGTTTTCTGAACCTTTGAGAAATGGTTTTAGAACCAAATGTTGACTTTTTCTCTCTGAGCAGTGTCACTGCAGCTGCACTTCCCAGAGGGGTTACTGGTCTGGAGGGTTCTCCTGTGCCTGTGGAGAGCTGGGGGACATCCCACAACATTTGGGGTGTCAAGGAGGACACACTTTAATTCACTTGTCATTATGTTGGTGTCTTTCTGCCCAGTGGAACTCCATTGTCCCCATAAATACATGTCTGAATCAGCTAATTATTCATCCAGGATCAGAACTGAAATCCTTGCTAGCTTTGCCCCTGAAATCACACTGTTTAAGGTTTTAATTATTTTAAATAATATATAAATAGTTGTGCCTACTGCCTCCTATGCATAGCACTCTTTAGACAATTGGAAAATTAGAGAAGAAAGGGAAGAAAATACCAAACTGATGAGATGAGAAGAAACCCAAACTTGTGTGTCTGACTGCAAGAAGTGAGGGAGGCACTGATGGTTTGGGTGGGATTTGGTGACCTTGCTGTAATCCTTGCTTGTTCAAGGATTTACAAGATTTCCTCCAACTTTTGGTGTTTTGTTTTGTTTTGTTTTGTTTTGTTTTGTTTTTAGTTAAAAGAGTTGGTAACGAGAGCCTAAGGGGCTGGTGAGGGTTAAGCTGCTCTTTGTGCCCGTGGAGTTTTATCAATCTCAGCCTCTTTCCTTTACATGGGTGTCTGCTGTATCTTATCTGTATACAATAATAGCATCTAGCAGGCTAGGTAACTGCTTGATGCCCATAAATGTGTTATCTGTATGCTCAGAAGTTTTCCATCAGGTAAGTGAATGGAAACTGCAGGAGCTTTGTAAAATTGATGCTGGGTTGGGGGAAGAAGGAACTTGGCTGCATTTTCATTGCCTATGCTGTGACCACATACTGAGTCATCTTTGCAGAGTTCTTGGCCTGTGAACTCTGATTTTTACTCTTTTAATTGATCCACCAAAGGGTTCAAAAGCATCAAAGCTCTGTGGCAGCAGCCCAGGCAGGAGTGAGACTCCTCCAGAGCCACCAGAGCAGCAGCGAGCCCCGACCTGTAGAGTGGGCAGTGTGCAAAGCACAGCGTGTTGTGCTTGTGCCTCCTGCCAACAGCTCAAAATGCTGCTGTTCACCAGCTCCCAAAGTGTTTCACAGTTAAAAATGAGAAGGAAGAGTGAAAATTCAGAAATCTGGTTACCCAAGTGCCAGGAGAACTGCCAGCTTGCTTTGCCTCTTTATCTGTGGCTAATGCAGGCAGGACAGAGCAAAGGATTCGATGTGCACGAGCTTCAAATGTGTGGAGCAAACACTATCACAGAAAGCACTATCCTGGCAGTGCTTTTTCTTATCATTTCCCTTCACTTCCCCTTCTTTTCCCCTTCCTCTTCCCCTCTTTTCAAAGCCATCAGAACACATCTGAGCAGGAGCTGCTATTTGGTTTTGCAGAGGACCAGCTGCCCACAGAGAAAGGTGTGCTGTGGACAGGACTGGTGGCACTGAGAACTCCACTCTCCCAAATTAATTTGGGCATCCAAAGAGGAGGGGAAAGGCCATCTGCATGAGGTTTAATTGTACCAGTGCATGCTCAGCTGAGCTGGCTCTTTCATCCTGCCTTTGCACTCTGTCTTCCCAAAGTGTCATCCAGTCCTTGCTGAAACCATTCCTTTGATCCTCATCATATTGACTCTTCTGCCAAGCCTGGATCTGTCTGTGTGTACATGGATCATACTGGGCACCCAGTCCCAGCTAATATTCAATATTTGTCAGAGAGCCCCTGGCTCCTTCCTGCAGCCATCCATCCTGCTGTTGTTCCTATTGATCACTCTCTTCTTCTGGCATCCACACATGGATCTGCTTTGCTTTTTAACTGATCACAGAATGACACAAACAAACAAAAAAACACAAAAAAAAAAAAAAGGCAAAGCAGAGCAAAATAAACACAAACTTGTCATTTTTTGTTCATGTACTGTTGATAAATGTGCTCTCTCCTCATCCCTTAAAGGCTGATGTACATAGGCTGTTCTGCCAGGCCATAACAACCCCCAAATCATTCCTCCCCACTTCTCCATATCTCATCTGTCTCTAGGTCCCTCAGATGTTCCTATCTTAAAGGAATTTTCCCTTGCAACCCAGGGATTGTACCAGGGGGCTGTTGCACATCCCAGCAATGCCTCAGCGTGCATATTCCAGCCCTGCATTGTCATATGTTGCTATAAATAGCTCCCACAAAGAGTCCATATTTCTGCAGGGATTTGCCTGTCAGCTCCTAACAATGGGAGTTGTTCACAATGGGAAAATAGAATACCAGCTCCATCAACCTTTGACAGACTAATAGGGGTTATTTGACTTTCAATTTTTCATTATCAGCTTTGGCAGCCGCAGTCCTCATGTTGAAAAATACAAACTGATCCTCACTCCCAACAAGGAGGAGCCCACAGCTCCTGGGGCTGCCAGGCTGTCCCCACTGATCACACAGGGCAGGGAACCAGGAGTTCAGAGATCTCAGTGCTGCCCTTTCCTGCGCTGTTCTGGTGGCTGGAGCAGAGTGGAGTGGTTTTCCTTCAGGCTGGGAATGTTTGGGGCTGGTCAGGCTGGAGAAGAGGAGGTTGTGTGGAGACTTCACAGCACCTTCCAGCATCTGAAGGGGACACAGGGATGTTGGAGAGGGACTTTGCCTCAGGAGCTGGAGTGACAAGACAAGGAGTCATGGGAGCAAACTAAAAGAGAGGAAATTTAGGTTAAATATATGGAAGATATATAATAGATATATGAAGGTGGTGAGGCTCTGGCACAGGCTGCTCAGAGAAGCTGTAGCTACTCCTGGATCCCTGGAGGTGTCCAAGGCCAGGTTGGACAGGGCTTGGAGCACCCTGGGATAGTGGAAGTTCCACTCTCCATGGCAGGGAGGTGGAACAAGATGATCTTTAGGTCTCTTTCAGTTCAAACTGTTCTGTGATTCTACTGCTGAAAAATCCCTCACCTGAGCTTGCTAAAAGGATGCTCCCTCTGCCTTGAGGGCTCCAAGTCACCTGTTCAGAACCTTAGCACTGAAACTGAGGCTCATCACTGTCCCTCTGCTCCCTGCTGTTTCTCTTGTCCTCACTTTGTCACCGTGTCGTGCCTTTGTAGGAATTGCTTTTTTTGGGAAGTGACATTGTCACAAGGCACCTGCTCTGGGCTGTGCAGAAGGTGAATCACTCAATAAACATTCCAGATTTAGCTCAGATTTGCCACTGGCAAAAAAAAAATCCCACATGAGAGTTGGAAGTGCAGAGGGTGTTACTTTGGCTGTGATGTGAAAAGCCATCTTTACACCAGGATGAGCGTCCTGGAATAAAATCCGGCAGCAATAAAGGACAGTGAGCTACTTGAGGTCACTGCTTTTACCACAGAGTAATTAGCCAAGCCCAGCTTTGTGGGCCCTTTGCAGGACCCAAGATGGCTGTTTGGAAGGGGAAATGGGACATTGACCTTTTTCTTGGGGAAGATGCAGGTGGAGTGTCACAGTTTCAGTGAGGTCCCCGGTGTGCACAGGTCAGTGCCAGAGGTGCCCTGCCCCTGTTAAACTGTTGGTTGCCCATGCTGGGTCAGAGTTTGGACATGGAAATATCCCATAAACAAGAGGTATCCTGCAGGTTTCAGTCATGCAGGTGGCAGGGGTTAATCTGGAATCACACAGCTGTCCCTGCAGAAGACGCGATGTGCAGCTGCAAAGTTGCCCGCAAAGGTTTTCCAAGCCCTGCTGAGTGTCCACTGCCACAAAAGACAGCACCTCAGGGAAAAATATCTAAAAATGGATTTTCAAGTAGTCAATGCTCCTCTAATTACTTCAGAATTGGCACCAGCAGTAGGGAAGAAGTCTTCCAGCATGAACCTCCACATCACACAGCAAGAACGGGCTGGCCTGGGGACCTTGATCTGTTATCCAAACCTAAATCCTGGTGGCTTTGTACCTAAAGGAGGCCCAGTACATTTAAATACGAATAACTGCATGACTCTGTTAGTTCAGAACATAGTCTAGCACTGGCTTACCTTTATAATTACAAAGGCTTACCCTAAAAAATCTCAGATTAAAGGAAAACCTGCTTTAATGGGAACCACAGTTTAAGGTACTCAAGGACCATCCTCCTCTACAGACAACAGCTTAGAAATGGAAAATTTCTTTGTTTCCTTCTGACTCTGGCACAGCAGCTGCAGGAATTAATTGAACTCATGAAATCTATTGATTTTCTGTAGCTGTTATTAAAAAAAAAAGGCACTTTTGCACCCTGTGAAAGGTATGACTATCACTAAATTGTGTGCAATAAACCAACAAGGCTCCGGTCTGTTGAGAAACCCCGAGTCCCATTAGTCTCCTAATTTTTATTTCAGAGCACAGAGACTTTTATTGTGTTACTGAAACTTCTGAGGCAGTCCTGCTGTGCCATCAGCCTCCTCTCAAGTGAGAAACCAACATGATCCCAGCATCTCTTGTGTGGATCAGCAGGAGAGATGCTGGGCTGCTGGAGCAGCCACGAGGAGGTTCTCACTTGTGCAGCTAAAACCTGCTCAGCATCTCTGCTCTTCTGTTCTGCATCCCCATGTAAATTCCCATGTGGACATCAGGAGAATGGAATTCATTTTAGAAGGTTTGAAGTATTCCACTTGAGATGAGACATGAAGGTTTTTAGTGCTGACCTCCCTGCTGATAGTTCAATAAAAGCAAAGCTGCCTTCACCAAAGTCCTGTCCACTCAAGAGCTGCATTTGTCTACAACATTGAATAAATTACCTCCACTAATAACAGGAGTGAAACCAAATCTCAGGGTGTGTTTGGGGCTCATTCTTAGATCCACAGCACTGCAAATACATTGATACACAAGCAGTCAGTTTTTATTCTTAAGCGCAGTTACATGTATATCAAAACTGAGCTGTATTTTAAGACCAGACCAAAATTCAAAGATGGCAATGCAATATTTTTCGTCTGAGATTATCTAAAAATATTTTGCTTATATATGTTGTCATCTGAAGTGGCACATGGTGGTGGCAGCAATCCATATATTGCTTTAAGGCCTTCTTACTTATTTCAGTGATGAGACTATGGATTGTGTCATCTCTGTTAAACAATGGAGGTAAATAAATCCCATTCCCCCTAACAATTTCTCAAGTTCTTTATTAGCAATGTGCATGATGATATATGGTAAGTAAATTCCTTTCTGCCTTCTGCACTAACTAGAAGGGATTTTAGAGCACACCTGTTAGGTTTGATGTCCCCCATCACCATATCCACACCAGTTTCTGTTTGCTGTGCTTTGGGGGAGTTTTTTGTGGAGTAGTTGCTGGATAACTTAGCGGGGAAAGTGCTTTGCAAATTAAAAAGTACAAAATATCTGCTTGGTGATCACTACTTTAAATGAATACTTTAAAATCAAATTCTGCAATGCATGTCCAAGGCAGCAGGAGGGAAGGAGTCCAGAGCCAGTCTGAGTGTTGTATGAGGTACAGCTTTTTGCCTTGAAGTTTCCCAGTTATGTCTGCTTTGGTTTGGGTCAAAGAGTGCTGGTTTATTTCCTTTAATTCAATGTAAAGCTTAGGAAAGGCATATATATTTCTTAAGACAATCACCATCACAGATGGGCTCTTGGAGTGGGTCATTCAGAGGATATGTTGTGTCCTGCACTCTGGCTGGAAATAATACCCATGGAGTTGCAAAATTTCTTGACCAAGAAATTTGCCACAAGCATCAGTTTTTATTCATAAGCACAGTTACATTGTTATCAAAAATGAGTTGTTTTGGTACTGAAAAAACAGAAGGAGGTATCAGTGAAAACCTTTCAAAATCAACTTTAGATAAGAGCCTGTCTCCTTCCATAGAGTGCCAGTGAGAGCTGCTTCCTGATGTGGTGTGGGATGAATTTTGGGACTGGTTTATTTTTGTGTGGTGCTTAACTGAGCCTGTGTGAGGCTTGGGCTGAGGGACAGGAGGAGGAGCACTGGGAAAAAAGGTTTTCAGGAAGAGGAATGTTGTCCAATTGGTGTCACTGATGGAAAAATAGATGGAGAGAAGGGCAATTCCTGCATTACCCCAGGACCCAGGCTGAGGGAAGCTTATCTCAGTGGCAGAATCATTTTTGTCCTCTGACAGGACTCTGTGCTGGCTTCCTGTATGCTGACACCCCATTCCTGTGGTCCTGCATGCCAAAAAGGCTTCCTAATGACACAATTCTTTAATTAAATTCCAGACTGTGACTGAGCTGTGGGGGAGAGTCAGCTGTGCTCTTGTCCCTGTCCCTGTCCCTGTCCCTGTCCCCTCCTGGCAGCCTGGGCTGATGGTGGCTCCAGAAGGTTCTGCCCAAGCCTCCCTTTGCAGCAGTGAGCTGGTTACAGAAAACACCGGGGCTGGCTCAGGTTTAATTACCATTAAATTAAGGCAGCAGTTACAGCTTTAAATTGCACATTCCAAATGAAGGGAGAGTGGATGTTAAACTTAATGACCTGAAGGGAACACTGAAGGTGCAGGAGTGGGGATTGATCTGGAGACCTGTGGTTTGTAAGGCCAGAAGGGACCAGAGCAGTGACCTCCTCTGACCTCCTGAAGGCCACCCTGAATTAATCCAGCTGAGCTGGGCCTGTCCCAGGGAACATCCACTTGTGAAATGCAGGTTTACAGCGTTGAGGGACACACTTCAACTCCCAATAAATCATTTCCAGCTGTTATTTACTCTGGCTATTAAAATGCAGCATCTCATTTCAAGTCAAAGCTTGCCTAGCTCAATTCCCTGCTCCTGGGTCGTATCATAGCTCCCTTTATTTCATAAGGAGGCTGCAATTATGGAACTGCAGTGTCCTGTGTAGGTATTAACCAGCTGTCATCAACTTGTGCCCTCTCCTTTCTTCTGATAGTCTGAACAGATTGAGTTCCTTAATTTTTGCACTGACCACGTATTTACTATTCCTTTAATCATTTTTGTGGCTGTTTGGAGCAAACCCAGGCATGGGGACAGCACTGCTGGTTGCTGTTGTGGTTGAACCAATTCACATTAGCAGTGTGATATAATCTTTCTATTCCCATGTGGCTTTATTCTGCTGACACTGTCAGGGAATGCATTAGACCCTTCACTACCATGGCAATGCCTGGTCTTGATTTCCAAGTTTTTTCTGTATTTTAGCCCTTTTCTTCCCCAAATAGCCCCTTCCAACCTGTAAAAGTGCTGTACTTGCTTTGTTCCTAGGATTCATTTTATCCTATTTCCTAATTAGGATTTAGGACTCATTCAGTAGCAGTACTGGGAAGCACATAATGCTTGCTTGTGTTGATCTTATCAGGTTGCTTTGAATCAATACCTTCTCCACTTCATTATTTACCATTCTCCTAATCTTTGTCTGTCATTTGACATTTTTATCAAATAATGTTTTCGTATTTTCTTCCAGCTTGTTGATAAAAACGTTGTATAGCTGAGGGTCAATTACTCAGGGTGCTTGCAGGATCTCATTAGAAACACCCACCACTCTGTGATTCCGCTGTGGAGTGAGTGAAACACAGTAAAATCAAATTAATTGATTGGTGAAGTGGTATAGGAAACAGTGACAATTAGGGAACTGCCACACTAAACAGTGCTGTACTGTAGAATTCAATGTGAACCATGCAGTACATTGGCTTTTAAAAAAAAAATTTACAAACTGAGAGAAAATAACCTCTGGGTTATTCAGTTATTCTGGGCCGTGACTTTTTAAGGCAGGCGTTTTATATTGGAAGAAGCTTTGGTACCAACAGTGACACTGTGATTTTTAAAGGGTTGTTGTTCATTGCAGTTTCTTTTCTTTTTGCCTTTGCTTTTCCCTTGAGGGAATAAGGATTCCCCCTCATGAGCAGAGCTGATCCAGCAGTGGGAAGGCTCCTCAAAGTGCTGGGGCATCCTGAGATGATGCCTCCTGCCTCTGTAGCAGTTTGTGTTTTCCTTTAAGTGTGAGGATGGGGAGATACTTGCTAGAAATGCAGTAAATTGCTGAGCATTTCATTAATCAGGAATTAAACCAGGACAGGAATTTCAGGGGAAGTTCAGCACCAGCAGGTGGGTGGTTCTTGAGTTTTGGGTAACAGGGTGCTCTTCCTTTGAGTGTTAATGTGGAAACAAGAGATTTCATAAATCATAAACAAGCACAGCTGATGGGCAGGGTCTTGTCAACCTTATTGCATTAACATCAGAAACTTGGCTTATTTTAGTCATGTAGATCATGGGATGTGATTTTTCACACTCTGTAATATCAAGGCAAACCCTACCAAGGAAGCTTTGTTGCCTCAAGACTAATGAGGTTGTAAAACTCTATCCATAAAATCAGAATAATGGTATTCCCCTGCATCACGAGGTTACTGTAAGTACATATGTATATTCTGCACTCTCATGGCCTAATAATGTGAGAGCAAAACTTCATTTATTCATGTGAAGGAGGAGTTTCTGCAGTGCACAGGGTTACAGGTAAAATCCCAAGGTTTTCCAGCTCGCTGTGTAAATAGAGAGGAACACCAGAATGGTTCATTTTATACAGTGAATAATACAACAGCAATTATTGCTGAAATCTTTATTTGTCTTTCCACACAGTTATCTGCTATGGTTTCTTTTGTGTGTTCTCATTTGTTTAATTAAATTACATTTGGTCTTTCCAGAGTCCTTTCTGTCCCTACTTGTTGTGGACATTTATTAATAGTGTCACTTGGTTGATAGTCTGTTAATTTTAATCTCGTCTGAATTTGATTAACTTTGTCTGTTTACACTTCAGAGACTTTTCCCTGAATTCAGAAGGACTTGCTCTCTCTTCCACTGTTAAAGCAAGGCAAGTTGGTGTGTACACTGGGCAGGTGCTTTAATGGCACTCATTAATCAACAAGCAGTGCAAGAGAGGAAGGAAAACATTACAGATGTTTTGGGTGCAGCCAGTTCATCTGCAGAGCACCCTGACTGCCCACACCGGGAATTACCCTGGCATCACCCACCAAGCAGAGCCAGGGAGTGCAGGAGTGAGGTAAACCAAATCCCTGACAAACGATCAGCAGCTCTTCCTTGGCACCCATCCCTTTGGCTTTAGGTCAGGTTAGGGTTTAAAGCACTAATCTGTAGTGCTTTCAGTTTCTGAAACCCTGTGATAGTGCAGTGTAAGTACTTAAAAAACCCCAGTCACTTCTGGATGTGTTCAGTGCAACAGCATCATGTCAGTGTTTAAATGAGTTTTGTCAGCTCTCAGGTGTCTGGTCTTTTTCTCAGGGCAGCAGGTCTTGCTCTCTCACCTTGTTCTGCTTTTAAGTTTCTACTGCTTAGAGTTGTTGGAGAGTAACTTTCAAAATGTGGACTTGAAATACTCAAAGCCCTCTCTGCAAAACAGAAGTGTAAGTATAAACACTCAAATGCATTTGTTTTTAAATCCACAATCTTTGCTCATTCTGAGAAAAGGTTGGAGGGAGCCATGGAGAGCCCTTGTCCCAGGGACATGGCTTGTTTGGAAACTGCTGGGTGCCTCCAGGAGTGGCTAGAACCTTGTCAGGGTGGGGAAATGGAGCAGGGGATGTTTGTGTTCAGTTCATCTGCAATTTATGGTAGGCAGCATCCCTTGCACAAGATCGGGAAGGTCCCCTTGGTAGAATTTGTGTTTCTGACACCCAAAACGCTTTGGCTGCCAAGCAACACAGAGAGAGCACCTTCTTTAGCTGGTTTTGAAACAATACAGTCACCTCTCCTTGTTTTTATAGGAGAATGGTTTTTTAATAAGAATGGTGTGGGCAAGGGACTCCAGATGGGGCACATCACAAGGGGCTGAGCCTCTTGTGCAGGACAGAGCTCAGACACGAGGCACAAATCTCTCCTTGCTGGTTGTGTCGAGTGGTTTTTTTCCCCTTAATAATTTCAGTTATGTTAAAATTCACTGTTGGTTCGCCTTGATCTGTATCGAGAAGTGAAATTCCTCGTTCTTATCTCTGGATTTGTCTGTGGGGTTTAGGAGTTTAAGCACCTCACAGCACAAAGGATTGTTGCCCAATTAATCAAAGTGTTTCTTTACATTGCACCAGTGAAGAGAGTGAGTAGAAAATAGGTCTCTATACCCCTGTCTCTTGAAAGAGATAATGTGTAATTATTAAGAAATGCTGTTGCCAGTTGCCTCCTCTCTCTCCCAGTGGAGCCAAGGGGCAAGGATCACACACAATCACCTTTCCTCATTTTATCTAACAAGGGTGAAATCCTACTGTCAGGCATATTTTCCAGTTTAAGTCATGATGTACAGCAGATTGTTATGCATGATTATAAAGCCTAATAAATTTCTCACCATCTCATTTCCCCTGGCTGGTGGAAGTCAGGGATTAAATGCCATTCTGATGGGTGGTAAGGTGATGTGCAGAGCTGCACTCACAGCCCACAGCACAGGAGTGCATCTGCCCCTTAAACTCTGAGTCAGGAATATGTAATTTGTGGCAGATAGCCTGGTGGAGATTTCCCAATTTCCCAATTTCCTTCCTATTTTGGGAGCTCACAAGCTGTGGGTGTGTGGGTCCATACTGAGCCTGGCTTGTGGGGCTGAGCCACAGAGACTGGGACCTGCTGCTGCCACAGGAGTGGGGAATGGGGAGCCCAGGGAATGGTCATTCAAGGAGCTTGGCTTGCTAAATGCAAGATGGGGTTCTGTGGTCACTTTGCTCCATCATTCACTCTGATTTCACATCAGCAGCTGATCATCTGTGAGAGATGCAATCTCTGTCTGGGTTATCTGCAGTGGCAGTGCCTGAGGCAGGGCCGTGCTACTCTTCCAAAATTAATAGGAGATGAATTCTGAGAGCAAAACGGGCGAATGAAGATGTGTGAGGGCTCCATTAGCTGCTCCTGGAGTGCTGTAACCCACACTGGTGTTGGCTTTCATCATGGGGAACAAAAGCTTTTGTGGTTTCCATACCTGCAGTCTCACATCATCACTTCTGTCTGCATTCAGGGCTCCACCTGCCCTGTGAGTGCTTTTTTTTGCAGTGTGGTAGGAAATGTTTAATGTAGAGATGATCAGAGTGGGGGCCTGGAAATATTAGTGAGACTGTTACATGATGAGGTTAGAAAGGTAAAATAGTGAGGGAAAAAAAAATGTGATTTTTATGTAAGTGTGAACCGTTTCAAAGATACTTGAGAGATTTTGTCTCCTTTTCTTGGTGTTAGAAAAATGTTAATTTAGTATCTCAGAGGGTGACCAATAAGTTTCTGGACTACTACATGTTGTTGAATTGCTTATCTTTGCCAAACACAGGGATCCATTTTGCTAACCAGGGACAGACTACAGCTGGGATTTTGCTCTACCAAGTTCTCAGCATGGACAAGGAGCTGTTGTGGTTTCTGTGAGAAGCCCAGCCTGGCTCAGCTCGGCACTGTCAGATTGTTTGTCTCAAGGGAACTGGTGAGGAGACAGGCATTTTCCATTATTGCTTTCCTAGTGTTAAATTTGATTTGTTCTCTTACCTAGTTCTTGCTAAAGAAACCAATCATGCCCTGATTGACTCCTCTTTCTTTTTGGTTACACAACCATTTGGAAAGAACACTCCAAATGATCTATTCAGCTTCAGACTGGCACAACTCTGCTGAAGATTGGAGTCCTTCAAATTGCTCTTTTATCTCCTCCTTTCTCTCTCTTTCTCTTCAGGTTACTTAAAACATCAGCCAGAAAAAATACTGCTGCACCAGTGATTACTGGAAATAAAAGTTCTGTTTAAACTCACGTGTCATAGTAAGCATTCATTTTCAATATGTGAGGCAAATCCATTTTAAGTGGAGAAATGAGGGGGCAGAGTGGGGCAGTGGCAGAATTAGGGTACAGCTGTTGCAGAAACTGAGTTCTTGGGGTCTGAACAACTGAACTGGAAATGCAGTTGGAGGGAAAATTGTGGGAATGAAATGGAAGCTGTGCTGTAGCAAAATGTACTATTCAGTACATCAGGGACAAACCGTACCACTAACGAGTCAAACCACCCATATTTCTGGCTAATCCTGACAAGCAGGAATTGCTATTAGAAGAATTTGAATGACCTCAGTGGAATAAGGTCACTCTTCCCATGACTTCCATGATTCCTTGTGTGCTACATGTGATTTTCTGAAATACAACTCCTTACTACAACATACATAGGTCTTCAAATTATCCTCCTTTACCATTTTATGTCTCCGTTAGTTCCAATCAGTTTCTGATTGCTTTAATTTTTTTCTGTGCTAACACAGGGTGTTTTTGCTGAGGTGTGTTTCCACCTGAAGCGCAGATTTTTGAAGGATCCTGCATACGTTAGATTCCACATAGTTAAACTTGTGAACGCTGCTGAAATCACTAAAATATTAATTCACAAATATGGATTTCCTGAATGCATTTTGCACTGCCTTTAGCATGGGTCACATTTACTCTGAAGGACACAGGACAGAGCTGAGTAAGTTTTCAGGCAAATCATGAAATGGTAACATCATTTACAAAGGAAGCCTGTTAACTGATAGGTTGGAGAGGAGGGAGTAGCTATTTTGGTTCACTTATACCTATAGATTTATTGGCAAATGCAATCTAATCATTGCTTGCAGTGCAGTTCCAAAAGGGGGAGAAAAAGAAAAAAAAAAGAAAAAAAAGGCAGCTTTTCAGAGCTCAACTTTATTTTAATAGGTTAGGCTGGTGCAAACCTCTGTGATGCTGTCTCAGATGAAAGGACTGAGATCTAAAAAGTCTCCATTCTGTCAAACTAGAAGGGACGTGAACTATTATTTTTGACACAGAAGGGAAGTAATCAAATATTTAGGTCTTTTGTTTTCATTAACCAGAACAGGAGGATAAAAAATAGATACCAGAATATTCTTTTTGATTTGCTTCAAGAGTAAGTGAGGCATAGCTATTCATTCTTCTTCATTTTCTCTCAGAGATGAAAATCAGGAGCAGTGCTGTCCTCTCGGCGCGTGCTCCAGTTTGTTGTGGAAGGAGCATTTTCTCTGTCAGCCTAAAGTATCTGTACAGAGCACTTTGTCTCTCTCTGTCTCTCTTTTATTTATATGGATGGTTTTGCAGCAGAAATAAGTGCTTAAGTGCTAACTTTTTTTTTCTCCTTCTTGAAGAGAAGATGAACTGCGTGTCAGTGTGCGCAGACAATGGATGAAAAACAAACAGAATTTGTTTTGGAGGTGTTTTCATTTGTGCATTCTCAGAGCTTGATGTGAAAGTGCCTTTCAAAACACCACAGACACACCAGCTTTTGTGCTTTAAATGAAGACTGAAATTCTCTGCTTTCCAAGAGAGCCATTCAAAAAGCTGAAACTTAACAATTCCCATTGATCCCTCCGCAGGAGGGGGTTTTATAAGGATACCCTGATCCCCATCTCAGAGGTGGAGAAACACAGAGAGACAGGCAGAGATTTTTGCAGGGGAGCATAGCAGAGGGCAGTGGCAAATCCAGGAGCATAAGCCAGGTCTCCTGAGTCACAAATGAGCTGTGGTTAAAGTCTGTACACAGCAGAGCCCGGGCTCTAATGCAAGGATTTATGCAGGGGCTGCTGGGGCGCACACTGCAATATGATAATGGTTAGAATGGACAATTGTCCCACTGGCTGTCATTGAGCAATCCTCCACTCTGGTTTATCTGCTCAGCAAAGGAACTGTAAATGAACTCCTTTGTTTATATCCCTTTTGTTTTGAAGACCTTTTTAACTGCAGAAATCATCCTTATGATGTCAGCGGGGAAAGATTAACTCAGTACTGGGTTTTTTTTTCTGAAGGTGAAAAAACATGGAAAATTGCTTCAAGAAAATTACAGACTGTGTCCTGTTAAAAAGCCATTAATGCCTAAGGTGTTGGGGGAAAAAAGCATTGAAATTTCAAATATATTGGATGATTTTTCCCTGGCATTTAAAGAAATGAGAGTATGCTGATTATTTTCTCCCTCAGATTGGCTTTTGTAGATTTGGTCCAATATTTCTTCATTAGGTGAGAATTAAGCATAACAGAAACATACACTGTTTTCTTGCTGCAAGATACCCTGGACAATTTCTCGTGAACAGAGAATTCAGTGGCTTACAAGTCATGTAATTAGGGGATTAAAATCTAAGTTTAAAAGGAATTCTGAGACTCGGGTAGCAGCTGGAATGAGCAGGTTTTCTTTGCAATTAGGACATTGTCAGAAATAGGATCCATCTGACTAAAGGTGTAAATCCTGGGGCTAAGGATTTTTCTTTCTGCACGCCAGTGGAGAAGACCTGTTTGATTTAAGTCATGGCTACGTGGATGTTGCAGGGAAAGGAAGTTTTTAATAGATCCAAAGTGTATTTCACACATGGCTTTGTGATTTGTATCAACACCCTGACTAGCACTCAAAAGCAAATGGGGTTCACTGCAACAAAAGATGGATTTATTAAAAGACTGGCCAGAATAGCATGTTATTGGTTTGGACTATCCAGCAGTGGTTTAAATGTGCTATCCATGGGAAAGCAGGGGAGAAACATTGGGATAAAGGTATTTTAAGTGTCTGCCACTGATGTTATTTTCTGATAAGCTGCCCTTCATGCTCAGAAATGATGGAATGTTGGCAGTGCTTTGCTTTCTCTTGGACTGAAACAAATAGCACCGAGATAAAAGTTGCTGCATTTGAAATATATTTGAAAACTAAGTTGATGAAGAAGTGATGACAATTTTTTTTTTTTTTAAGTTCAGTACCCTAGCACCATGAAAAACACATTTCCCTGTGTGAGGAGAAGCAGCTGCTTGATAACCAGTGGCATGTAAGGACACAGAATCAAATCTTCTGTCTTTGGGCTGGATTTACCAAGTTAACTCTTCGCTGACCTTGCTGGCTCTGGCGTGAGAGGACACAACCAGCTGCCAGCAGCTCCCTTCTGTGGCTCCCAAAGCTCCTGCCCCCAGCTGAGCAGCACTGGCTGGCTGTGTGTGTCCTCCCAGTCCTCTGCAGAGCCCAGTGCAGCAGCCCAGCTCAGCCTGCCATGGGGCTGAAATCTGGTTTTGTGCCAGGTGAGGAGTGTAAGTGCCACTGCCTCTCTGATTGCCTCTTCACTTGAAATGCTCTAGCTGCAGCTCATGCCTTTAGGCAGGCTCTGTCTAGACCCATAATTGTTATGTTCTAGTCTTCAAACCCTTCTCTGCATGATCTGCAGTAAAAGAAGATGCGTGAGTATAATGATCTACGTGTGTACACAGCCAAATTCTTCCTTTAATTGTGTTAGTACAACCCATTTATTGAGTGCACTAAATGCAGGGTGAGCTCTGCCCTGGCACATTTGGATTTGGACTGCTGATTAGCCTGCAATACATATTTCACTTTGCCACCAATAGGACCTTAACCTCACTTAAAAAGAATAATGACAAAACAGCCCAATTATCTGTTCCCAGAGTCCATTACCGAGGGGGAACCAAAATTACCCTTTCTGTTAAAACAGCCCAGTTCTCTATTACATTTGCATTAAAAAAGGGTCTGAGATTAGGTTGCCTTTGTGTTAGGCACTGTATGAACAAGTAACAAGAAATAGGTCCTGGCCCAAAGAGGTTACAGTGTAAATGAGACAGAAGTGGAGAGCAAGGCAGTGGCTTTCATTCATTTCCTGTGGGGAAAGGAGGCACGGAGTGTGTTACACTGCACAAGTGCACAGATTTAACTGAGAATGAGCCACCCAAGCCCAGATACCTGTCTTAAACTGCCAAAAAGGGATGCACACAGTGGTCTGGTTATTTTACTTCTGGAATTGGGACTCTGGGATACTTGAGTGACGTGGATGTACACTCCCTCATTTGGAAGGTGCTTGGGTTTCTATTTGGCTGCAGCATTTGGAAAACATTTACACAGATGAAACCAGACCTGCACTGCACTTCTCTCTCTGTCTCCTTCCTGGGAAGCACAGAGCTCCAGAACCTCGAGGCCTGTGGGCATGGCCCCTGCTGTCCCTGGCACAGAGGGAATTATGTGTCCCTTGGAGCTGCCCACGGCAGTGGACAGTGGGAATCCTGATTCCCAAGCACATGAGCTGCTGGGAAACAAAGAGCATTAGAGGTTAAAACATCTCAGTGTCAATGAATCAATATTTTTTCCCTGAAAATCTGTTTTGTGAGAAATTTGCTGATGAGCATTGCTACTAACCAAGGTCTGACTGTTATAAGGAAAGTTCCAAGCAGGCAGGCAGTAAAGGGAAGGTGGGAAGAAGGCAAGGATGGCTTTAGCCTCCTCCCTGTGCCCTGTCCTCCTTGCCAGGGCCCTCTCTGGGGCCCCAAATCAAAGCAGAGCTGCCTTCAGCTCCTGGTCCTGCCCTCTGCACCCCTGATCTGCCTTCCACTGAGGGGATGAAGCTGAAAGACAGTGATTTGTGATAGTACAACAGCACCAATTCTTTCCTTCAGGTTTTTTTTCCTTTCCCACCCACACCCAACTGCTTTTTTCTCCCCTTTCTGTGTCCTGGCTGAATTTCCATGTCTTACATCAGCTTTTGTGTTGCTGGGGGGATAATACAGCCCTGAAGTAATCACTCATTTCAACACCTTCCTATCTGTGTCTCTAGTTTGAAGTTATTTTCCAACCTGCAAGAATGGATTCTGAATCTTTACTGAATCTCATTCCTTGCTCAAAATACAGTTGTTGTGTCTTTCCTTTTTGATTCCCTTCTTTGCCTCAGAAAATCCACAGGTATAATCCTGACTTCTATGAATTTATTGGCAGACAGGCCAAGGGCTGACCTCAGGTGTTTGGTAAAAGACCTTTCCACAACTGCTACAGGAAGAACTGCCCATAAACAAGAGCTCTGAAGAGCCTGGAGCGCAGCCAAATGGGGAAACAAGGTTGTTATTGGCTTGATTTTAATCACGATAGACAATTAGCAAAGCTTAATTATATTGAGAAAAAAAATCAGAGCAAGTGGTGGTAATGAATTTTCCTAGTAAATCTCCTGTGCTTCAGAATAAAACCAGCTGACCTATAAATACAATGAAATTAGAGGTGTTTGCCCACATGGCTTAGCTTTGTGCTGCCTGGGCTGTGAGTGTGGCTCCTTCTCCGAGTCCCTTTTTATCATCTTTCTCTCCTGCAGTATTAATTCTGGGAGCAGAATTGCAGTTTAGCCATTTAGATGACACCCAGTGTCAATAGGCAGCAAGAGGAAGCTTTTTTTTTCTTTTTCTGTAGCTCAACTTGGTAGTATTAGAAGTTAATAGGCTTAGAGAGCCAAGGATTTTTAAAATACTGCCGTTAGCTAAAATAAATATTATTTATAACTCACTAAGTGGGTTATTTTTTAATATTCTGGAAGTCGGAATGTTTCCAGAGGATTTTCCGGCTACAATAAAAATATTAAATTGAGTACTATCAGCCTTAGAAGATTTCAAAGAAGATTTCTCATGTTTGTGTTGGTAACCTATAGACCTGATACTTGGAGAGTGTAAGCATATGGCTTAACTCAAGAGTGCTATTTAAATCATTAAACCTTTTAATAGCACCGTAATAATGGAGCTTGTAAAACAAAGCAGCTTCTGGTGAGAGCAGAGAAACCCCTGTGGGTAATTTTACATTGGACATCTTTAAATGCAAACTGTGTTTTATGGAGGTGTGAGCAGCTCTTTCTCCTCTCTCTTGTAAAGCCAAGGAGACCAAAATGCATCTCAGTGGCCAAAAATGGCCAGGTAGGTGCCACTCCCACGAGCCTGAAGTGACCTTGACAAAGTCCAGAATGCTCCCAAAGATTTGCAGGGTGGCAGATGAGTGAGGGCAGGGGGTGTCTGTGCTGAGGTCTGAAAGCTGAAGGTTTATTTGAGTGGCCTGAGTGCATCTCCACCCGTTCTGGGGGGGCAGTGCTGTGGTGGAGTTGGAAGTTTCTCAGTTCTCTCCACTTCCACAGAAAAAGGTTGGCATTTTCTGAGTGTTTCTGATGCCTTAAGTTTTAGGTTTTATATTTTTCAGATTCTGTGCTGCTTTAGTGTGTGGGTTTGGGCTTCACATTAAGGGATGGTGAGCTCTGTGCACAGAGCAGGGAGACAAAACAATTCCTGCTCCAGCTGGGGACCAAGGACAGATGATCCAAATCTCAGGCCCAAGAGCACAAACAACGTGGGCTGAAGAGAGAAAAACAAGAAGGATGGGACTGGATGGGCTAAAGCTGGAACTGGACAATGAACTCCAAGATGCAAATGGAGCAGAACTGATCAAAGTGCCAGAGCCGTGCCCGGTGTCCATTTTGTGCCCATTTTGGTTCCTCTTGGGTGCAGCCCTGGCTGGGCTCTTGTGCTGCCCAAGGTGCATCCATGGAGGAAATCCTTTTAATAAATCCCTGCTTTATTCTGGAACTCTGCCCAGCCTCTGTTCTAGCTCAGCCTTCCCAAGACTCCATTCCCATGAGCACAGAGCTGTGACTCCAGTGGGATGAACAGAATGAGGGAAATTTTGGGTGCACTCACAGCATCTTCACCCCAAGCTCTCTGTGCTGCTCTCCCATTTGGGAATCACACTTCTGGCCTCAGTCTGAGTCACAGGAGAGCTCTGTGCTGGTCCCCACTGCACCCAGCCTGAACCATGATCACAATTCCCAGTCTTCTAGGAATTCTCTTTCCATCACTGTCCCCTGGGAAGGTACCAAGTGCTCAATTTGTTTGAAACCCAAGAAGAAGCAGGAGAAGTATGTTTGTGTTTTTCTCTGGCATTCATAGGATGTGTTTGGGTGCTCCCCTGCTTCAAACTGGCTTTTCTGCTAAACTCAGATTTGGGTCTCCATAGCAAGTCACCTGCAATGAGGCCTGTACAAATTTAGATTGAACTCAGGTATTCAAATCCAAGAAATTTCACATCTGAGGCTTCACTGTAGAACTCTTTTCCATTCGGCTTTTTGCTCCTGTCTCCAGACTAAGCAGTGAAGGTCTGCTTTGTGCTGCCCTTGCTAACAGAGATCCTAATTTTGACTGGAAAGTGAAATTTTCCCCAAACAGAGGGGAAAACCAGAGAGAGCCTCTCTTTTCAAACCATTTCTGAATCCCAATTAACTCACTGGAATAATCTCTAACTCTTCTTGTAAGACACTCCAGTGCCTAAGCAAGGAAACAGAGCAGGATTCTTGCTTTTTGTGGGAAGGCTGCAAGTAGTGACAAACAACTTTTTGCCTGTGGAAAAACCTTTTACAACTGAAAGAAAAATGTTTTAGCATTTCAAATAGCTAATGCTCTGAGATCAAGTGAAGTTCTTTGCTTTAGGAAGTGAAATGAATCTATTTGACGGGATATTTTATTAATCGGTTTTAAGTTTTAGCAGTTTAGTTTTACATTTCCATGAATATTGTAGTATCATAGGAATTTGTGATAATGTTATTGGGATTATTACATGCAAGTCACTAATAGCAGAGAAGATGTAAAAATTCATTATCATCATTGAATTTGGAGCAAAGTTAAGTCAGCCTAGTTATGTGTGATTTGTGTGCAGCACTGTCTAGGCTGAAACAGCTCAAAGCCTTTCATCTGCACTTTGTTGTGTTGTGGAGACAGCAGCATTGCAGTTGTGGGATCACTTCTGCTCTGTCTCACACCACAGCAAATCCTGTGGGGCTGCCCAAGATCCACAGTGGACTGGGAGCTCATTTCTTACATGCAGTGTATTACAAATGTTTTCCATCTGTGGTTAAGAACGCAGAGAAAATGTGAAAAACCTCATTTTTACTGTTTGCTTAAGGCAAAATCAGGCAATTAGTAGAGGGACAGGTTGATAAGTAAAAAAGGGATGCTTGTTGCTATCTTTTTTTGCAGTCCCTTGTTCAAGGGCCCAAGTTCCGAAACCTGAATTAATGATGAAATTATGAGAGCAAGAAAGAAGGAGGAAAATACATATCCAGCTCCCTCCATCATCCTTAGCTGGACTGTTATGGCTCCACTGACTCCTGTGAAGCTACACCACTACTTCTCCAGATGAAAAATTACACATTTGGGTGTGCTAAAAGCCCACAAATATCTAAAGTAACACCTGATGTAGTTACCATTTGTCCCTCTGAATTAAGGTATCCATGGGCACTGATTCTCTTTCTTTCTATGAAGTTTCCTTGCTGGTATAAGGTAATTGTAAATAAGTAATTGCAAAAAACCAACCATTTACTCACTGGGACATGAGCACTCCAGTCCTGCTGTTGTGCAGAAGGTTGATTTTTTCCTCTGTGTCTCCAGTGATACAAGCAACTGAAAGCAAAATCTTTATATATCCTGTCTTTTACCTGCTAGATTGATCTATCTGTAGTGAGTGTCTGCCTCCAGCTGACTTTGGGGAGTGGGAAAAATTTTCCTGCAGCACAGTTTGGCTTTTGAAAATGAGGTGAAGCGAGGAAAATTGTTTGTTTGTTTTTGTAGTAAGACGTCCCCTAAAATATTTATGACCTTTTCTTTGTAGACTCTAGCCCTTTGTGCTTTGGATTACACACTTAAGAGCCAGGCACTGATTTTGAATGCCTAAATCAGCCTTTTTATTGGCTTCTTGTCTACAAAATGGAATAACGTGTTCTCTTGTGCGGAGGTTAATAAACCCTTGTGGAAAGCTTGTATTCCATAATGCTGAGTGCCTGGAACAGTCTGTGAGGGAATGAGCAATCTCTTCCTTCAGGGACAGCCTTGGAAGCAGGGATTGCAGGGGAAATGCTCCTGCAAAGCTGCTGGGTCAGGACCAGCCCTCGTGGGCTCTGTGTGTAACCAGCCTGCAACCACGGCATGGAATTCTGTGTCAAGTGGGCTGGAAATAGTGTAGGGAAAAATGTTTGCAAAGGTCTGGACCTCGTTTCCCTTCTGTCTTCTGGCTCCTCTACAGCCAAGAGACTATTTCAGGTTTTTGTGTGAGGTTTTGGTTCCTTTTCCTTTGCTGTGTGGAAAAGCAAAGTGCAAGGGGATGAGTGCAAGGTTGTTCACTCACATGGATTTATGGAAGTGCACAGAGGAGGGAAAAAACCCATCTGCTGCTACTTACACAGGTCTAAACCAACCCAAATTCCTGTAGCAGAACCAAATGGAGTAATTAAATGATCACTGGGCAAACAGATCAGCATGGATCTCATCCCTGGTGATGGAGCAGGGATTGATGTGGATCCAGCAACGTAACTCAGCTTTTCTCAGAATCAAGGGCAAAAAATGACAGAAATGTTTCTACAAGTTTATAATGGTGAATTTCATGCAAAGCATTTCTCCAGTCTGCTGGAGTTTAGAGGTCTTATTTTCAGTAAACCTTCCAACTGGAGGCAGAGACAAGAATTCTGCTTGTATCTTCAGTAGTTAAGGAAATGAATGCAAAAACATCCACGCATTTAAAGGAAGATCAGTTGTGGGTGAAAGCAAAGGAACATTTATTCTTTTCTTCTGTTTTGTCAATGGCTAGGAACTCTCATTCAGCCAGAGGAACTTGCTGTGAGGTCTGTACCTGTAAGGGGCAGACTCCTGTCACATTAGGGTTGTCACCCCAGGTTTGCCATTTGGAGGAAGGAAAAGAACCACAGCAAACCTAGGAACAGTAGCAAATCCATATTGTCCTGCTATGCTTTAATGTACAACAAGGGCTGGGGAAGAGGGGTCCATGGGTTAATTATGCATTGCACAAAAAAGGAATTTCCTTTTAACAGTTAGGTTTTTTCCTCATTCCACAGAACTTATTAAATAAATGGATAAATGCCTGCATTGCACCATTCATTTTCTGCCCTCTTGTTTTCTCTCTAAACAAAAGAGGTTCAATAATATAAATTTGGCATTTTGAGAGAGCTTTTTGTGTCACTAAGCACATAAAACAAGTGTGTGCTGCCCTGGCAGTCACAGGGCAGAGATGGTGCTTTTGTCACCTTCTGTTTTGGGTCACCTGTGGATGGCTTGTGCTGGCTCCTGTCGGTGCCTGTCCCTCTCCATGGTGTATCCACAGTGTATCCATGGTGTATCCATGGTGTATCCATGGTGTATCCATGGTGCATCCATGGTGTGTCCCTGCCTTTCCCTCTCTATGGATGCATTTCCCCGTTGTGCTGCTCCTGTCTGCCCAAATAAACCTGAGTTAATCCCAGCTGGAGCAGGGACGGTGTGGGCAGGACTCACTGGGGTCACACTGCTCCTGCCAGCTGCACAACTGGGCACTTTTATTTTTAGCATATTCCCACCCTGACTTATCGGTGAAGCACTTTGAGGTAACGACTTCAGCGCGTTTGATGTTTGTTCATTTTGAAAGATGTCATTTTAAGAATTTCTGCAAGTTTCAAAACTGCCCCGTGGGAGATCTGTTCCATGCCAAAATGTCATTTCAGATTCTAAACTACATACTCCCTCATACTTTCTCTTTATAAATGTTTCACAGTACCTGCATTTTTTATCATTGCACTTTTGTGTGACCTGTGAGTTCCTTGTAACTAACCTACAAGGCCTGTCTGGGGAAAGTAATAGAATTATTTTAAATGAGCTTTTTTCCTCTGTCAGAAGGTAAAGCCACCACCCAATTATTTCTTCCTTATGTGTAGATATTTGTATTAATATTTTAACAAATGCAGTGTTTATAGTGTCACTCATAGGTCTGTGTTAAAATTAAATCAGTGTCCCGGAAAGTGAATGCTTAGTTTCATTTCTAACAGTTGTTAGAACCAGGCCTTATTTCTTCAGTAGCAGATCAATCTCCTGATATTTTCTGCAAGTCATCAAACTTCATTCCCAGGCTGTAATTATGTGTGAAATCCTGCTTGATGGCTTTCCTGGCAACACTACCACTCAGAGCAAACATAAAAATAACCTGAGATCATATTTACACTCGCTGGTGTCCTGTGTACAGTGGGCACCTCTGACACATCCTCTTGGATGGGAAACACCATCAAGGGAGAGGAGAGGGAATCCTTGGGATGTTCCTACCACTGCTGGTAGCATGGGCAGCCTGCAGCTCTAAAAATGGAAATGTTGGTGAAAAACAGCACAAAAATTGAGTAACAGCAGATGCAATGACCACGAACCAGAAGCTCCTGCCTGTTCCCAGCTCTCCAAGGGCCAGGGGGGAGCAGCGCCCCTGGGGAAGTGGGGTGGGTGCAGAACCAGGAGAGGGGCTTTGACCTGTCCTCCTGCAGCATCAGCCACCAGGCTAGGGGTTTGTTCTGTCACTTTTGATCTCTCCTGTTTAAAGCCCTTCCACTTCCTAACAATAAATATTCATTGAGCTGAAGGGCAGGAGAGTGAGAGATGGAACACTCGAATTAGTGAGGGCATGAGCTTAAACCTGGGGTTCTCTTATCTCAGTCTTTTTCATACATTTTGATCAGAAAATTTTCATCCCAGATCTGTGAAATCTTGGCAAAAAATGTTTTAGGCAAAGTGATTTCTCCACAGCTTCCAACAAGTGCAGTGTTTTTAATGAACCACGTTGTGCAGGTGAACATGCACAGCTAAAAACTTGTAGGGTGGGCAAGCCTGAGGGAAATTAGTTACTGTGTCAGTCACAAAGGATCCTAAGGATGTAAACCCTTTATTTTCACTGGGGGTGTCTGTACTGTACAGATGGAAAGTTAAACCTGCTCTTCCCACCTTGTTTGGGTTTTACTTTTGGGATTTTGTTTTTCCCCCCTCCACAAATACCTTTCCTAGGATTTCTTGGTCCACAGAGCCCTGTATTGGATTTTCCCTTTCCAATGAGCTGTGCATGAGGTGGTATAATAAGATCTGATAGTCATATCTTTTTTTTTTTTTTTACAGCTACAAAGTGATGAACTCCAGGGCAGTATTTCCACCTCACAGCAGGCTTCAGTAGAGCAGTGTAATACCTCTGGCAGCCTTGGGCTGCTCTGTTGGGAGGAACACTGGGTGCCCCCGACAGTGCTGATTTAAGCTTCACAGTTAACATTATTTTTAAGGACTCAGGACACAGAAAACCTCTGAGAAAAACTAGCTGCTTCTGTGCTCTCCCCACAGAGCTGACACTGAGTATCAGATGTCACAGCAAACCTTTCCAGGCAGTGCTGGCTGAAATTGTTCAGAGCTGTCCTGAAAAGCAAACAACCAATGGCTTAAAATAAAAGATAAGAAAGAGAAATTTCTCCATAATTCAGCTGTCAGGAGAAAGGGACTCTGGTCTCAACTAAAGAGTTCCTGTGGAAAATGTGTTATTTTTGTGCTGAACATGTTATTTTTGTGATGCTATTGGAAACGAAAATCCTGTAACATCCACCCTTCCTTTCATTTAGCTTCTTGATGATGAAGATGCTGACCCTTCCCACCACTCCCTGCCACCTCCATTTCCCTGGCTCTGCTCTCATAAAGATGTTTTCACTGGCAGTGGATTTCCAGCAGTGGGGAAGGTTAATGAGCAATTGGCACTGATTGCCCTTTTCCAGGGCTGTACAGTGCAGATTCCCATGGGGATCAGGGACACCTCCCTGGGCACAGAGGGTCACTGGCCAAAAGGCAGGGGATCAGCACCCCTGTGCTTGCCAGCAGTGCTCCCTCCCTCCCTCCTGCTCCATTTTTTGCTGCAGTGTGAGAAAGAATTAATTGCCCAAACTCACTCCCCAGTCACCCCCCAGCTCTTCGTTAGGAAAGAAATTTTTGTGGTTAAAGCTTTTTAAAAAAGGGAAATCAGTAGGTGTGTTTGTCAGTACCTTGATGACAAGACTGATCCCAGCCAGCAGTGTGACACCAGAAATATTCTTTCCAACTGCTTGCAAGACTTTATGTGAGGCTGTAGCAAGAGCAGTGACTGGAAAATGATAAAACTGTCTTGATGATGTTCCTCCATCAACCACAGGCCTGGAATAACACAAGACAACAAGGCTTGTTCTGAAGTCAGGGACCAATTTTGTTTAAAAATGGCTTTTTAAACATTGAACAAATTTTGCATGAGACAAAGCACCGAGGAAAATGACAAGTTACTGTTTGTGTTGAAAGATTAATTTAATTTGCATTCAGCTCGAAATTAAAACATTGAGTTAATATACATTTTAAATGTACTGTTACCAGGAACCAGAGGCAGTGTTTTACTGTTTCTGTAGAAAGTGTTTGTAATCTAATTAGGAAATAATAAAAAATAAACACAACACAAGAAAGCCAGAGGGAAATGGTCAATGAGAATAGATGAAATTTAAGCGAGTGTTTGCAGTGAACTTATGACAATAAGGGGAAGCTAGGGAAATGTTACGGGAGTTACTTTTCCTACAAACCCATTTATGGCCAAATTCTTCCAATTTCCTATGGTGATTTTTTTTTTCTCTTCTGTTTTTTTAATTTATAGCCATTATTTGAGAATGAAAGTGACATGAAGATGTTATTTCCAAATACTTGGGGCTTTAAAGGGATGCAGAGCATCTCAAGTGATGATTAATATGTACAAAATTACATAACTCCAGAATATGGCCAAGACTTGACAGTGTTTGTGTTCATTCAGGAAATAAATAACTATAAAAAATCCTATAAAGAAATATTTTTTTCTTTTATCTTCTAATCGAGATGTAAATTAATAATCCCTGTTAAAATGTAAACATATTTAGGGACTATTATTCAGAAGTCCTGATGGCTTTTAACTTCATGATTTTTGAAAGTCATTTGAATACATTCCACTCTCCATCAATCACAGCTTCTCTTGTTCTGAGAAGAAACCAAAAAAGACAGCAGTGAGTGAATGCTCTGCAAAAATTGAGAGGGAAGGGCTGAGAAAAGAACAGCATGACTGTACTGCCTTGCCACTGCAGCAAATAATGCACATTGTACTTTCAAAGGGGGAGAAAATAGAAGTTTTGGCAGGCTCCACTAGAATAAGTAATTTAAAAGCTATCACAGAGCTGTCTGACCAAAACCACTGGGTTTAATTATGCTTATGGGAAAAAGGAATAAAAACAAGAAAACATTTTGGACAGATTGGGTGGATTCTCCCACAGCTGATTCTGTTGTGAGATGGTCCAACAGGAACTCATTTTCCTGCAGTGTAAGTTATGTTTATTGTACATTATCCCCACGCTGGATCATGTAGCTCATATATTTTGCTTTATGGGACAAACCAGATAACAGTTTAAGGCTGAGGGGTAACTGAGTGCATATATCCCCAGCTGGTTAAATGCTGGTTGTCACTGGGCATCTTTCATGGGAAAGGCAATTTCAGGAGGATGAGATTCCATCTAACAGAAGTACCTCAAGTACATTTCTACACTTGCTCACATGCAGTATTTATTTCATAGCTATCTATGCAGAAGATAAATGTGAAAGATACAATTACTGCAAATCCCTCAGCTTGCTTGTGCCCTGGGATTCCTTTCAGCTCAAAAGTTTCAAATGATCATCCCTTACAGAAAAAAAAAAAAGATAAAAATTAGCTTGGTTTTCTATAAAAGCATTTTGTCTATCCTTCAATTTCATGTTGCTGGAGAGGATTTAATAGTGAATATGAAAATGTTTATATTTGATACACCACAAGCAGCGTGACAATTATCAATTTTTGTGAAATCAATGCCAGCAAAGAGGTAATAGTAGATGCTTTATGGCTGCTAAGTTTAAAATAATTCATTGAAATTAAAATATATAAGTTGGGTATATTTATGGCTTTTCTTTACATGTTTAATTGGATGTTAAGGAACCAACAAATATATTTACAGGATAAAAAGATAGTGCTATGAAGAGAAAATTGGCTGAAAGAAGTAATCTTTAATGCATGTCAACGGTGACATAGAAAATGTGAGGTTGTGATGTTATGAGAGTTATGTTGTTGCCTCTGTTATACTGATATAAAGTTTATTGATTGTATTAAATTCTGTGCTTAAAATGTTCTCCCTCCTGGCTGTTGATATGTGTAGCATCTTTCCTTTTCTAGATACCACTTTGTATAAAGGGATGAAAATGGGGCAGTGCCTATTTCAGTTCAGCTGCTCTGGAGACACCAAGGTGTGGATTTTGTGTGCCTTCCAGAACAACAATTACAAACATTCCACCAAATCTGGCAGAATCCTTCACAATTATTCCTTTCAAGTGATTCAAGTGTGCTTTAGAGTCATCACAAAATCCCAGACTGATCTGGGTTGGGAGGGATTTTAAAGCTCACCCAGTTCCACCCCTCTGCCATGGCAGGGACAACTTCCACTATCCCAGGGTGCTCCAAACCCTGTCCAGCCTGGCCTTGGACACTTCCAGGGATCCAGGGGCAGCCACAGCTGCTCTGGGCCACTCCCATACCCAGCAGTGTGACAGCAACAAAGGACAATACAAGAAAGAGATATGAAGGTTTTTAGGTACTTAATGGATACTGAGTGAGACAACTTCCACTTCCAGGGAAGGTCGCAGTGAGGATGCTCAGCCTGCAAAGGGGTCCAAACCAAGGCTGTTCCAAAGCTGCCCAAATATTAGGAAAAAAAAAAAAAAAAAAAGAGAGGCAATAAATTGAAAACCTGATGTTCACTGTTTCTCTAGGAAAATGTCTTAAAGTACACTAACACAAACAATATATTTTTCTACTACTTTATGATGATATCTGTGCTGGTCCACGGGCAGGATTTTGCCCTGTGTCTATCCAGCACTGCAGATATGTTTTCCTCCCAAGCTGATTCCATAACCCTGTGCTATTCTGTTCTCTGTAATTGTACTGATCCTTAGCATACTGTTTTTTTCCCCATTTGACCTTTGCTTTTCACTGACATTTGCAAAATGTGACTAAGTTGAAACCAGACTAAATAGATGTTAACAGCAAAATCTTTTTGCTGCTCTTGCTATAAAAAAGACAAAATTGTTTTCTAGAATTACAGAATGCAAAAGTTCTGATATTTGCCATTACTACAGCACATCCAAATGCAATTAAAGGCATTGACCACTTGCTTATTTTTATGTGCTGATTTACACAAATCCATTCAAAGTAATGAGAAGCCCAGCTGGTACAAATCGTTACCAAATGCCTTTCGTAGCCACCTTTAGCCAGAGAACATTTGTTCTACGTTAACTGAGAACAAACTGTTTCAAATCACGCTGCAGTCCCTCAGAAGTATTAGACACACATTCATCAACTGTTTGGAAAGGCAAAATTAATTTTCATGCTTCTCTAGCACCAGATGTGTGTTCTGACACGTCGTGGTACAGCCGAGCCCGGTGTCCCAGTGCAGTTCCAGAGCTTTTGGGTGGAGGGGACATCTCGCTGGGTAAAGCAACCTTGGCAGCAAAAGCTGCTCAACAACCTATTTATTAGTATCTGCACTCCTCCCCTGCTGTTATATTAATATAATGAATTGTTCACAGGTGCTCCAAATGAGGTTTAGATGATCGCTGGGAGCTTTGTTACTCAGACAAGCCAAATCGAAAGGAGCAGATGCAACAGTCCCCCAGCAGAAGTACAAAGTATGACTTAATGAAGGTCATTCTGCACATTTTGGCCTTGGCGACCCTATGAACAATCAGACTGTCATTATTTTACTGTTTCTAGACAGAAAAGTGATTGCTTCTTGCCCACATGCCTTGGTTTTTTTTTTTAGTTGTCTTTATTACATCATTGGGAGCTCTTAATTGCATTTAATCCTACTCCCTTTTAGCTAAAATGAGATAGTTCCCATATGATAGTTGTTAATCCATGCTCTAAGTCATGTTTAATGCTCTTTTTTGTGGTGATGGTTAATTCACATTGTGTATTCAAACACTGGGCCAGGTGAACAGATAGTAAAATGGACATTCCCAGCTGGATATGCAAAGTGGGGAGAAAAGAGTTGGAAATGGTGCCAGATGCATGGCCTGAATACTTCTGCAGGTGATAGTGGTGCTGTCCAAAACCTGTGGTTTTCTTCTCTGCTCTTTTTTAGTGGCAAATACAAACTAACACAATGCCATTATCCCCAGAAAGCCTGTGCATGTACTTAGCTTTGTAAATGTTGATTTACTGCTTCAAAAGTCTCCTCAAAGGCCGTGCAGGATGTGAAAGAGCTGCAGAACTTGGAGATGAGGAATTGTCACAGGTGTGTCTTTGGGAAATGGAGGTGTCAGCCTAGCAGGGACCTGGGTCCTTCCCCCTGACTCTGTCACAGACCTCACTGGGATTTTGGAGAAAAGCTCATTTATGCCTATTCCTTATGATGGGAAAAGGAGTAAGGATTTTTTTTCTTGGTAGCCTTTTTAGCTGTGTTTAGTTTATGCATTTCTGAGATAAGGCTTTTCCCTTGCTTTATGTCTTACACCATTCCTCATAAAGGGATTGTGCTCTTGGCTGGAGCCTCTCAGTGCTGTAATAATTGCAATAAATGTGAGGGCTACTGCACCCAAAGTGCTCCTTAATGTCCTTCTGCCCCCAGATGGGAAAGAGGCTCTTTTCCTTTTTCTTTTTTTTTTTTTTCAGTTTAAAGGGAATGCACTAAGGTCACACTGTGCATCAAAGGTCTGTCTTTGCATCACTCAGCCCTCCACTTGGCAGGCTCTCTAACATGCACACTTTGATAGTTCAGTGACAGATCTCACCAAGGAGAAAGGACAGCATTTTAACCTTGAGTACACACTGCAGGAGAAAATTACACAGGGACAGAAAAGCCATGCACAAGTCCTGTGCAATGAGCCGAAGAAAAGGATCTTCATTGGGCTTTTCATCTAGAGGGGCTTTGGCAAGGAGCTGCCAAATGCTGTTTTGTAAAGGTGGGGGTTACAGCTTTTCATAGTGGCTGCGAGTGGTCAGTGGTGGAATTCCCAAGAGGATACCACTCCTGCCAGCAAATATTACTGAGGAGAGTGAGATTGTAGTGCAAACATGAGCACAATATTCTTAGTTCTCCCCAGAGGAGACATCAGTTTTGTCCTTTCTCCAGCAGCCTGCATCCTTCTTTGCTCCAACAGGACACAGGGCATTCAAGATTGGGTATAACCTAACTCTTGGGTGGGTTTTAGTGTGAAAAATGTGTGTCTGGATGCTTTTCTGGCCTGGGCCTTGCCAGACTTTGTTTATATAAGTTTACACTGGACTCCTGGGGGCAGGTGTCTCATTTTTATCAGGCTTTAAGGCAGAGGCCGCAGAGTGGAGCGCAGAAGTAATTGTTAGATCCAAGCATGAAAACTGCTATTACTTGGTTTCTCTGTGACATCTGTTGTATCCTGTTGTGCATGTGATGAGAGGCAGATTTTGTTTCATTTCAGAATCTGTTGGTGAGCATGAATAGTATCTAAAATAGTGGATGGCTCATCAAAACACATATAAAAGCCACGTTTCCCGAGCTCAGCTTCGGGAGCTGTAGCAAATCAGTGCTCTATAGCAGGAGGATTCAGTTCCCAGACTGTGGCAAAGGCAAAGCTGTGTCAGGCAGGCTCCAAAACCCCCTGTGGACCAGGAAAAGAGGATATTCCCAGAGCAGCCAAAGTGGGAGGGTGGATTTATGCCTACCTGGCTACACATGCCGGCAGCTTGTGTTTAATTTCAGCAGATTTTGCCAGGATGTGCCCATTCTCCCATCCCAGCTGGGTGCAGGGGGATTGTGTGCCCAGCACAAATATGGACAGTGCCAGGCAGGGCTGAGCATACGTTCCCACAGATTTGGGGTTGCCAGGAGGGCTCGGGGCGGGGGGAGCTGCTGCACTCTCCCATTTTCCCAGCCTGGCATATGTGCTCCCGGTCACATTCCGGACCAGGAATTTTACAGCTCTCCTCCTTCCTCATCAACAGGCCAGATGGATCTAGTCTTGCCTACCACCCACTCCTGAGCTGTGCTGTTCATTGACATTTGTCACTCCCAAGGACTTGTATTTCAGCAGAAGGCAAATATTCAGTTGGCTGCTATAGGTATTTTGTAATTCATTAGCGATTTAATCAAATTTTGACTTTTTTTTTTCCTTGCTAAAGACCATGTCTATGATATATTTAATATCAAAAGCTTTGTTTTTGAAACAATATGGATTTTCCCTGCTCTGAAAGCTGACAAACATCTTGGTGTTCTTCTTCAAATTTATTTTTTTCTGTTGAGGAAACAAGCTCATTGTAAAGGAGATACTCTTAGGCAGATGCTGATGAGAAATGAAGGAATCAGAAAGGAAGGAGTTATTTGGCTTAACAATACCTCAGATTTTTTATTCTGTGTGTAACCTTGATTCCATGTAACTTCTCTGGATCCTGATGCTGCTGGTTTGGGCAGTTTTGTTAGAGGTTGGCATAGAGATTCACTCTTTAATGCACAATACACATGAAAGCCTCCCAAAAGTTGCCATGATGTGGGTTTAGCATCTAAAACTGGAATGTGGCCTTCATGTTGGGATGAGGGGGTGCCACTGTATTCCCCAATTTGTTGAGTGTTATCCTGACTTGGAGAAATACCACCTTAGCCACAGGAACCACACACCTGAAAAACGATAATCTCTGCTGTGTACGTGCTGTGTAGTCTCAAGCTGGACCTTAAGCATATGACAACTGCCAGTCTTTTAAAAATCCCATTTGTTTGGAATTATCCTGGTTCTGTGGCAGTGGATGAGGACTCCATAACCTGGTTGTATAGATTCTGTCTTGGTTCTGTCATAATTTCATATTAAATGTGAATAAGAATGCCAGGAATGAAAAAAGACATAGACATTTAGGAATCTAAACTCCAGTGAGTGCCACTGAGTAGTTTTCTGATATAAATAAATGGAATGTATTTGAGATATTCTTTTAAACCTCAGTGTTTTGTCTCAGGCTAACGTTATAAACTCTTTTCAAGTGAAGGATTGTCTTTTTAGATAAACAGCAAAACCCCTTTAGAAAGGAAGCCCTGATCTAGTTGACACCTATAAATTTATTACAAAATAAAAATACTTCAAACATCCTTCATTTAAATTGTTATTTGAAGATTCATATTATTGCATTGAGTTGCTATGGTGGCACTTGCAATTTCCATTCCTGCCTGGAAAGCGTAAAGAGAGAAAAAAAAAAAAAAGAAAAAATGAATAGCAAACATCAGAAAGTAATGATTTGTCATGTTTTGAAATGTATTACAGAAATATCAACTTAGGCAAATATGTTTGGCTGAACTCTGGCGTGCTGCCTGGAGCTGAGGCTCCCAGCCTCGTGCAGAGCTCGCTGTGGGGAGTGCCTGGGCATTGGGAGCTCCAGGGTCCGGCCTCCACGCTGGACAAGGGGAGAACTGACATCCCAGGAGTGGTTTTACCTGGACATTAATTTCTGGTGCTTCTGAGGGGTCTCAGAAGTGCTGGGATCTTGTAGTGGAACTGGCATTTGTCACTGTTGACACACCTGCGTGGAGGTCCTGAGGTCATCAGCAAGGGAAGCAGCCCCACAGAATTCCTCAGTCCTTGGCCCAGATGTATCCCACAGCCTGAAGGGTGGAGTGGTGCTGTTGGTGTCAGCTCCACTTTGTCATAGAACCATGGGATGGTTTGGGTTGGGAGGGATTTTAAAGATTATTTCCAGTTCCAAACCCCCTGCCATGGCAGGGACACCTTCCACCATCCCAGGGTGCTCCAAGCCCCATCCAACCTGGCCTTGGACACTTCCAGGGATCCAGGGGCAGCCACAGCTTCTCTGGGCAGCCTGTGCCAGGCCTGCCCACCCTCACAGGGAAGGATTTTTCCTTACATCCCATCTAACACTGCCCTCTGTCACTTTGAAGCCATTTCCCCCTTATCCTGTCACCGTGTGCTCTGATAAAATCACCAAGAAGCAGTGGCAAAAGAGTCAACAATCAGCAGCTGTTAAAGAGGGATTATATCCATCCTTGGATGCTGATGTTGGTTCTGAAATGGCAAAAGGAAACATGCTGTGGTATCCAGAGAATGGTTTGGGTTGGAAGGGACCTTAAAGATCACCTCATTCCAGCTCCCCTGCCATGGGCAGGGATGTCCATGAGCTGGGCTCAGAGACGTAAGGAGAGGGTAAAGGAAAAGGTCAGGAATGCAGCATTAAAGGCAAAGAAATGTACAGGTTACTAGTTAAACAAGAGGTTTTAAAAATGTATTATTATTAAAAGGAAAACGATGAAAAATTGATTTCATACTTTCAGATATAGCTTTATGTAGCAGTGGGCTCAACTAACTCCAAAGTGGGCTAAGCAACTTCCAGAGGAAGGTGTCAGGAATCCTTTCTAGTGCCTAACAGAAATAAGACATTAAATCTTACTTGAAAATGCCTTTTTCAGCTCGTGCTTAAATACCATGCTGAGGGCATATTTCAGGATGAGTCTGAGGTTAAAAAAACACCTACTGAGTAACCAGTGGCACTTGCTTCAGCACTTGAGTTTTCCTCAGAGGTCTTCCATCCAATTATTGGCCAGATCCAGTGATATTTATCTTATCAGATCTGACAAGAGCTGAACCTAAGGTAGACTGACTGCCTAAACATTTATTTGTGTCAATGACACGTTTAAAACTCTCTACTCTGTCTAAATATTTAAAAGGAAATATAAAGAGGAAAATGTAATGTGACATACGAGGAAATGAAAAACAACCTTACTTGTTGAGGACATTCACTACACACAATTGCTGTCTCCTGAATACCTGTTATTTTGGCAGAAATCGAGGGGAATGCAGCTCTAAATATTGTGTTCATCTGTCTCTTTTTAACAAAAAATGATTTTTACAATGGCAAAAGTGGATCTTTTGCTGTCAAAATCATGGAATATGACAACAGCCAGGATCTTTAGGAACCTCTGTGGCTGAAGTTTTCAATTGTAAAGCTACATCTAAAAATAAATAATAAGAATACATGATGAAGATAAATATGTACTTAGTAAAAAGAAGCTGCAGTATTGTCCAAATCAGAGCGCTTAAATGTGTCAGCTGCTTGTTAAAGTAGACAAAATCTTTAGAACAAGCTATAGTAAGTTTTTTTACTGGAGAAACGGAGAGTTTAAAGTTTTCAACCCCCCTTTTATTCTCTAATCCAGAGTAAAGCCAAATTTTGGAATTCTCTGCGAAGCAGATAAATCTGTATTTTCATAGCAGAAATACATTTTCCTTGCTAGGTACCCTTTGCTGTCAGTTTATGTGTATTTAAACCAGTGTGAGCACTCTGCAGGGTAATGCAGAACCATGTGAGTTTTCAGGATGGAAGGGATGCTGAAAATTTTCTTCACCCGTGAAGTTCTCCTGGAAAGGAGTTTATTAAATCCCGAGGTGTCGCTGTGTGGATCATCAGTGGTGTCTGGGGGGAAGGAGAGAACAACAGAACTCAGAATGTGTGCATATATCATGCTCTTAGCAACATGTTCTCTGCTGGAACCTGACATTTCTGTTTGCAAAAGCAAACCCTCTCTAAATTAGTTTGTAGTTAATTGGCTGCACCTTGCCAAAAAGGATTTGAAATGTGAAGCAGTTTGGATTTGTGAAGGAGTTGATCACTGCTCTTGGAGAAGCACACACTCTTTTGTGGGCATCTGGGAAATAATGTGGTTCATAATCTCCAGTGATTTCACAAATTCCATTATTTGGCAGGACAGGCATCTACTTGCTGGCATCTACTAGAAGATAAATTGATTTTGGAGGGGCAGTCTTGGACTGTTTGTTGGAGCTGCTCATTTGCAGCTGAGGAAAGTGCAGCAGCGTTAGTTCTGTAATATTCTGAATATGTGAAGGAGAATGATAGGGGCTACCAGATAGAATGACAAGGTCTTGTTAAAATTTTTCCTCTCAGAACTCAAAGTTGAATGAATGGCCACGTATATAACAATAATTAGTGTTTATGTAGGTCCTTGCCTGTCTCTGGGGTCTTTCCAAGCATTCCTGGAGAAATTCTGATAGGAGGCTTCTGACATACACATGGTAGAGATGCACATAAAATGAAGATGGGTTGGCTTATCCAAGATCACAAACTAGTCAGTGACAAAGCTGAGATCTGAACAAAGCTCCTGAATCCCATTTTGCACATATAACTACAAGATTTTGCAATCTTTGTTGAGATGAATGAAGGGAAGGTTCCCCCTGTGACCAAGCCACAATACAGTAGAGGGTCTACATTCAGGAACCAGCAATGAATCTCTGGAATATTCAGGACTTAATCCCATTTTTAGTATTTCCACGTGCTGGCTTTTAATAGAGACATGTCAATGATATTTTTTGGGATAATACACTTTCCACCAGATTGCACTGTGGGGGCAAAAATTATCATAACCCCTTCCTGATAAGTCATTGCCAGAAAATAGAGCGGCTTCCCATTTTTTATGAAGAGCTACCAGAATTTCCCTACACAGATCTTTTTTGGTGGGCAAGAGCAGTGTTGAGCAACATGTTCTGCTCAGTCACCTGAGGTATCTCTGAGGAAGTATCCTAGGAGATTTTTAGTGGAATGAGAGAGCTGAGTTGCTTTGCATTTGAGAAAACTGAGGATGAAACCAAATCATGATTAATTCTCCTGCTGAATGGCTCAAGGAGCTCACAGTGTGGCTACAGCAGTAAGAGATGGGCTACCATAGTTACTGATAATGCAGCAGATACTATTTTCAGTCAGTGCCTAATTGCCTTAGAGGAACTTATTAAACTGAAATCACCATTGTGTGAGGAACTATTCATGTAGAGGATCTCCAGAGTGATCAAGATGATCCTGCTGTGGGCTGCAATATAGATCAGCAAATGTGAAGAGGGGTTTTGTGAGAAGGCTGACATCTTGAGAGCTCACTTGGCAAGGGATGGGTCTGCAGGTTTTGCTGTATTTTAATAAGATGTTAATAGCAGAAATAACAGCTGACTCTCTTTTCAGATATTGAATGTCCCCTCCAAAAATCCCACTTGAATCCAGCAAAGTGTAACATTATCTTCCACTTCCAGATTCTTTCAAAGCACCAACAAAAACTCCTTCTCAAACATCCCTCAAAATTTCTCTGTACCATTCTTTGGTAGCTCTTTATAATCAGCACAGCTTGAGATACTTTAATTAGTTTAATGAAGGCCTATATTCCATCTCAGGGAGTGTCCAGCTTTCATTAATGCCAGTGGCTGTCACTCGTGTGCACTCACAAGAACCCTACAGGGTTTTTGCCACTGGTTTGCCGTTTTTGCAGGATGATGCTGGTTTTACAAAGTGCATTCTGCCTTAGGCTTGCAGCTGGACAGCACTGATGCTGATTAACTCACCCCTGAGGTGAAACTGGAAAGTTTTTTGGTTACTCTTTTCCTAAGGAGTCAGAAACCTTGACTGTGAATTATCAGCGAATTCAATGTCAACAATTATCCTGCAAATTATCTCTTATTTGCAGGTAAACGTTTTTGCTCTGCAGGGTGCAGTGGTTTACTAGCAACTGCAGTGCTGATTGAAATTGGGTAGTATAACAAATTACTTAGAATCCAGGTCTGCAGGTATCACTGGTGGATTTTAATGTTGTTTTGAGGCAATTCTTTTAAAAATTTGTACAGTGCTCTTGGTTGTAAGATTGAATTCATCCTTTGCTCAACTGATGTGTACAGGAACATTTAAATAGATTCTGATCGCTGTCCTGTCAGTACAAATCTATTCAGGAGCTCAGCTGATCCTACTTTCCTTTCAGTTGTTTTAGCAAGTAATAATTGACTGAGAGGTGCACGAGTGATTTGCAAAAATAGTTGAGAACTTCACTTTTAGGTTTTCATCTTCAGCTCCTCCAGCTGTTCAGTGGAAATGAAATTTTTGGCCTACAGATTTTAATATATAACTCTTAATGGTTTATCACATGACTGGTGAGGGCATAGTGCATCATCAGAAAGGAGAATATAGGAATGATGAGTTTAAGCTTTACAGATAAACACAAATGAAAGCTGTCAGTCTCCACACCAAACTTCCTGCTCCTTTGCTTCTTGATCTTGTTTTTCAGTAGAGAGAAGGAACTGTGACCAAATAACTCTTCTCATGTGAGAGTTTGTGTTGCAAAGTTATGGTCTAAAAATATTTTACATTAAACCAGAGCAGATTGCTTATGGCAACTCCTGCATAATGAAGGAACACAATGAAGAACTGCAGTGCATATTGCTCTTCAGGTCTGTTCTATTTTCATAGTTGTTGTTGTTTTTTGTTTTTGTTTTTGTTTTTTTTTAAGTAGAAAATTGCATAGTATAATTACAAGTTAATTTGCATTCATATTACAAGCTGTGAGCTAGCAGTCTTTTATATTTAAAAAGTATTATTAGCAAGTGTGACTTGCATCCATACATTTCAGAAGTGAATGGGAATGAAGTTTTATACTACTCAAAGTTCCCTCTCTACTTAGTCAGCTGCCAGCACCACTCCTGTAAACTCCAGGACCTCAGTGAGGCCAGCAACACAATAAATGTAAATTCATTTTCTTGTGCACTGGTCAAAGGGTAAGAGCAGCTCAATTACTGTTTTCCCAACAAAAAAAAATTCGCTTTTTGGGAACTAAGGATCATTAATATTTTATTAGACCTGATACATATAGACAAGCTCATCTCCTCAAGGTTGTTATTATTTCCTAATGAAAAAAATTACTTTATTTCTCCTTTAGTTCTTTGTCTTCCTAGATGGTGAAATTCTCACCAATAGGAAATTTTGGTGCAATGAAGTTGACTACTTACTTCTTTTAATACACATTAGAATAAGTGGGTTCAATTGAGAATCTGACCTTTCATTTCTGTAATAAATTGAAATTAAAAAAAACAGGTCTAGAGCGAAAAGCTCAATTGCATCAGCTACTTCTACAAATGTGGCTTGAATTTTGAATTTTTTATGTTGTAAAGGTTATTACATGACGTTATCTTTTATGCTTAATACCTAATGTGCTGCAGAAAGAATAATTGAGGGAGATGAAACCGATAATATTTGAGAATGTTACCAGATCCGTGCGTGTACTTCCAATCAATCTGTTCTCCCAGCCTTTCCCTCTGCTCCCTGCCCTGTTAAGTGTGTTGCCACATTGGTTCAGGTCTCCTGCCTGTCAGGTGGAGGTAAAATAACCTGTAGACATCTTTCTACCTTGTGAGCATCCCGGCGATCGCTGCCTGGCTGTCATCGCGGGGAGCGCGCATCAGCAGCTGGGTACCTGCGTGTCCTGCGAACATCCCGCTCCTAATTCCCGATCAGATCCAATCCTCTGTAATGCTCTGAGCCCCCTTCCCTGTCAGCCGGGGGAGACGTGGCCGCTCAGCCCCGGGGGGTAAATCAGATCTATCTAGAGGCTGCAAAAAGCTTTTCTTTTCGTCATTTACCTCGGTTAGCGGGAGCAGCGCTGCTTTTATGCATTGATTGGAGATAATACTGGTGAAATGGCAATAACCTGGCAAATGGACTTCTCTCTGTATGTAAATCCTTTCGGGAAGTGCATGACAGCCTCTGTTTTCTATGGGTCTCCGTTTGTAAAGAAGCTGTTATCACAGAATAAGTTTAATGGGTCGTGAATTTTGTGTTGAAAGGAGAGTCTCTCCATGACTTCTGATCCGCCTGCAACAGACCTATTGGCTCGGCAGCGAGTGCATTAGGCTAAATATGCTTCCTCCATTGACTCTGAAGGTAACAGCCCTAAATGCCTCATTAAATTTTCATGGGTGACTGCGAGAAGCCATGAGAAAAGCGGCACACTGGTGGCGGCGGGGCCCCCGGCCCGGCCCCCGCCCCGCGGCCGTGCGGGGGGAGCGGCGATGGCGGGGCCGCGCCCGGGCTCCACGCGTGGGCAGCGGCCCCCGCCGCCCTCACTGCCCCACCGACCGCCCTCCCCGCGCTCCGGGGAAGCCCTGGAGCCCCCCGGGAGCCCCCGGTACCGATTCCTCTCGGCCGTGCTTGAGCGCGGCGCTGCGGGCGGGGCGGGGGGGTCTCCAGCAGCTCCGCTCCGCTCCGCTCCGCTGGCACTCGGGGGCTGCCCCGGAGGCGATGAGAGGCTCGGGACGAGCCGACGCGCCGAGCTCCCCCCGCCCCGAGCGGGGACAGCCCCCTCCTCGCCAGTCCCCCTCTCCCTGCCCAGCTGCACAGCGGCGCTGAGACCCCCAGCCCTGGGAGAGGAGGAGAAGGAGGAGGAGGAGGAGGAGACCGACCCCTCATCAGCAGCGCTCCTCCGCCGCACACCTCCCTTTTCCCCTCCCTCTGGCCTCAGCGCCGCGCTGGCGGGGCCGGAGAGGGCAGGCGGCGCGGGAAGGCGGCTCTCCCAGCATGGACGGGCCATGTGTATCCTAAGGAATAACAGCAGCTGCTGCGCCCACGATGGGGAGCAGAGGAATGCGAGGAGGAGAGGGCTCGCTGGGGCAGGTGAGAGGGCCGGTCCCTGCTCCCCTGCGCGGCCGGTCCTGAGGGCGGCGCGGCGGCAGGTGCGGGCTGCGGGGGCTCCGCGGGGTGCGCGGCTCCTCCTGCGAGCGGGGACCCCTCCCCGCAGCACCATGGAAGGGCAGCTCTTCTCCCGAGGAAGTTTATTTTTGCCCGTCCTTCCCCCCTCCCGCTCGCTCCCGTCCCCCCGAGGCGGGGAAGGGGCTGGAATCCCCTGCGAGTCGCGGGAAGTTGCCAGCTGCGGGGGGAGCGCCGTGCGAGGCTGCCCCACACCCAGCCGAGCTCCGGGGCAAAGGGCTGGGGGCGCTTTCGCCATCCCCCGCAGCGGGGCAAGTTAAAAAAAAAATCCGAGGAGGGAACCTCAGACGCGATCCGGCTGCGGGATTCCCCCCGGCCGCCCCCGCCGTGCCGGGGTCCCTGGGATGCGCCGCTCTCGGGAGCCTCGGCCGCTGCCGCCCCGCAGCTGGAAGCGCCGATGGTCGCGGTGGTGCCGCTTCCCGCGGGAAGCGCCCCCCGCTGCCGGGCTGGGAGCCGCCGAGGGCTGGGAGCCGCCGAGGGCTGGGAGCCGCCGAGGGCTGGGAGCCGCCGAGGGCTGGGATGCGGCTGGGATGCGCCGGCGCTGCCCTGCCCGGGAAGGTGCGGCAGGGCCGGGGCACGCCGCGCTGAGGAGCGGCGGGGAAATGGCGCCCGGAGCGGGGCGGAGGGGCCGCTGGACGCGCGGCGAGCGGGGCGAGCTCGCCCTCCCCAGCCGGGGACCCTCTGGGGACCGCCCGCTGGTCCCCGGCCAGCAGCCCCCGGCCAGCAGCCCCCGGTGCTGGTCAGCCTTTTTTTTTTTAGGGCAGCCCGTGCAGAGTGACCGCTTGCGTTAGGGGTGCTGCGGGTTCATTCGCCTCTCCTTCACAGCCCCTGCTTTAGGGGAAAACCCGACAACCCCCCCGTGACCTGAGTGCTTTGGAGTGCTTTCCTCTCGGGGTTGTGCACGGCCACCGAGTCACCAGGAGCAGGCAGCCGGGATGAAAGTTCAGAGCGCTGCGGTGGGAGGAAGGTGGGCGCAGGAGCTGCTGCCAGGCTGGATCAGGACAGCGGTGACAGAGCCCAGAAGGGCCGGCAGGACAAGCACGGGACTGTGAATTCCCCAGAGCCAGCTCTTCCTTTGGTGTGTTCCAGGGTGTTTCACACGCTGGGAGCTCAGGTTCATGACCGGCACATCCAAAATGCCTCTGTGAATGGTGAAATGGGATACTGGGACCAGTAATCATAGTAAAGAACAGTAGATAACAAAGCTGGTTTCTGGGCTGGAGAGTCCTGGAGCTTGCAGACGAATGGGAAGTTTTTAATTTCCCGAAGAACTTCTCCTTCACTGTATATTTCAAACCGGTTAAGTCAATTCCCAGGTCTTTCCCCGAAGTAGTTCTAAAAGCAGAGTCCTTGGAACTCTTTGCCATTTGTCTAAATTCTGAATGCATGTCTGAAGCATTTAATCATGTTTATTGTTTTCAGCCACTCAAACGGAATAAAAATTACTTATCGTTGACGAAGCTTATCTCGCAAGCTGTTTCACAGTATGTTTCCATTGCAAGACACAGCACTGTGTTAAACTACTGATGACTGTATTGTTTATTGTTCTTTCATTCCCCACCCTCACCCCCCCGTAACACCAGTATCAATCTGTTCCTTACTGCTACACTCAAAAATAATGGAGGAGCAAGTTTTCACCAGTTTGGTATTTTCACTCGTAGCTGAGATTTATGTCTTTTATATTTGCTCTTAAGCTGTTTTTCATTCAGTGTGCTAAAGGCAGCTGATGTATTAAAAAGGGAATCAAGGCATAAAGCTAAAAGGGACTTTCAAACTCCTGAGCTGAAACTGTGCATGGAATTAGTGCTGGATCCACAGCATTATTTATTTGTTAATCCACATACATAACACCTTCCTGAAGCATAAGGTTCCTTGCCCCTTTGTCATTACCTTTTTGTGTCATTACACAGCTAAAATACACTATTCACACTGGTCTAGAAATACAGATTTATTGTTCGGAGTGTTTTGATCTTGAACTGTATCTCATAGGTGATTTTGCTGCACTTTAACAGTATCTCAACACAGTGATGGAGGACACCATCCTGTTTTCTTGTAGGATTACCTTTGGGACCTTAGTGACTGCACACATCAGTGGTTTCATCTCAGAAGGATTGAAATTGATTTTCTTCTTTTTCTTTTCTTTTTTTTTTTATCTCAGCCAGTGAAAGACCCTGTGTATGTCCTTTGACCCATGGCCTCACACGATGAAGTGAAACCAATAGTGGAGGATGTAGACTTGAGGTAGCTGCTACTAAAAAGTAGAGGTATCAGAATGAGCCCCTTGTCCTGGTGATCAGCCTTTGTGATTCTTTGGGCAAGGCACAATTTTTAAAATTTAAAAAATTTGTAAAACTGCTGCATATCCGTATCAAAATAAATTTAAAACAGAAGGGTTATGATACTTTCTTTTTGTACTTTTGATGGGTCTTTGCTCAAGCAAAGGAAGATTGACCATTCCCTCTCATCCACAACAGGCCTTTGTCTCTAAAGTATTTTATATCTCAAATTCTTGCAAGGTATTAGTGTTGAATTTAGCAACAGCCAAGCTCAGCAACTAAATATCAGTGAGGTGGGAGAACCTCTGTTTTTACAACCCTGTTTGCATTTTAGAGTGATAGCAAATACTAGCCAAGAGGAACACGATTTTCTAGATGTTGTAGTTCAAATTAACTTTCCCAGTCAATATTTAGTCAAGGTCTTGATGGTTAAAGTTAACTGTCCAAGTCAATGTTTAGTTAAGGTAATGACTTGGTTTTTATAAACACTACCCAAGCATTCTTGCAGAATTAATCAGAGTTGCTTGCTCAGCCAATTACTTAGGAATAAAGCTCCGTTATTACTTGGTCTCTCATATGTCCTGTTCTGTTTGGTGTTATTTCAGCAGTGCTTGCTCTCAGCCCTTCTGTGGCTCCATTCTTACAGCACCAGCTCTGTCTCCAAGGCATTTATTTGCCTGGTGGTTTTGGGAGGTAAAGGAAGTCCTGCACTGAGCTGTTTTTATGGGTAGGAAGATGAGGTGTGGAGATGCCAAGTGCAGGCTCCCAGAAGGAAGTGCAACATGTACTGCAAAAGCAACATTTATTGATGTCCAAGGATGTCCTCAGGAGCTGTGCTGAGCAGCTCCTTGTGCAGTGCTCAGGAAGAGATGAACACTTGGGATAAAGCAGTCATTAACAATGTATGAAAACCATTTTGGTGTCTGGGACAAAAGTGATGAAATTGAGAATTGTTGGCATTGGTACTTAGAGTGAAAGATGGAAGCATGTTGTGATCTGGGAAAGAACTGGAAATCTTTATTGTGATTCTTCATTTCTTGGCATCCCTTTAAATGGGATCTTCATTCTTCCAGGGTGGCACTTCTTAAACTGACACTAAAATCACAGTCTGGCCTTCCATTGTTTTTTCTTTCTTTCTTTTTTTTTCCCCTTTTTAATTGTACCACTTGCAAATGCATTCCCTGCAATTACACGGGTATTAGAGTAGATATTCATTAGGATTTTACTAATCTGAACCTCAAGTGCTGTTCTGCAAATTCGCCAGCCTTTGTAAGGCAGTGCTTGACTTCATCAGCTGCACTGTTTTATTATGAGTATTTTGATACAGTAGAATGAAAAGCATATATTCTAAACCAAGTAATTAATCAGATTGAAACATTTTCATTTTCATACTTTGATTTGTCACAAAGAGAGCCTGCAGCTCTAGATTTTTCCCTTAACACTAGTTTTTGCCCAGTCTAACTGCAGCCAAATGACATTTCATGGTGGTGGTTTAAGAATTTTACCTATGAATCATTCTTCCATTTCTGTTTCAAGGCAGCAGAATTGTCACAACTTAGAGAAGGTGAGTAATCCCAACACTGAGCCCCAGGAAAGGTACCTGTATGTTTGTATTTAATCTTACATCGCTGTCAAACACGTTTTTAAGTGTTCCAGGTGTAAGTAGTGGCTTAGATACTCTAACTTTATTTAAGTGGTTCAGCCACCCCCACAAATCCTCTGTCAGAGCCCACCAGTGTGAGCCTTGCTGGTGATGTGGGGTCTGTGGTGGATCTGTCTCAAGGTGGTGCCGGATTGAAGAATCAGAACAGAGCAAGACCTGTCAGCTTTTGTCTCTGAATCAAAATATTGCTTTGTGTGGAGTGAGAGTGAAGCTCATTCCCTGGGCTGCCCCGTGTGTTGGTGCAGGTGCAGAGGCTGCTCCAGCTGTGGGGGAAGCAGCTGCCCAAGTCCCTGAGACAGCCGCGTGTCCTGGCCAGCTCCGTCCAGCGGAGCAGCAGCGGTGCTGAAGGACTGCTTGTCACATCTGGCTCTGGCCCAGCCCTCTCCTGAGATGTGTGAAGCTGTTGACATGAACTCAGGGCCCTTGGAGGCGTGAAGGTTTCCTTCAGTTACTTATGGGATCAGGGAGAGGATGGCTGTGGGTGAGCTTTGGGAAATGAAGCGTTCCTGACAGAAGGCTGCTGGGGGAGCAGGCTCCAGGCACTTTCCAGCCCGTGATCCTTTGCACATTCTACAGACCATCATCCCATTACTCTTGGTTTAATGAGGATGCAAAAGTCACTTTTCTTCAGGGTATTTCATCTTATCTGTTTATTTTCTATCTTAGGTTTTAAATTCTTATCTTAAGGATAAGAATATTTTCTTATGTTTGAGATATACAGAAGAAATTCCTCCCTGTGAGGATGCTGAGGCCCTGGCAAAGGGTGCCCAGAGAAGCTGTGCCTGCCCCATCCCTGGAAGTGTCCAAGGCCAGGTTGGACAGGGCTTGAAGCAACCTGGGCTAGTGGGAGGTGTCCCTGCCCATGGCAGGGGGTGAAACTGGATGAACTTTAAGTCCCTCTCTACTCAAACCATTCTGTGATTTTATGATATGTACCACATAAAAAAAATAGGGGAGTAGCTGGGCTTTTTTCTGTATTGAATTTTGTATGTCTGTGTGTGTCTACAAATGTATATATCTATATATGCAAAGATTCATTAGCTGCACTTTTTACTACATAAGGATTTCTCAGGTCTCCAGGTACTGCCAAGCAGTTACACTGAGAGATTCCCCACTCCTCCCTCCCCCAAATAGTATTAGCTCTTGTGGGTAGAGAAGCATCAGTTTCTTGAGAGTCTTTGCAATTCCCTGAGCCTGAAGGCAAATGAATAGAAATTTCGTGGACCACCTAGTTCTTGACTCAAAATTCTCCAAAGAGGAGTCTGACCTAATTTATATTGTATTGGAACAAATAATCCTATCATGCATGTGTGCTTGCTGTTTTGTTTTGTTTTAGCAGACATCTTGCTGTCTTGCAGAAACGTCAGATGTTAGGCAGCGTCCCTGTGGTTTTGGGAGGTGCTTTTCCTCAGTGAGTACTTACTGGAAAATTACATTTAGAGGGTACTTGTGAAGAGGAGAACAATCAAGACAGAATCCTAAGGCTGCTAGAATTATTCATACCTGAATGTGAATGTACTGTTGTTTAGTTCTGAGGATAATCAAGAGTCCTCTAATGCAAAGTCTCCTTATTATTGCTGAAGATGGAGCTGGAATCTCACCAAAATGCTCTTTGTAGCAAAGTGCAGTATAAATATCTGTTATCACATGTCCCTGTGATAGGGTGTGGCAAAACCCTTTTCTGGTGTTATTCTGTAGAGAGTAGCACCCATCAGTCTGTCTGTCCCAAGATACACTCCAGAGTTTATCAATCCATCTCTCTGTGTTCATGGTTTGGAAAAGAACTGTCTAAACCTGCACAGGTTTATTCTTGGGATGCTTAGGAAAGTTTTGAGCCTGCAGAATTTCAAGATCATACCGACAGTTACCTGAAAACAGTTCTTTGATCTTGAATTTCTTGAAGAACTTGGAATACTGGGAATCCAGTTGATGCAATACCCATTTCATAGTTTTCCTTTTACATAAATGTCTTCTACCCTACTGACAGAGCAGTTACTTAGAGAACAGCAGGCATCAGTATTGGTTGTTTCTTAACCTAAAGGATTATGAATTTTTTTTTCAATAATTGAAGTAATTGAGAGGAAAATTGTGAGTGGTCTTTTTTTAGGCCATAAAAAAAAGCTGAATTTCTATTCCTGGTTTCTTGAGATGCAGCTCAGTAAACTATGCTAAAACAGCAAAGAAAAAGAGCACTTCAGCTTGTTTAACCTTTCCAGGACCTGTCAGTCTCTGTCTGAGACTGGCCAGAGCACTTCTATTGGCACGTGCTTTTTGCCAGATTAACATGGATTAGGTCACTTGAATTCACCCCTGAATTGAGTTCATACCTTTCCTTTAATCCTCTCTCCTTTAATCTGTCAGGATTGATGGGGGAAAAAAAAAGCTTCTCCTGTATTTGGGATATTTTAAACAAATTGTTAGCATGAAGAATTTCTTTTACCTGTTTTTATTTCCTTGTGTAACCTTTACAAATACTTCTTAACCTCTCGTGGCTGTGGTAGGGTAGGAGACTCTGCTTGCTTGATCTCGAGGTTGGTGATGATGGGCACACTGATAATTTGGTGCTGTAGAGGATTCCTGGCTTAGGAATTTCCAAGTAGCTACATAGTTAAGCCAAGCATAAAAGTAATTAGGAAAAAAAGCAAAATACTTCTAAACTTTAATGTAGCACAGCTGGTATTCAGGAAATTGTACTGCTCTTCAGTTCATCAACAGTCAATGCAGCAAATACTTTATTAATATTTCAATTTTCCCTTTCATTCCTTTACGGAAAAAATACACACTTAATTTAGTTTTATTGTTACTGCTTCTTGTGTCACTTTTCTTCTAGCTCTGAGGCTGATCAGCAAATTCAGACCTTTTAATGGCAAGATTAGATGACCTTTTAGGTGTTCATGTCTTAACTTTCAGCAGCTATTCCACAAATATCAAGGCTCTTCCCAGCAGGTGGATTCCCCCCCTGCTTTTTAAACATAATGATGGTTTTCCCATTCTAAGATTTTAATTTCTGTGAATGTGTACACGTTTGGAAATGTGTTTGTTGTGCCACAGTAACACTGACAGTGTCACTTGGAAATGTTGTGGCCCCTGTTTGTGGCTTTAAAACACCTGGTAGTTGTTCACAGTAAAGACTCCCCTTTTTAATTGCACTATAATTAATACAAAACAAATCAACAGGAAGTGCTACTTCACACAGCGTGTTGGCAGTTAGCTCAAGTTTAAAAACAGTAAAAAAAAACATCAGTGAGTTTAATAAAGACTATTTTATGAATGGGGTTTTTCTTTGTGGCTGCTGAAGTAATCAAATCTCACATTATGGCTTCAGGACAGTTTTCCACCCACCATCCCTGTGTGATAGTTTTTATATATTCTGACCCATTTTTCTTCTTTCTGAAAACAAGAGAAATAAAATGTTTGAGAAGTCCTAAAGAGGATAACAAATTGAATTGACCACTTACTGTTCCTGGCACTCAAATTTTATGGCCCTTACCTCCCTAGTGATGGAGTGAGCTGTTCACCAGCGCTGTGTGAGAGTTGCAGCTGATGAAATTTGGTAAAGTTCTTTCAAACCAGAGCCACTACACTGATTTACAGCACATGAGGGCTTGTCCCCTGCTGCTATGTTACATTTGTAGCAAATGCTAATTGAATTTGGTGCGTACAGATCCTCAGAGAAAAGTGAGAATTGTTACTGACTGAATCCCACTGTGCCAGGCTTCGGTTTCTGGATTTCAGTGCAGGATGCTCCTGGAGAAAACATGAAATCTTCTTTATGCTGTCAGACAGCACCAAAAAAATAACTCTGCCTCAGCCTCAAAACAGGTCTGAGACTTAAGCACTGCTGAGTTTGGGCTTGAAAAAGAACAGCAAGTGATTTTCATAAGGGAGTTCTGGCTGCAGCTCTTTATTTTCTTCATGACAGGGCTGTTGGTCCAACAAACGACCTGTATGTGGTTGTCTCTTTGGAATGTAGAGTTTCTCATGTTCCATTCTCGCATGATTTGTTCTGTTGGATTCTCAGATGAGGTGAGGGGATGGCAGAGGGAGGACTCTCCAGGGGATGCTTCTGTGCCTCACCAGTCCTTGCAGAAGCAGCTGAGATTGTTAATTTGGACACGATGCCCAGTCCTGGCAGCTGAAATTTAGGTAAGAAGAATCCTGTTCTCAGTCACTGGACTCGAGCTGCCCTTTTTCCAGGGAGCAGAAATCCAGGGCAGCAGATCATGCGCGTCAAGCTTCAAAACACTGCTCAGGCTGTGGAGAGAAGTAACTCTGTTCTTTATTGCAAAGATCATCTCCAGTTCAGAGAACAGACTGCAGGTGACCCGTGCTCATTGTGGGTGGCTGGTTCTGCTAATCAGTGTTTTTAGATGGAGCTTTTTGGTGGAGATGGGAAGAAGGACAGTGCCGAGAAGGGAAATAGTACAGGTAGAGTCATTTGTCTTGTGGATCTGGGAACACAAGAATAAATTTTCCTGATGAAGACAACCTTGATTTTCTTCTTTGTGGCTGAAAGTGTGTACATAATTTGCAATGTAGCCAGTGAATAAAGCAGGTATAACACCAATTTTAATGTCTATATTGGATTACCTCTAAGACTTATTCTGGTGGACTAGGATTATCTTTGGCTGCTTCACAGTGATTATTTATTTATTAATTTATTAAGGAGACTTATTTTGAGGTTGAATGGAAGTGAATATATCATTTTCATTGTGCACATATATTTTCTTGAGAAAGACTGACACTGGATTTTTCCAAGACAATCTGAGGTTTGATTTGTTACAAGAAACAGGCATCCAGAAACCACCAGGAATTGTGCTGATTTAGTGTATGTCTGATTTCTTCTCCAAAAAACAGTTCTGGAGATCACTGTAGGTTCACTGTTGCTTATTCAAACAATACTGGAAAAAAACAGAAGAACTGAAACAAGGATGTTTGGAGCATTCCTTCCCACCTGGGACATGAACATTGCAGGTCTTAGGTGAAAAGTTTCAACTTAAGACAAAGTTAAAACCAGCAGGAAGAGAAGTAGTTCATGATAGCTCTGTAGGTCTAACATTAATACAGCATGGAAAAGTTCAGCCTGGAGTTCCAGGAGGTGTTTGAAGAGGTTTGGTCAGTGCTGGCACACTTCTGTTGGGCTGCATCTTTATCATTCCAGTATCACTGCATGAGATAAAATGCAGACATGACAACATCTTGGGTATTAATCTTGCTGAGTGCTAATTGTTCCAGCAATTGCTTCCTGTAAGAAGTTGGCCACACTGGGTACCTCAGGGAGAGCACAGTGCTAAATAGAATGAATTGTGTATTCAGATGTACTTGAGCTTGTACTTTACTTGCAAAAAGTGGAGAAAAATCTTGTCTGCCTGTCTTGAAAGTAAAGGGGATAATGTCTGGAGGAACAGTTCCAATGCTTGACAATTAATAATAGCACTTTGAAGAGAAGCTTTTAGCAGAAGGCGAGCACATAGGTTACAGATTAGTACAGAGAACAATGTAATTTTTGTGCTAATATGTTGAGATCAAATAACTCATTAATAGGAGAATAATTTATAAGGATGATGCAAGTAGGAGAAGAAAGTTCTTCTAAATATTAATCTACTGCATATATTATTTATTGTTGTAATAAAAGGTTGAGGAGTAGACAAGGGAGACTGAAATGCCTTGCAACTTCTAGCAGAGTTCACAAAGTGCTTTTTTAAAGGAAATTTCCTTTAAATGAAAAATGCTGGCATAACCTTTTGGTGAGGTAGTGGTAATAACTTGTAAAGTTTCTAAATGCATCTCTGTGCAGTTATGTGAGAGGGAAGCTTCTGAACCAAGGTTCTCTTCTGCAGGCTGAGCAATTCCAGCTCTCTCAGCCTCTCCTCCCAGCAGAGCTGCTCCATCCCTCTCATCACCCTGGTGCTTCCTCTGGGCTCACTCCTACAGCACCACGTCCTTCCTGTGCTGTGTGTCACACTTGGGAAGAGAAATCTGAGTTTTGGCACCTGTAAAAGAGTGTTACGACCCTCCCACCTCCAATCTCACATGCCAGAGGTTGTCTTTTTCAAGTAGCCTATTACATTTCCTGGTTATAGCCTTAGCTGTGTTACAGTGTACCCAAAATTTCAAAAACACAATGGGAAAAGCAGCTCAGGGAAGAGTCAGGGTGCAGAAAAGAAACAGCTGCTGTTACAGGTACAGCGTGTTGCTACCCATGGCCTCCCTTTTATCCACTGAATAATTTTATATTTAACAACAACTTGTGCAACAGTCTAATGATGTGTTAATAAACTGGGGTGGGACACATTTTAAGTGTTGGTTTTTTCAAAGGTTTTTTTTTTTATCTGCTGGCCTACTTCTTCAGGAGTGTGAGTGGATGATTAGGTTATGTATTCTATTTTTGAACACTCTTTTTGTAGTACAAAGCCTCACGTGCTTCTGTCATTCAAAAACCTGACATGACTCTGAATCCCCTCCTGTGATAATTCTGATGGATCACTGAGGCTTTTAAGGCACCAATACCACCTGTAGAAGAATTCTTAGCGTGGGACAGAAATGTGTCTTGCTTATTTTGGAGAAGTGGCGGTCACACATGTTCACAAAGATTTGTAAAACAGCTCCTTGTAAATTTTTGCAATGACACTAAGTCAGACTGTGTGTAATGAAGAATTCAGCCTTCTTTATATTTTCTGAAAGCTTTTTCATGTGTTTCTTGCTCTTGTGTGATATTCTGGCACCTGTTGATGTTGGAAGGATTATTGCCACGTTTCAGAGCACAGTGTTGGGTCCAAAATGGCTTTACTGATGTTTTTCCTGGAGTCAGAGATGCTGTCCCTGCCATTAGATAATCTTCATATATTGTTGTTGGTATGCATGTAGGAGTTTGCTGTGCTTAACGTAAATAAAACGTTGCTTGCTTTTACTTTTTAGCTGCCAGATGTTTTTGAGCTCTGGTTTAGTGCTTTGCACTGCTGTTGTGTAGCTGTAAATCTCACAGGAATTCTGTCCCCCAGGGATCCACTTTTCCTCGTGCCCAAGTGAGCAGTAAAAAAGCTTTTGCCCTGCACAGAAACCTGTAAGTTCTGCACGTGCTTCCAACTTCAGTGCCTTCATCTCTATTGGTAGGTAGAAGATGTAGCACTACTTTCTGAAATGGCCATCAGAGCTTCCTAATGAGACACTTGGATTTTTTTCCTCCTTTGACAGAATTAAATGTTACCTATTAACCATAATGCTTAAATTGATGAAGTGTAAAACTAGTGAAATGGGTTACAGGGAAAGGAAGTGAAAATATTATGAACCATATGCCCTAATTTATGTCTTCTTAGAAAATCCATCTAATGAAATTAAGTATTTGGAATAATTCAGCATGTGATATTCAACAAGAAGTACAGCAGTAATGGTAGGATGATCTTGCTTTTGATATAGTAAGGAAGGTAAAACTCCTTTTCTGGGGAGAAACATCAAATCCTGTTGTGTTGAGCTCCCCCTCCCATGAAGCTGTTTTCACATCTTGACTCCCAGACTGAACCTCCCAAGTCCTCCATTATTAAACAGCTCTCACAAATTCTTCTCTTCTGCTTCTTGTGATACAAGACTTCGTGTCAGAGTCAATCCCTTTTTTCTCTGCTCTGACTCTTCTGTTTTATGCATTCAAACTCAGCAGCTTGCTGGGTGCCTTGATGGAAAGATGAACCTCTTGCTGTCACTTCCACTGTTCTGTGTAATTTCAGTTCAAAGCAGTAATTAAAGAAATAGTCCATTTTCCAGGACAATATGTATAGGAATGTGAATGCACATTTTAGTTTCTTCTGGAGGCTGCAGGAGGGGCGATAGTATAGAGAGGTTTTTGTATAAAGGAGTCATCCTGGACAAATGTAAAATCTAGTTTTTTATTTTAAGTAGTTTTGGGCTTGGGATTTTTGGTTTGTGGCTTTATTGTTTTTGTTTGTTTGTTGTCTTTTTAAAATTTTTTTTTGGTGGGGGTGTTGCTGTTGGTAGTTTTTTTTAGTATTAGCAAGAAAACCAGATCTGTGATATGAAGACCAAATCCTACTCCCAGTTTCAAAACTCAGCAAACTTTTCAGATGTAAGTTTGTAATGATTACTTAACGTGGTCAAAACACAGTATTTCCCTACAGTCAAATTTTGGAAGTGATTCAACCCATTCATCCCTCACCTCCTGAAAATCACCCCACAGCAGACATGTAGCCTGAAAGTTAAAAATCTGGCAAAACTGCCAAGTGATTAAAGGGAGTGAGAAGTGTCAGCCAACCTTATCCACAGGTGCTGCTTCCTACCCTGGCTTTGAGTAGAGAAAATGTAAATAGGTAATTTATTTAAAGGGAATTATTTAGCAATGTGAATGTTGATAGCTACATCATAAATAAACTGCCCAGAGTTTTTGGTGAAATTTTAGACCTTGAGACCAAAGGTGTAAGAGGTAACTGGAAGAGTGGGTTTTGTGCAGGTTTTGTACTCACTGAGGTACTCTGGGACTGGTTGGTTTAGTCAATATAAAATATGCTTTATCTGATGACTCCTGTGAGACAGAGCATGGGGGTCATTGATCCCAAGAGTTCTCTTGACTCCTGTTGCTGGGGGAGAGAAGAATTTAAACTACACTGAATTTAAACTACACTGAATTTAAACTACACTTCTTATCTTTCTCAGGGTGATCATGGTGTGCTTAATGGCTGTACATGTCTGAAGCATTTTGTTTAGGTAAATGAGTCTGGGATGTGGTTTTGGACTTTAGGGGGAGGAAGATCTATAAATACAACCAATATTGCTCTTCTTGGGCCCTTACTAGAGAATTCAAGACATGCTATGTCAGGGAGTGGAAATGTCATCCTTCAAAGACACATGAAATGCAAGGACTGTGATAAAAGTGTTGTGCACTTTGAGGTGTCTGAGTTACAAAGAAAGCTTGTAGTTCATGGAATTATATCCATGAGTCTTTTAATATACTCAGGTTGGTCTTTATTTCCTATGGAGCGTTGCAGAATTCGTTTCCCTGGAGGTGACTGAAGTAAGGCTGGAAAAATCCTACCTGATCTTTAATAATCCTTCACACACATGGTAATACTCCAGAATTGTGCTATCATTGGATAATTTACACTTAAATCCTTTCATCTCTGTGCTCCCACCTTTAAAAATAAAAAACTTCAGTGTTATGGGGAGGCAAGGATTGCACACTTGAAATACCAAAATACCTTGGCCTTGTTGCCAGTTCAGTCTCACCTGCTTACACTGATTTATTGTGATTTTTTTTTTCTTTTTTTGCAGAGGGCAAGACTGAAAAATACATTTCTCCCATTATGGTTAATAGATTCAGGAAGTAATTTGCAGATCAGGAAACAATGGATCTCATATGATAAAAGCACTGCCTAGGTAATTCATAAGGAAGATAAACTTGTATTGTTAAGCTTGCACATTTGACTCTTATTTGTAGGCCATGTATTGCTCTCCTGTGCTTCCCACCATTAAGCAGTAACGTTTTTGCATTAGTAAAAAAGCACTGCTGCTTTGACTGGCTTTCAGAACCACACACAGAATCAGATAATGCATTTTACTGAATTACCCAGAGCCGTGTTATTTGTTTATAACAGCTCACTTAGTTATTGCTCTCAGGGCTCCGTGTTACCATTTAATCACTTCCCTGCTCTCCGGAGTTCTCACAGGCTGTGAGACCAGCGAGGGGACAAAGCAGAGTGACTGGCAGCTGAGTGTTTCCATCAGTCAGGATGCTGATTTATTTCTGTGAGGAGGAGTGTAAAGGAAATGAGAATGGCTGTTTTTTGTAAGTGATGCACTGAATAGTCATCAGTTAAACACTGGAGGTCACACATAAACACTGAAATCTCGAGAAAGGGAGAAAAAAACCAACCCTCAGGAGGGTGTCTTGTCACCCTCACTGCACACAGGCTTTGGGAAGTGTGTGATGCTCAGCGTGTCCTGAACAGGCAGCACAAAGGATGAGTCTGGAATCTTTTCACTTACAGGGTTTCCCTCACAAAAGAAGGGATATGAAGCATTAAAAGGCTGGGTGTTAGGAATTCTTTGTTGTCTAGTTTCTATACACACCTGTGAAGATCTAATTGAATTCAGGGTTCTGGCATTGCAGAATGTTTAAACTGGACCCAAAGAATTGGAATAGGGCAGGTGGTGTAAATATCTGTGCAAATGGATCCCTTTTGCAGTTAAAAATATAACTTAACTTGAGCAAAAATAGGAGTAAGAACATTGGTGGAATATTATATCTGTGCTTTAAAAATATTCATAGGTATGCCTGAGATAGGAACAGATACATTAAAGTTTTCATTGCCTATTTGAGGCAATCGAAATAATGTAATTTTATGTCCTCCTTGAAGTGCTGGTTTTAATCTGGAAAAAATAATTCTTTTTAGATAGTCAAAACAATAAATATCCTATAGCAAACCTGACAGCATTAGATGATGTTTATAGGAGACAGAAAATTCAGCTAAAGTTTTTTGCTAATGGTGTATCATTCCTTCTGTATTCCTTCTGAACTCATACAGATAAAAAATCCAGAGGAAACCAGCAGATAGTTTTGAATGAAATTAGGTCCTTCTAAGATTTTAAACCTCCAGAGCCCACTGAAAATCTGTGCTCAACAACCACTGCCTTTATAGCAAGGAAGATACCTTGGCTATCAGGAGCCTGCTTTAGTGGGGTATTCCCTGGAAAGCCCCCTGTAGCCCAGCCTACATTTAATCTTCTTTTTCTAACCTAAATCCTGAAGTTGTCAGACACTTTAATAAAATGTATGCACTAAAATTTGATGAAAATGCAGCTACATAGGGAAAGAAGTACTTTAGGAGAAGCTTTTAGTGCTGACAATAGAGAAACTTTTTACTGTCTCATGAAAAACTGAATTTCTGCAGGGGGAGAGAGAGAAACTTGTCTCTTGGTCAGAGGAGGAAACTCTGGGTTTGCTGCTAAATGCACTCAGGGAAAGGGAAGATACCTGCAGTATAAAATAATAAAACATAAAAGCAACCCTTGCCATTGCAGAGGCTGGATGGCAAAGGAGAAGCCCCAGTTTTTGATTACACTGATTTCTGGATGGTTTATGCATCCAGATGAATTGATGTTTCTTTTGATGGCGCCCATTAAGACACAGATTTTGAGGCCTATTTTGTCTCTTTCACAGGGAAACTCTGTGATATGTTGATGGATGTATGATCATGATAGTTTTGGAAGATGAAGGAGAAGAGAAAATGTGCTGTGGGCAGGAAACAGCTACTTCAGCATTTCTTTTCCCTCCTGTCTTTTTTTCCTGAGCTAACAGTCCATTCAGCCTGAATACAGATCTATTCTTAATGTGTTCAACTGCATTATTTAGCCCACCACTGCAAGCCAAATTGTTATCCGTGGAGATGGAATTGCTAAGTTGATTTAATGGAGCTTTGTTAATCTGGAATTTCATTTATATCTTGTCTTGGATGTGTCTGTTGTCGCTTCTTTGTGTTTAGGACGTGTGATTTTGGCCAAAAGGCACAAATTTACACTAAAAGCTGCTCTTTAGCTCCTGGATACTTGCAAGAAGGCTGTCCAAGAGGCTCTTGTCTTGTGAGAAGCACTTAAAACTCGCTGTTGAGTCCTGTAGTGCCTCTGTTTGCAGCACATCGATCCTTGGGAATTGAAGCCCTGAAGGAGCAGATCTCTGTTGTGCTCCGTGGCTGTGAATAATTACTGAGAAACACAGGAAGGAAAACCTGAGTGGTTTATTCATAACCTGCTTTTAGTGGCTGCATTCCTGACTCCTGCATGGGTGGAATGGGAACCACCAGTTGAAAACACAACCAGCCACTGGCTGAAAAGATCTGCAGTGGTTAAAAACACTGAGAGAGAGAGATATCAAATAGTCCCCTGGAAGGATGTGGATAAGGATTATATTAAAGAGGGAATTTGCAAGCCTGGAATGTGTTTTTCCCTACAGTATCTATTTCCATTTTCTGTGAAATGGCTTTCAATATTTAGGTTATTTCACATTTTGTTATAATCTCTTGGATGGAGATCAGATATGAGATTTATGGTCTGAAAACAGGTTGAAATGGTTCTTGATGGTGTCAGGAATATTTGCAAGGTTTTAGCAGCTGATATGGTGCAGATGAGTGGATAATACCAATAATAACATTTATTATCTCTATTGCTATCCCATTCCCCACAACTGTGCAGGTGGATTGGAGCCCTCCTTGCCTTCATTTTCTCCTGTAGTCCTAGGCACTGTATCAAATAGGAAAAAAATCACAAATTGTGTTTCAGAATGCCTGACAGTGGAGACACTTGGCAGTTTTCTGATGGGGAAATAGCAGAATGATGTGACTGGTTATGAGTTAGTCAGTGGTGTCATGGTCAAATATCAACATCTTCAACCCTTTCATTCATTACATCACACAACAAATGACATATTTGAGGTGAAATTTAACAACAAATAATTGGCTTTGGAGGAGTTTGTGTGGCTCAGGTTTGGGAGATGCTTTTTTGGCAGCAGTGTGTGGTGATACAGACAGAAATGGGATGAGTACAAGTTATCAGTGGTTTAAGAAAATTATGTGTGATAAAATTACAGTCTCTCAGCTGTCCTTCCTTCCTCGAGCAGCGCATCCAGGGATCCTTCCCAGATTGTTTTTACTGATCTGATGCAAGAGCAAATAAACTTTGGCTACTGAGCAAAGTAACCCTCTCACCTGGCTTGAGTGGCACCTACGTGGGCACTTAGAATTTCTGTAACAGATCTTTTTGGGATCAGGCTTCTGCTTGCAGGATTTGGTAATGCAGTTCTTAATGGAAAACGAAAAAGTTCTGTTACCTGTGAAATGTTGAGCATTTAAAGCTTTCTGCTCTCCAACAGCTTTCTAGTTTCTCTTTGTTTCTCCATTAAGTCTGTTCTTTCCCAAATTATTCTGTCTCCTCAGACCAATCTTCAGCTAAAAGTGAGGACAAATTTGCACCATGAGCAGTTCAGTGTCTTGAAGCTGAGATTTGTGTTAAAGAAAATATGATGTGATGCAAGGACAAAAGGTGGTCTTGCCCAGATTCCCGTGTTTTTCCATAATTAAAGTATTTCTTTCCTGTTAGTTTCAAAGGTTTTATTTCTAGTCAGGAGTTAAATGAACCCATTCAGTGTTTATATTTATGCAAATGATCATTGTGTCACTCGGGTGGCAACATTAAAGAAAAAAATCCAGATATTTTACATGCCTTTGAGTATTGAAGTGATTACAATTACCTACATAAAAGGAGTTGCTTTATTAATTAATTAACTTGGAGAAAAATGTCTAGTGACCCTCTGAAGGAATATCAATAACTGAAACATTAATTATGTAAATAAGATCTGCCTTTACTGTTCATTATTCATCATTTAACATGAAAATGGCCTTTTAAAATAACGCTCCATTCATATATTTCAATAAATGTCTAGTCTGCCTAGCTTGTCACTTGGAAGTAGATTTTGAGTCAAAAACTGTAGTGGCATCAGTACAGACCTTGGGACACTTCTTTGAGCCACCAACACCAGTTCCTGATTGCTGGGCTGGCATTATTTTGGGGACAGGCTCCCTGAGGCAGCAAATCCCCTTTGGGAATGGATTCTTGCAAAATTCTTGTCTGGAGAGACAGAGATGCTGCATTTCATGGGTGAGGAAGGAGAGGAAAGAAGCAGCAAAATACTTGTAGAGCTTTTGTGATTTTCCCATGTTTTCAGAAGGGAGGCTGCAGGACCAGCCCAGCTCCAAGTCCTCTTGAGTTCTGGAATTGAATTTTTCTCTGAGTCAGAGGCAGCAGTACCAAGGCAAACAAATACCACAAGGAAAACAAGGTTATCCCACGTGGTTGGTAACTGTGATCTTGTGCACTCAGTAAACTTGCTGGTCCTTTTTGCATTTGGAGGATGTGGCTGAATGCCTCATGGCAAGTGCTGCAGGTGATTTCATACAGGTTATGAGAATCCTTTCCTTGTAAAGAGCTCTGCCTTTTTGTTTTCTAAAGTTTCACCGAGCGTGTTAGCAAATTCTGATGAAAGATTCCTGGAGGGTTTTATTCCTTTTCACATCCCTAAAGACAACACACAAAGGTTTCCAGGGCTACTTTTTGCTCAGGTGGCTGTGAGTGCACCTGTAAGAGGAGAGAGAGGAAGAGCTGTGTTTTATTCTCATCACCTCAAAGGCTGTGCTGCACATAATCTTGAGTGTGCAGACAAAAAATAGCTGTGCAGTCCCAGAAAATCCCTTACTCTCCACTCCCTGAAGAGAACCTGCTTATGAGCATAAAACATTCAGATTCCCTTTTTTTAATGCCTCAGACAGAATTCGCTTTGCCCATAGCAGGAAGGGCTGATGAAGAAATGTGTGTGTCCCCCCCTTTCCCTTGTAGAGTGATGGATTGTGGAAGTCCTGATTGAAAATTCTAATCACAGCCTTGCAGTCCTTCAGATCACAACCCCTGACAGTTGATTCACTCCTTTTCATGCCTGCTGCCTCTGACTGCTCCTGGTGCCTCGTCTGCATGAGTCTATCATTAGCACACAAAGCCTGATGGATTGGCCGGGGTACCTCTGTCCTCAGAACCTGGAAATGCTTCTCCTTCAGAATCAAAGAACCTGTGTGTGACATCCTCATGAATGAGAGAGGAAAGTAATTCAGTGTTGGAGGTGCCTGTTTGCTGCCCCTGTTTAGAGGGGAAATGATGCTTTGTGGGGACTGTGAGTACCTGGCCTGTTTGTTTGGGGTTTGGTTCCTGGCTGGGAGCGATGCTGGAAATCTCGGGCGTGGAGCAGTGCATGAGCTGAGTCTGGCAAATGCACTGCAGTTGTGATATTTTTTGGAAATCAGGGTTGTAAACGCTTCCAAAATTCTACTTAAAGTTCAGCCTCTTAATGAAATCATTTAACTTCCAGTGAGATCTGATGGCCAAGGTGACTACAAACAGTGGCTTTTGGTACTGACTGTGGGCTTGGTTTGCTTTGGTGGATTCTGGTCTACAGACCCTTTCAACAGGAAACTTTTGCAAATGTTTGCATCTTGCAAATGCTTTTATTCATCTGTGTGACTTGGCATTTAATGTTTCAGTGAACAAGACAGTTAAGTTTTGGCTCCAGTGAAAGATTGATAGGAACAATTTTCCAATATGGTATCACAACAAAGTGAAAATATGTCATGTTCAAATACTGAGCTCTGATGCGTCATGTGGTCTTGTAATAAATGAAATAGCACTACCAACCTGACAGATGTGCAAGAAAATGGTTTTAAATTTATGATGATTAATTTTCAAGATGAACTGCAATGAAAAAAATTGTTAGTAGATACTTAAAGAAGGTAAGGGGAGCCAGCTTTCTGAAATGAGAACAGGCAGGTAATGATAAAGCTGCCTTCACTTTTATGTTTTGCTTTCTAAAATTTTAGCAATGGGAAAATTCATATTCTCACTGCTGCAGCTGGAGTTAACAGCTACTCATGCAAGTGTAACATCTCATGGAAATTCCACTTCTTGGATTTGTGCTACTGTTTCATGCTGGTTGTCTTGGAAGTAGGAGTAACTCAAAGCAGGGCTTCTTATTTACAAAATATTTACAATCACTGTAATGCAAGTAAGTAACTTCTTACTAGAAAATACTCGTAAAACTGGGTTTTATGGATAGTTGAGATACTTGGGATTACTACTCTGAATCCTGGCAAGAGGTACCTAAATTTCATCCACCACAGTGACTAACATTTTGACATTTACAGATGGGCCTTTGACTTTACAGTTTGTCAGATGTGACCTTTGTATCCTCGGCTGTAAACACCTGGAATGTGGAGGATGAAGCTGGAATCTTATCTGTGCATGCAAATTTTTGCTTTTAAATTTCACTATAAATAATTTTCACACCTTAAGATCGTTCCCCATCTGTAATGTGAGTTGCACTATTGATACAGTTATTGGCTCATATTGGAATTATTAGTTATTAGAGAATTAGAACTGACTTGAATTAAAGATGGTTTATGAGTTTTGGACCTTATGTAAAATATTCTGGCCTGTACTTTGGCGAGATAAACTAAACTTAGTGGAGATTTTAGTTTTCCTCTGAAATTTGAGACTTATTTTTCTCCTAAATACTGAGTGCAGAGTATTTTATGATGGTTTGCCTATAATGGATCTTTCAGTTTGTTGATGGAGCTGCTCAAACACACCCAATAATAAGGAGTGCCAAGAAAACTGAATTTCCATCCTGCTCTGCCACTCTTTGCTGGGAGTGACCAAATCACTTTTGCAATAGGTAATTCAATATTCTGGTTTTCTTTTTAACTTGTGTCTGGCAAATGAAGGCAGACTGATCAAAAGGCACATTGTCAGGTTACAGGGGAAGTAAGGATTTGTATTTCCCCAAGAAAATACAGGTTTCCCTATAGCCCTTTTTAAGTCCAGTGCCATACTTTATTAGGTATTAAAATGTGGTCTGTAATAAAATTAAAATATACCAAATGTGTTGGTATATTCATGTTTAAAGCAGTAATGGCTGTGGCTCGTCTGAAATGGCCTCGACTTCATTTTAACATCCAGTGACAAAGTGGAAAGGCTGTACAAACGTGCGGTACTTTAATTAATGGAGGCAATACTGAGCTCTGAAAGTCCTCTGGAGCTTTTGTCTCCGTTGGAACATTGTGCTGTGAATCTTCCCTAATAGTTAAAGCAAATGAAGTAAAATAGCCTTTGGGCTATTTTGTTACACTGTGTTGTTGGGGGAAAAAAAAAATTAATCCTGTGCCATTTTGCATTTGCTGTCTGTGAATCAAACTGTGAAAGCTAATTTAAAAACTTTCACACTCGGCTTGAATGAGGACTGTCAGTGCTTGGAGAATGTCAAATTGAATGCAATTAGCTGGAGTTGGGCTAGCCTAGATAAACCCATCAGCCTCAAAGTGCTCAGCCTTAATGACTGCTCTGATAAACCAACACAGAGGTTACAGGAAAGAATTTAAAGGCGTTAAAGTCCTGCTGAAAACTCGCCCTGTAGAGAAGAGGTTTTTGAAACCAAAATAGTTTGTACATCAAGGGGCAGGCAGGTGGTGAGGCCCTGTGGAAAGTTAAATACAGCACAGAGGTGCATCCAGGAAAGAGAAACAGAACCACCGATGAACCTGCTCAGAAATTGGAAATACATCAGTTATTTAGGTATTTCTTAATTGTTAAGCAGCAAGCTACCATTTGTGGTCTCTGAAGTAGTTGGGTGTCAAGGGCATTTGCAGAAGTCATGGCCCAGCTGTGGTGGAGTGAAATCTTGGAATGTTCCCGGGAATGGTGGCACTACTGCTGTTCTAGGTTGGGGAAATAATGGGGTTTTGAAGTTCATCTCTTGATTGCATCTGTTCATCAGATGTTGTATCAACCTGTAATGGGGGCATGGGGCCCAAACCTAATGGGTAAAGTGAAGTTCCATGGTTGGTTCTGTGTGTTCACAGTGACTTTCAGGTGGGATGTGAGCAGGTCTCCCAGACTGCAGTGCTCAGGAGACAGGCAGTTCAGGAAAAAGACTGGAGGAGAAACAGGGGATGAACAGCTGAAGTTGTGAGAAGAGTTACCTACAACATCAGCTGCTAATCTAAAATATAATGACTCTACCCTTGGAAGATGGGATGTTTGCCAGTCAGTGGACTGTGGCTTTTGGGATATTATTTTTCCATGAGATTGTCAGAAAATGTGTTTGGAGCTCATTCAGAACATGCCTTTTTTCTTTTCTCTCCACTTTTTCTTGGAGAAGACTCCCTGCAGAGTTTTATCTCCAGGTGCTGAGTGAGGTCTTAGCTCAAGTTATTCCCTGAGAATTGTGGTGAGTGACCCCTGATTTTCCCCATAAAGACAGAACCCTGATGGTAAATTGAAAAGAAGTGAGTGTAAATTAGCATTTTACATGTCATCCCTTCTCACATGAGCAACATGAATTGTGCAGACAACAGCAGCATTTTTATTTAATGAACCCAGCCACGAGCACTGTTCACGTTTAACATATTTACAGGGGGTAGCATCCAGTCAAAAAATTCCATTAATTCTTTTTGCATGACTATTGTGTGCATGAGTGCATGCATTTATGTGTGCATTTGTATGTATGTGTACACTATTAGTGTTAAAGCATATAGAGTAATTCAAGAAGAATCACTGAGTAGGTTTCATTAGACATGTAAATGTATTCAGCAGAAGATTTGAAATAACCCTTTAATGCAAAAAAAAAGCAAAAACTGTGCCATTTGACATGAGGAATCTATTTTGAGCTATAGTATATGCACAGTCTGTTTTCTGCTTTCCCTTTCTTTAAATTGTTGCCTGAAATATTATGGTGGCATGTAAAGGCTTGAAGTTTAATTTTAAATTTAATTTGCCTGAATGCTGCCAGGGTATTTTTACATAGAGAGTAAAATTGTGACTTGGTAATACTTGGCACTCAGATTCTATAGAAATGGCATTTAGGATACAACTTTGGGCTCATAAGTAAAATAATATGAAATCACACATGTTAATGATGATTCCAAAATATTTTCAAGACTATATAAATATAATTTCTGCCTTGATTTTGTTAGTTTTACGGGCAGCAGGGGAGAGAGTTGGTAACACTCATATATATGTATATTTAAAGCTGTGAATGAACTTTTTTCAATCTGTTAATCCAAATGTTCTTTAATGGCTAAAAATAGAATCAAATTACTTCATATAAAAAAAATCTGGTACTTACTTACTGAGCTTCAGGCAGAATTATATTTCCAATAATATTCTGAATATTCTTGAATGGAGTGCTAGAAGGTTACTGTGCTGCTGAAGGCTGGGCTTCCTCACCTGTGATTGCTGATAATCTGGTTCTCCTTCCTGACTTTGCTCCTGATAGGAATGCCTGTTTGGTGGAAAAAAAGCAATATTTTCATGGCTATTGTAATATGAAGTATTTGCTTTGAGGTGTTCAGCATTTGTTACCAGTGTAACTTTATCTTCAGCCTCTCTCTCATCATCTTGGACAGCACAAGAGCTTGAGCTGGGTTTCCTTGTGGGAATTCTGCTTTCCTCAGTGTGGCACTGAAATCAGCTGGCTCAGGGTGCTTTGTTGTGTTCCAGAGGTGGTGTCACATCTCCAGTGGGATGTAATTCATGGGGAGGAGCAGAGGAAATGAGAGAAATACTTTTATTCTTGCTGAATGTCACATTTCCCAAAGGAGGTCTTTGGTTTAAAGATGCACCATGAAGTGTCTGTGTGGTTGGTTGGTTTTGTTTACTAAAATAGTGCTCAATGATGTAGTATTTAATGAAGTAGTGAATGCTCTGAGCATTCAGAACTGTGTTTTGTCTTTCCAGGCACTTTCTTGACACCCTTTTGACACAGAGACCTGAAAGTCACAGCTAGAATTGAATATCCTGCTTTTCTTTCCTATCCTGTTTTTCCCAAGTCCTGTTTGAAAGAGTCACTGCTGCCAGACCCAAATCCCAGTCTGCTGATGTAACTTTTGCAGGAGTAGGTGCTGAAGAAATGCAGCTTGTGGAGCTGAATTCTGGAAGGTGCTGCAGTGGGGTTGTTGTGCCCCTGTGCTGCTACTTTTTCCTGCATGGAATTACTCTCACTCACAAAAAAACAAAAAACAAACAAACAAAAAACCAAACCACATGGTGGTTACCAGACACCACTATAATTAAACCAAACATCATCAGTACCAAATCTCTTTAAAAATGGTCAGAAAGACTAATAAATTTCTTGTCAGAAGCATTAGGTTTGACTCAAATTTTATTGACATGTTTTGGGCTGTAATGTGCATTTCCTTGGTTGGACTACCTGAGCTAATGAATTGTCATGAATTTCAACTCCTGTGTAGGTGCCTGTAGCTTCTCTGTACCTATGAGTTGCAAGCATAAAGTGTTTTTTGTGACTGTGATTTGAAATAAATCTAGAAAACTCTTCTAAGCCTTGTTTGCAAAAGAAGCAATATTTTTAGAAAATTAAGTGAACTTTTCCTTGCCAATGTGATACTATGTCAGTAGACTTTTTTTGCTTGGTTGGTTTTTGGTTTTTAAATTTTTAATTGACTTTATTGCTAGGCACTGTTCTGTCATGTTACTATTCCCAGTTTAATAGTAATCATTATTCTGCCGTTCTTGCTGTGTTTTTGATAAAAATATATTTGAAGAAGAAACCTGTTATGCATCTTTTTTTTTTTAAAGAAGCATCTCTATACTCTTATTAAAATTAAATAATATAATGTATCTTAGGCTTCTTAAAACCTAAGTAGGATGAAGAATTCGCTGCAGATGATCCTGTGGAAAGGCTTTGCAAGAAGAGGGCAATCAAGTAGGGATAATTAGAGTTACTATTTAAATATGCAGACAGCAAAAAGCTTATCTGGAAGAGTAGAGTGAAGTGTAAGTACAGCGTAAGACTCACGTGAGGATGATTTGCAAGCAATAAAATCACATCTCCCTGACTTTGTAAGTACAAACTAATAAGCAATATTTAATAATGGAGACTGTAATAGTGTGGGATATAAACCCAGTGGAATGTGATCTTACCTGAAGGGGATGGATTGGTTCAGCACTGACAGAGGGAGGATTACAGGTATTTGGAATGTGTGTGCAGTAAGGGATGAGAGTAATTGCTCGAGATAATCTCCGAGCAGTTAACTCAGAATAACGAGAGGGAGTTGGTGGGATTTCCATTCCCAGGTTTTACTCCTTCCTCTGAACCAGCCTGGAAGTGTGAACACCTCTGATGGGAGTCCTGCTGCTGCTGTGATTTGGAAAGGTTTGCTGAAGAACAGAATGAATGTGCTGCTAAGAGCAAACCCTCCTTGGCAGAGGAATGGGTCGGATGGTCTTCAAGTTCTTAATCATCCCTGAGTTTGTAACTCTGTCATTATTTTCATTAATTAACTGGAGTGGGTAACACAAACATCACACTTCTTCCAAAACTAGTATTAGTACTGCCTGCCATTTAGTCTGTTGATCTGAAAAAAAGCCCAAACCAAACCAAAATGTTCAAGTGGTGCACAGGCAATAACTTCACTGAATGTGTATTTATCGGAATTGCTTCAACTGGGCATCATCTGCAGCCTCACCCTCTACTGAGAGCCTGCCTGGTTTCACCAGCTGGGCAAGGCCAGGCCTGCCTGATGCTGGGCTTTGGGAGGCAGGAGCTGCTGGAAAGGCTGGAATTACAGAGCTGGTCCTTCCCTGGGGCTCAGCTACAGGGCAGAGGCTGCCAAGGGTGTCCCCAAAGGAGGAAAGAGCCTGACCACTGGAATTCCTTTGAGTTCCACTGGGCCTTGCACAAGGCCATGGGTGCTTAACCCAATGGTCCTGGCTGCCTTCCAGTGGAGTAATTAATTTCTGCATTCCTGAATTCCCTCTTGCTTTAATGGGATTTGGAATTCTTCACCTTTTGGCTTTAAACTCGCCTGGCGAAACAAGTGTTTCTCATTACAGCAAGGACTTTGTTTCAGATCAGGGTATATTAGCCGTGAATGTAATGTATGTTGCTTAAAGTGTGCCAGGAGAGCAGAGCACAAGGGAGAGCAACATTTTACGTCTATTTTTAATTGATTTTCTTTTCAGTACTGAAGTGCACCCATTTGATGGTTATTCCTGTTCTCTCTCTCAGTTTACAGGCCTTGTTGAGACTGTAGAATCAAAGGCAATTCATGAAAATATTTTAGATCTTTGCTGCATGCAGGAAACCTTCTGTTTGCCTCTGTGTGCAGCTTTCATCTCCTTTGTGTAGTCAGTGAAATCTAGGGCATGACTGGAAATTCAGTTTTCAGTGTGTATCCAAATGCTCACCTGATCATGGAGACTGCTCAGCACTTCACAGGAACCAGCTGGTAAACAAGGGAATCTGTGCTACAGCTCCCCTAAAATATGGCTTGGTTTCTACTGTGCCAGTAACTTCTGTTCATGTACTGGAGCCTAAATAATTGATTTTTTTCAGTGTGTGCCACAGCACAGCATTTTAAAGCCCAGGCTGCTTTGTCGATGAGTACTGTGATTCTGTAGAAATTTAAATTAATGAATAGGGATGTCCAAAAGGTGTAGGCAAAATGAGAGTGAATACTTGGTTTAAATCTGGGAAGGTAATTTCTGGACAGGACAAATCTTTGATATGGATAAAATTCTGATTAGTTCACTTAATGGCCCACCTGGCCCTAGTGATACCTAAATTTAGAACTTGTGAGCGCTGCTGGCTCACAATCAGAATATGTTTTTCCCTGCATAAAATGGAATTATGTTAGTCAATTCACATTAGCCAAGTCTGAAGTCTGTGTCTGGTTGGATTTGTTTGCACTGGGCTGATGACAGAGCTCTGTTTGGCTTTTTGTTTGACCTGGATGTTTGTATCTTCCTCAGTGCTGTCAGTCTGCTCTCACACTGCTCAGTGAATACTCCTGCTACTGAAAATCCAAGATCTATAGTCCTTTATTAAATTATATAGTACATCACTTGCTCCTTTAGTATTTACCTTTGGGCATTAGGACTCTTTTTCCTAGAAAATAACCTGGTACAGGGTTTTGTGGGAGCTTCTGAAACCTCTCTGAAAGAAAAAGAAAACCATCCAAGCAAATCTGGGAATACCTTAAAAAATAAGTAGTAGTAATTAAGCACATCTGCTTTTTTTTTTTTCTTTTTAAATTAAGAAGTCTATTTTGTGTAAATGATTGCACAAAAGTCTTCAAAAGTAGGGAGGTCTCACCTGTGTTATGGAGTATAAATTCACTTTGTAGAGCATTCTGTCCCTTTGTTTCTGTATGAATTCCAGAGGACAGCCCCAAACTGACAGAAAGCCTTTCTGTTGTGGACTTGATTTTGTTGGTAGGCAGAGAGGGCGGGCAGAACCAGCATCCTGTCTTTCATCCTTCTGGATGAGGATTAATCATGATCACAGCTGCAGAATAATGCAGATCTTAGCTGGGGCTGGCGAGGGGGAAGGGATGGCTGTGAGGGGAGCAGAGGACATCTCTGTCTTCCCTCCCACCAGCCCCTCCTGCCCTTTATAGAGGAGTTGGAAGGAGCAGATTCCTACCTTTTTTTTTTTTTTTTTTTTTTTTTTTTTTTTTTTAAGCTAGTTAATCTTTCTTGCATCTTGTGTGGGGTTTTTTTTCCCTTTAATCATGAAGAATGCACTCCATTTACTGGTAACACACACACAGAGAATGTTTGCATGGCTTCCTTGTTTTCCTTGATGATGCATCAGGCTCTAGGTGCTGAAATTCTGCTGGTTCAAAGGCACACAGATTTACCCCAGTGACTTTCCCTGTGTCTCTGTAGGCAGCCCCGAAATGCCTCGCAGGTCAACGGTTTTTGAAATGGATAAAAGTGTGCTAATTCCTTCAAGGTAAATCAGAAGGATTATGACATCTAGGAAGAAGAATCTGCCAGACAGTTCTGAAGCAATAAAACCAGGACTGACCCAACAGCATCTCTAAAGCTTCCAATAAAATTGCCTGAGGAGTCTGCCAAGAAGCCAGATGCTGCTGCTGGAAAAATACCTTCTGTAGCTTGGCATTTGTCCTGTAATTGCTTCCAAGAGAGAATAAACTGTAGCATGACAGTAGAAGGTGAATGGTTCCTCACTGCATGCTGTTTGGTGGTTTTTAAAAATATTTCAAAAATAAGCATTATTTTCTAATGTGTTACCACTCGTTCAGATTCTTGTACTCATTTAACTGCTAAAGAGTTCCCCATCTGAGTAATCAAACACCATTTTGGTTAGGTTTTTGGGGGTTTTTTTTCCCTGACATGTTAGCCTGGCAGTGGTTTGATTTTTCTTTTCCTGTAAGTGATTCCTTTTGCAGGGTCCCTAACCTGATCACCAGGGCTTTGATCCTGTTGAGGTGTGAGGTGGTTGTGCACACCTGGTTGTGCCACAGTGGGGACCCTGTATGGATGTCTCTCTCTATGGAATTATGGTACAGCAAACACAGTTCCAAGGGTTGGATAGTCCATGTGGCTTTGTTTTTATTTTTAGTATATTTTCCAGTTGTGGGAAGAGCATTGTCTGTTATTATTCAGAAATGCTGCTGAATCTTAGATCAAACCGAAAAATGCATGGAAACTTCTTAGGGAAGAGGCTTCCTCCCTTTGAAAATGGTTAATACTCCTACTGATAGAAAGCTGAGGCATTTCTGGAGCAGTGTATAACCTAATCAGATACAAATGAGATGAGAACAGATAAGTGTTTCCAAGAAAATTATTTATTTGAAATTTCTCCAGTAAAATCTAGCAGGTGTCCTCAGATTCTTCTGTTTGGTCTCCTGCAGGAGCCTGCCTGCTGTCCATGCCAGCAGTCCTGTGGGATTGCCTTCAGGAGGGGTTTGAAGAGTGAACTATTCAAGTGGAATGGTCAGAAGTAATTCTGCAACTAAAACTCATCAGAGAATCACAGAATGGCCTGGTTTGGAAGGGACCTTAGAGCTCAACCTTGAGTTTCAACCCCTCTGCCATGGACAGGGACACCTCTCACTATCCCAGGCTGCTCCAAGCCCCATCCAGCCTGGGCTGGGACACTCCAGGGATGGGGCAGGCACAGCTTCTCTGGGCACCCTGTGCCAGGGCCTCCCCACCCTCACAGGAGAGAATTTCTTCCTAATCTCTGCTCTAAACCTGCTCTCTGTCAGTTTGAAGCTGTTCCCCCTTGTCCTGTCACTAAATGTTCCTGTGAAAAATCTTTCTTGTGGGTTCCTTTCAGGTACTGGAAAGCCACACTTAGGTCACTTGAGAATTCAAAATATTGATGTTTGTCACTTGTGAACACAATGTAGAAGTAATTATTGCCTGTTTATGAATTCCCTCAGTCCCAGAAGTTTCTTGCTTTTTCCCTTTGCTGTGCTAGACAGTGAACTTTGGTAGGAGTCAGGTGGTTGAGTTTGGTGTAATAAAGCAAAAGTCCACTTCCAGCAAGATAAATTCATTTAATCAGTTTTCCTAATACTTAACAGTCAAGGGATCAAGGGCTGAGTGTTGAAAAATAGCAGTGAAGAAAGATCCTGGCAAAGGGGCTTTTTTGGTATTGTTGGCCTTAGGAGGGTTTGCTTTGCTTTGCTGTAGTGTCAGGAAGCTTCAGGGAATGGAAGAGCACAATGTACAGGTCAGCTCTTGTGGCTGAACAAATCTCAAAGGGACCTGGAAAAGCTGGTGCAAAATTCACATCCTTTAAGAAGGTTGATGTAAGGCATCAGTCCAAACTTCACTTCAGATTTCAAAGTATAGATTAAGTTGGGTAAAGTGCTGTTATTTTCTTTAAAATGAACGAGAAGGTGAGTTCTAGTTCAGTCTCACTTGAAATATTAAGAAAGTGATCCTGAAATTAAACACAGAACAGAGCTGAATCAAGATATTTCTGTGAAGGACAGGAGATGAACAAGATTCCTTCAACTTACTGTGCCACTTCAAAACATCCTGAGCTGTCCAGGATGCAAAATGTTTAATTCCATAACCTTTTCTTCCAATTAGAAGACGCAGATTCTGATTGTGAGGAATTTGCATTTCAATATGAAACGTGGTGTCTGACATTGCTTTTACCTTCTCCCTGGTGATGCTCCTGGCTGCACACTTCTCCCTTTCCTTCGGTGTGATGATTGCACCACTGCACTTTAGTAATCATTTAACAGCTCTAATTACAGAATACTGTGATCCCAACTGTGTACTTTGTCCTCTTTGCCTTCTCAGTCCCTCTTTCTTTGGTGTCGAGAGGATCACAAAGGAGCCGTTCTTCTGCTTTGCAAAAATAAATTCCAAGGGCCCTGCTTTGGTAATGTACAGATCTGCATTTTCTCCTGGCTTTGGAGCTAATGACACTGAATTTTAGCCATAGAGGGGTTGGGTTGTCTGCTGTTGTCTTCATCAGTGACGCCAGCATAACTTCTGTGACACTAATGCAGGTACACCAGCATAAAATTGGTGTAACCCAACTCCATTAGAATCAATGGAGTTGGGCCAGTATGGGTGAAATGCAATGGCATTGATTTTGTGCTGGGGTGACTTTATTGACTGGGGTGGAGGTGAGGCAGCTCCTGATGGTGGGGCTCGGGTCACAGCCAGGCTGTGCCTGTGCTTGGACTAGTTGTGACTTTGGTTTCTTGTTTGTTCTTGCACAGCCTTATCAGAAATTCCTTCTCTTTTCTGCTCCAGGGTCAGCAGTGTGGGAATCTGGGAGTAGTGAAGTCTTGGAGTAATGCAATTCATAGGGGAAAAGCGTTAGGTAATTCAGTTTCACTGAGCAATCTCTAGTCCCATCTGAATGATTTCCTCTGTTATCTGCTAATGTGGTATCAGAGGAATGATGTGGAGTTTTTAAGCCTGCTCCTTTTTGATGTGATACCCTGCTAAAGCTTACAAAAGCACTCTGAATGGAATTTTGAGTCTGAAAGTGCACTTATAGGAATGATGAGTGCTGTATCTATCCCCCCAGCACACTGGGATTGTTCCTGGTTTTCAGCTCTCTGGGCTGGAGTTGCATTCCCTGCTCCATAGGCAGAGGAAATGTAGTTTTTCAATTCAAATACCATACCTTTAATATTTCAAAAATCCTTTAAAGCGAGTCCATGTCTTCTATTTTGCCTTTGTTGCATGAGTGCTGCCCTGTATAATATAAAATAGAAACTGGAGTATTAAAATGAAATGTTAGTAATTTGCCATTAAAAATGTTGATGAAATCAATTCATTCCTTTGAAAAGCTTCTTTTTAATCTGGTCAGCATTTTCTGTGAGTAGAAAATTCACAGCACTTCTGGTGAATAATTGGTGGAGTGCAGTATTCACCACGACGTGGAGTGATTTCCAGGAGGAATTTCAGTAATTATTCCTGCCATCATTGGAATACTAATAAAAATCTTACTTTAGAAATATTTTATAGGTCAGTTTTTTTGCCAAGATGGTGCATCAGCTTCAGTGGTGTTATTTACCCCATCTGAGGAACTGGGTAACATGCCTGAAAGATGCCCTAGAGACAGAAAAATGAAGCATAGTTTAAACCACAATAAACTTAATAAAATGTGTTATTAGCCTAAGTTACATGTAGGATTTTGTTAAAAAAAAAGAGCTTCTAGTTTTCAGGAGATAAGAGAAGTATTTTATGAATACAGTCAACTACAGCAACTAAATACAGAGGGAAATGAAATGCTGTGGTTGGAGTACTAAGTAGTTTTCTGACATTGGAAGAATTAAAAAGGGTTATTTTGAAAGTGTTCTGCAAGACATACAGACATAGTACAGGAAGCTGAATAAAGGATATAAAACTCCTTCCTTTATCACAATATATAGAAAATCAGGAATGGAGGGAAGTACATGCTCTTTTTAGAGCAAACAAAACTAAGCACTGGATCTGGAGGCAGCTGTGAGTCTTAGCCAGCTCTGCTATTTAGGGAGTGAGTGGGAGGTGAAGGGTGCTGGGATCCAGGGGAGGGTTTGTTGGGAAATAAATGTTGGTGTAGTATCTCAGTTTGTGCAGGTGAGCAGTCAAATTCCTTCACCTTCGCAGGCTGCAGAAATACCAGAAAAGAAATGTCAGGAAAAGGCAGTGCTGGGCATGGAGTGCCATAAAAGAGTCCTTTGGCTTTGTCACTGGAAACACTGGAAACAGTGCATTCTGCATTCTGCTGCTCTGGGGGCAGATGGCACAGCAGAGGAGAGGGACAGACCTGTGAACAATCCAGGTTGTTTTCTGTGGCAGGGCAGCCAGAATTTCAGTGCATGGTCTGGCTTAGATTTTCCTGCTGAACATTTTACAGAATTTGCTGTAATGGAGTGTCACCGACAGCTCTCCTGTTTGCTTTCGTTTCCTCCTCATTTTCTCCTCCCTGTCAGTGTCTTAAGCTCTCTTTTACCTCAGCTTCCTCCTTTCCTGGTTCTTTCTTGCAGGCCTTGTTAACTGCAGTGTATCAGTGGGGTTTGGATCTGTCCCCTGGGTTCCTATTTGGAATTAGTGCAGTGCCTGCTGTGACAGATGAATCCTCTGATGTTCCCCAGCCCTGACCATTGGGGAAATGAGCTGATGAGTACAAAACAGTGTGAGCAGCACCAGAGGATTTCCTGGCCCCTCTCCCTGGAGGGTACAAAGAGCACTGGTGGCAGGGGTGGGTTTTCCATCGTCTGTTTGTGTGTGGTCCCACTGCTCTTCTCTGTGTCAGGCTTCGAGGGCAGCTGGAAGTGGATGAGTAACATTTTCTCCCTGGACTTCAGACCCTTACACGTGAACTAAAACTTGGTTCTAGTTACACCTAAAGCTTGGTTTTAGTTTTCCAGCATCACAGAACTTTTCACTTCTACTTTCACTGATATTTTACCCTTTTAGTATGTTTGAGCTTTGTTTAACACCTGTAAAACCACAGGCAGCAACATGATTATGTTGGGCACTTTGGAGGAGAAAAAATTAATTGCAAGACTCCTCCAGAGGCATAAAAGCAAGAGCTAAGGATGGGAGCACGTTTGGGAGCAATGTTTGGGAGGTGCCATCCTCTTGTCAAATCCCACTTTGTGGCTCTGGAGAACTTAAATACCTAGGGAATGCCAGGGCTTAGTTACAAATCCTTTCTAAGACTGCTTTTCTTTTATATAAGCACATGGAAAGTGGTTTCAGGGGAGGGAACTTCTTAAGTTTTGAAGTCCTGAAGAAAATTAATTAGTTCATGTATTTGAAAGCCAGAAGGGAAGCATTATGATCATCTTGTCTGACCCCCTTCATAACTTGGGCCAAGGGAAGTCTCCTAATAACCCCTACATAGCTCACTGAAGCGTGGTTGAAAAGACAAATGATTTGACAGAAATTGTTGTTTCACAGGCATGTGGGGGAGGTGAGTGGAGCTTGGGACTAATTTCCCCCTGCATAAAGGGTCCAACCTGTGTTAATCCTAGCTGTAAAGTGAATTTACAGAAATATTTCTTTGCTAAGGGTTTAGGTTTTGTGCTGGCGTAGGAGTAATAGAGAATGCAGGCTTAAGAACTTCTCCTGGAATTAAGAGCCAGTTAATTCCAGAATGCACTGATTGTGTTCCTGCTGTAGCCACTTAATAAGGCCACAGAAAATGTCAGTATTTTGTTAAAATGAAGAGCTCAGAATCCTCTTTAGGAAAAGCTGAGGCATGCACATACATAACATTGCAATAGCTGGAGGAGTAGCAAGGCACACAAGGAGATTGTTAGAGTGGATGGATACGTGTAAGACAATGGATTTTTAAATTTTTTTTTTTTTGGAAACGCAGCTAACAAAATTTTGTCTTTGGAGCGGGGAGAGAAACGTGGCAGAACTGATCAAAGCAAATAGCATCTCATTGATAAAACACATGCTGCAGTACTTGCCACAGTTGGGAGGCTGTGGTATTTAACAAGGGTGACCTAGATTGGAGGAGACAATGAAAGCTGTTGCAGTGAGGAGCAGATTGACTGCCATTCTCATCTGGGTAATAAACGGCTGAAATATGGACCCTGCATCAAAGTTTACTAATGTGGCTTACATAAAGACCTGTACTTCTGGAGGAATCGTGTCTGTAGCAAATTCAGTTTGAGCTATAGCTGGTGCCTGACAGATGTTTATGTGCTCCTTTACAAAGATACCTATTACTTTATTCAAGGATCTATGAGCCTGCGAGAGTATGACCTGATTAGGTTTGAAAGTAAATCAATATGTGAACCTGTCCAAAAACAGACATGCATTTATTTTAAAAAATATTACTCAGTGGGATAGCCTCGAGGGGATATAGCTTTTCTGGAGAGTTTCAAATGAGATAGCAGTCATATGTTGTTACTTTAAAATATTCAGTGCCATTCAGATGCTACTATTTCAGCTGTCCTGTTGGAAATAGCTGACAACAGGAGATGACATTCCTCATGCTTTGTAGCCACAATGGCCTTCTAAGACATTAAAACTTGCTTAACTATGGACCCTGGGGGTATTTGGTATTTATTTTTAATTTATTTTTTTAATAAGTGGACCTATTATAAATATTTCCCTTTTGTGAAGTGGCTCGTGTTAGTGCTCCTCGTAGAGTTATGCAGTTAACCTTTGGGTAAATATAAATCCAAATTCTCGAAAAATAAACTGTCAATCCAGCTGTGACTCGAGAGATGCTTTAAGTAAGTGCCATTGAGCTGTAAAGGCTGATGCATCCCTACTGTGCTGTAAAACTAAATATTATTAAATTGGGTTGCAGGCAGGGGGAGGGGAAGGAGATGGGGGTTGTGAGGGACATCTGTTCTGCACAGAGCTGCTCTCCCTGCTCGGGGGGGATCTGAAGCGGGAGGAGGAGGGTGAGGTTGTTCCCCCCAGCCCTGCTCTGAGCAGCTGTGCTTGGGGAGAGGCTTCTCCTGCCCATGGCCCTGCCCAGGGAGCGCTTGGATCCTGGGAGCCTCACTTGGGGAGCTGTGACTCCTTCTCCCTCTCTGACCAGCCTTCATTTGCTTTGTCCTCTCCTACTCCTTTCTCACTGAGAAGATTGATCAAGATGCTGTTGGTTTATTCAGGTCTGTTACGCCAAGCAGGTGTTTTCAGCAAGCACTGCAACTTCAGTTTGTGCCTCACTTTATTTTTTTGCTCCTTTTTTTGCCATGCGGCGCTTGTTCAGATTCCACAGAGGGGAGAACAGGGAATTTTGTATTTCAAAATCAGTTCAGCAGATTTTGAAAAGCTATCTTTGAATATTCTATAATACACAGACAGATTTGAAGAGCTTATTAAAGAAAGCCCCTGACACACTTCAGCAATATTAAATCACTTCAGACGGTGCATGGCAGTGTAATGTTACTGAAGCATTTTAAAATGTTAAAAGAGCCTGGATTTGAAAGTACTGGTGGCTTCAGAGCCCTTACTGTGAAAAGTGATTTAAGTGTCAAAATTATCCCAGTGCTTGCAGTATGTTACTTTTCTTAAATGACAAAGAAGGGACATTAGTAAATAACTCTAACTGCAGTTAATCTCTGGCCATCTAACCAGCTGATATGCTGGGTTTATATCTTTATAAAATGCTTATTTAATAAGTGGGCAGCTGTTCTGACAGGCCAGATGGACTTGTCTGTAATTGTGCTAATAATGAGAACTTTCTCACAAAAAGAAAGGGCAGTAAGGAGATGCATTTGGTGAGGGAACATCCTGACAAGTGGCTGCAGGACAGTCTGGTCCTCTGCCCTCGACAGTCTGGCTCAAGTGAGTGGTTCATCCCGCAGAGCAGGAAGGACCAGCACTGAGAATTGGAGCAATGGGTTCTTTTTTCCTTAGATGTCTATTCTTTGTGTATTCTTTGCCTCCAGAGCCCTGACATCCCCAGTCCTGCCTCCCTCATCCTGCTCCAGCACATTCCTGCTGTGGGTTCACAGCTGGTGCATTTTTGTCCCCAACAGGTACACATTATGTGAAGCTGTAGCTTTCTCCCTAAATGTTATCTCTCTAAATGTTATCTTTTTGCACCTATCTCATTTATATTTCATAGGTTTAATTAACTATTTTCAGAGATCTTTGCAAGAAAGATTACTGGATGGGTGTTAAAATTACAGCTTTGTTTGTGTGGAGACAGTCTTTTATACTGGAAACATTATCATAAGCAAGAGGAGTGGCAAAGTATGATGTTCTCAGCATGAGCAATGAATAAATTTTTCATTTGTCTTTGTTTAAGTAGGAGAATGAAAGCACTGGAAGAGAACTGGAGGGGTAAAAATCTGTACTTACTCTCTGGCAGTGTGGAATTGGTGCATTTAAGAATTGAGTCCTTGCAGATTTTTTTGCTTTTGGTGACATTTCCAGCTACATCCTGCATTGTGGTCTTTGTCCTCCGGCTGCTGGTCCAGAAGTGCTGGTCTTCTGTACACCCTGAGCAGCATCTCTAGGCTGAGAAGGCATCTCAGATATGCCAGAACATCTCAAATACAGATGTGTGAGGTAGTCACAGATAACTGTGCTTAAGCATCTAAAATCGTGGGCAATTGGCTCAGTAGATGAAGAACTTTACATGTTTCTCCCTTGCAATGGTTTGGCTTTTTTATTTTCCTTTCAATATTTTAAACCCAGAAGATGACTGTTCCTTTTTGTTTCCTTCCTTAACAGCACTGGAAAGGAGTGAATGAGATGAACTGTTTGGGTTATAGTATCTGAAAGGCTGAATTATTCTCTGGGAGAGATGTTCTAAATGAGCCTGACCGAGATCCTGGATCTGTGTGAAGAGGACTAAGGATATAGGATGTCAACTGAGACAGAACTTCAAGTGGCTGTTAAAACCAGCACAAAGAAAGACTCCAAAAAGAAAGGTAGTGACTCATTCCTCTTTATTTGTTGTGTTTTGTACTTTAATCGGCTCCTACATCAGCCACCTTTGGCACATCTGTGGCTCTTCTGTTATCTGTGTGCTCAGTGAAAGTGGGATTTGTTAAGCTCAGTGGAAGACTGGTACAGAAATACATGGTTTGATTCTCTGACATAAAAAATATATCCTTTTGAAATACGTCTTGAAAGATGAGAAAAAACTTGCATATTATCTGTGGTTCACAAAGAGAAATACTGTTTTTAAAATTACTCAGCAAAAGATCACTTTTCTTTTTCTCTGATGATAAACACATTTTCTTCAGGTTTTTTTCTTTTCTTCTGGTTTTGAACAAACCAGAGCTCAAATGCACTTTCTGTTCATGGAGTTTGAACTTTACTGACTCTTTGTGAAGTTGGAGAACTCAGTAGCAATCTGTGGAGAGATTAATTGTAATTTGGTATATGGAAATATAAACCAGGAGGAAGAAAACTCAAAATTAAGGAGAAGCTGTGGAAAAATGCATGGTTGGATTAGTTCATATTTGTATTTATAATTTTGCCTCAGACTGTAGAGCAGTTCTTTGGAGTGATAAGTGTGAGAAATGGGACCATATGAATTTGGTGCTTATGCTTGCTTAAAGATTTTTAGTAGGGATTTTTCTCCTTACATTTTTATTAGTATTTTTATTGCTTATGGTTTTAAGTACTGATGAACTTGGAGCCCAAGACCTTGAATTCTAATGGTAGTTCTTGTTGCTCTGTGTAGCCATATTTGGTTATCTTTTTAAATGTACACATGAAATTGAGATTGAAACCAGATTTAATATTAGTTACTCAAATAAAAAAATAAAGAAGAAAATAATCATACTTAATAGTTTTAATACTCGACACAGCAAGATTGGAACTTTCATGTGAGCTCTGGAGTTTGTCTGGAGTCATTCTATTTCTTTCTGTGGATGTATAATTTAGCCATTTACTTCTGAGGGTTTTTTCATTTTTCTAAGACAAAAAAAAATCTCATCTTTGCTTATATATGTATAATGCAGTTTTACTCATGTATAATGCAATTTTCTAATGTATAATGTAAATTTTACTCATAGTTAACTTGAGCTGCTGGGCAGCAATACCATTTACTGCATCAGTTCTACCAAAACATTTACTAAGGCCTTGGGTTCCCTTTGGCTTTTGGATCAGAAATCTTTATCCTAGAGTTTGTGGAAGACATAGCAATTAAAAAACTTCAAGTGTTTGTTTAGGAAGATGGTTTAAAAACCTTATGACTGCTCTAGGCCTACACTCACAAATCAAAAATGATTCATTTAAGATAAAAAAGCTGCAGTTTGGAAAGGCAAGAAAAGGGGAACTTTGATGTAAATGAGAATGTGATCTAAGATGTTTAAGGCAAATAAAGTTAAAGTGGTTTGGTTGTATGATCATTCAGTTTTTTTGGGGCAGGCAGGAAATTAAAAAATGTCATTTCTTTGCAATATGGATAACATCTTTTTGATGTGTGTCTCCTATGTTATTTCTTCTGCTGGAGGCTGAAACTTTTGAAACCAGCAAACAACTCTTTTAGGAACTTGGCATTTATGTTAATAAAATATTCAGCATCCAGCTTGTAAAAACATTGCCATAAATCACAATAACTGAACATTTCTCTGCCCAAAATCTGATTCTATCCCCCAAATGGAAATTCTGAGAATTGCCTTCATTGCTGCAGGGGAGTATAAAATACGTTGTGTGGCGGTGATGTGAGTGTGTGGAGAGCTGGAAGGGACAGGGAATGGCAGTGGCACATCCCCAGGATTATTCTGTGGATTCTCAGGATTGTCTGAGTGGATCCATCCCACCGGGCACCCCAGGGCTGGGGCAGTGAGTGCTTCACACAGACAAGGTACACAATGCACACTCTGTTTGCTATTCAAATCCCACACAACCAGAGTCAAAAGGAACTTGGTGTGCTCATTTACTCTCCATTGAGTTGTCTGCACTTCCCTGTGTTCCAACAAAGGAGCCCTCCTCTGTGTAGTGGGAGTGATGGACACGTGAAAAACTGGATTTTTTTTCCCCCTTTTTTCCCCCAAGTTCATTAACTGCGAGCAGTGGCAGGTAGCAAGTGCTAACATGAAGTTTCTTATGTTGCTAATCAATGAGTTTGATTATGCAATGGAGCTGAGTATTCCCAAGAAATAAGTCTTTGCTGTATAAACAGAAATCTCAGCTCGGGTGTTTTTCCAGTGTTTTGTTGCACTTCTGGAAGAGCCGTGCATCATTCTCCTCCCAGAGCAGGGACAGGCCTCTTTTGCTGGATTATCCTCTGTTTTGGTAGTTCTCCTGCCTTCTCCTGCCTTCTGCAGCTCACAGCACTGCATGGAATGTCTGTCCCATGTTTGTTTCCCACTCTGGAGGTCTGGGCTGGCTCTAAGGGGATGAGGATTAGTCTGGAGTTGGAGCACAGGACTGGGTTCTTTCCTGACTCAGCCTAAATCTTCTGTGTGGAGTCAGCTAAATCTTTAGTTCTCTTCATCTGCATAAACATCCAGTAAGGTGGTGTTTCTTATTTGGAGTGTTGAAATAAAACAAAGCTTAATTCCTAGGATTTTAAGGTGTATGGATATAAAACAGTGTAAAGTGTCAGATAAATGTGAGCAGCTCTTATTGGTGTACAGTGGCCAAAAAGAAAGCAATGACTTGTACATTGGTGGTGATACGACTTGTACATTGGTGGTGATAGTGCCTACCTTGAGTTAAAGTCATGTGATGTCATTAGGTAACAATTTAATAACCTGGACAGGTTAGAAGGAAAGTCCAGGAGGAGTCTAATGATGTTTAGTGAGTGTGAATGTGAAGTCTTGCTGCTGGGATGGACTGACTCCCTGCCAGAAGGGTGGAATGTGTGGTTGAAGTTCCTTTAGGATTTCATATAATTCCTTTTAGGCTCTGTTGCATAGACTGCTGACTTTTGGGTGACAGGGAAATTGTTTGATTTGCGCTGTAGATGGGGCAAATGACAATGCTCATGCAAAGATTTTACCAAATATTTCTTTGATGTGCCAGAAACACACAGAAAGCTCTTTCTGTAGTCACATGCAAAGGGAAGAGCAGTTCCCTTTGGAACACTTCTCTTAGGCATGCTGGTTTTACAGCCATGAGCTTCCTGATCACAGCCAACTCTGCAGTGTCATCTGAGCTGGGGTGTGAGGCAGTGTCCTGTTCCAGCACTGAGGGGTTGTCACTGCAGGTAGGACAAGAACTTAAATAAAAAACCCTTTGAGAAGCTGCTGTTGGCACAGAATCACAGCTGAGGAGCTCTGATGTTCTGTGGGCAAGTTCAATATTTACATGATCATATCAGACTGTAATTTTGTATGTTAACATTATCAGCCTGGATAACCTTAAAAGCAGGCTGTTGAAAAATCAGGTACAAATTTTGCGTTTTATTCGGCCCGTATTGATCTTACAGATCCAGGGTTGGGTGGGCTCTAGAAATTCTTCCTGGTCACGCTCCTGGTAGAGGGGTTGGAATTTTAACCAACCTGGAAATTCTGTTATGGGAACAGAGGTGAGTCAGGCACTCCCTTCCTCTCCAGATTGTCACTTTTTCCTCCCTGTGCTGTGAAGCTCTTTGTCCCTTGAGGAGCAGCGTTTCACCCAGACCTCCAGAGCCCTCCTTCCTACCCTTTATTCCATTTTACAGGCTTACAGTGCACTAGATGTTATTAGAGGAGATTCTATTTCTGCCATCCCTCACCTCCAGCCCTAATCTTCATGCCACTCTTGCTGATATCTGCTGGTAACTTCACTGTAATTATCTTTTTTTGCTCACATTTTAAAAGATATCCTGGAGAGGTTTCATGTTGCTCTCCAAGTGGAAATTGTGAAAAATTCTCAGGAGATTTAGAAAGCTCAATTTGATGACTTTTTTTGGTGATACAATTTTTTTTTTTTTGTGAGTTTGCCAAAAGTTATGTGTTCTTTAAGAAGCATTTACAGAATTAATGATATAACTAATGCTCTTAAATGCTGATGTTATTTTGTTAGTTTATGTCATCTGGTTCATTAAGAAGTGAATAAAAATGGTGTGTTTGTATCGTTCAGGATAGGAAATGAGAATTTTTTTAATAGCCAAAGTTGTTGGAAACATAAACCATGTTTGTCTTGTAGTACATGGGGGAAAAGCCTTGTTGTAAGTGTGTATAGATTATTGAATCAAATTGAAAACATTTACTTGAGCCTATCGGAATTAAAATTGATTTAGAAACCTCTCTGGGGGAAATGTGTTGCATTGATGTTGAATTCACAGTGATAACTGCCTGGGAAAATCCCTTCTTGCAAAATTAGCTGAACAGAAAAATTGAAATGAGAGGTGAGTAAAGAAGTGAGCCAGGCTACCAAATTTCAGCACAAATCTGTGTCTGCTTAGGGTAGGCCAGGGGACTTTTCTAGAGATTTAATCTCCTCCTCTTGCACTTAAATTCTGTAATTTTTCTATTTGAAGTTTAGGGCTTGTTCTGCGATTCCATCTCTCATTGTATCCCCCATCCTAAGACTCCTGAGTCAATTTTCAAAATGACAGGGACTTGTAAAAAATGGAAGCAAATTCAGAGAGGAGCTTGGGCACGTTGACACCCAGCCTGATGATGGCTGAAGCTCAGGGTGAGATTCCCTTGTTTATTGGGTTTGCAGGGCGTGTGGGAAGCACGTGGCATCTGGGAGCAGCTCTCAGAGCAGGCAGGGCACCAGGCTGGGGATGGCTGCACCCAGCCAGCAGGAATGGCACATTTGGGGAGGCTGGGACGTGCTGTGCTGGAGCTGGAGGTCTTCTCCTGGCCTGGAGCTGGGCGCCGTGTCCGGGCTGGATGGATATCCAGGCGCCCAAGCCGTGCTCCGGGAGGGACAGCTGGTTCATGCCAGGTGAGGAGTTTACACCGGGGGGGTTTGCGTGGCAGGGCTGGCGTGGAGGTGGGAGATCTGAGTCTGATCCTCCTGGGATCACGCTGGCAAAAGGCTTAAGTGTCCCGTTTTCCCTCTGCTGACTGCTGATTAAAAGGAAAGCGGCGGCCGCGGGACCGTTGGCGCGCGGATTGGGCCTGTGGCAGTCACATCCATTTCCTGGGCCTTTTAAGCACTAATGAGAGGCTGGGGTCTGTCTAACTATCTAAAGGAAAACCTTTGCATCCCCAGGAGCAAAACTCTAGTCAGACTAAGATCAAACAGGAGCTACCTAGTTAGTTTAAAAGCCTTTGGGGATGGGAAGCCTTTAAACGAGGGTGTGTTTTGTCATTGTCGATTTTCATCGTCGGTGCCTAACGCTGCCCCAGTCCTGTTCTGGGCTTCTTAGACCTCATTTGAATCCAGTCTTTGCACTAATCATTGCTGAACTCCAGAGTGAAATGGAGGTTTCTGATGGATGTGAAAGTTACAATTTTGCTGACACACAGAAATCTTGGTGCAGTTTTTGCAGCTTTTGTTTCCAGGTTGGAACTTCAGTTTAAATTAATAAGTGCTATGAACAGTGATGGTGGATTACTTTTTTAATAAATTAACTTTTTTTTAAGCTTTGTGATCAACTACCAAAGTAAAGCATCATCATCATAATGAGGCATTTCAAGATGTCACATTGGTATAGGTTCATTCATTTTTCTGATTATGTAGCTAAGATTCATGGAATCCAGCAAAATTTAAATTTTATCTAAAGAGTAATGAACAGAGGAGCTTCTTTCATTGACTGGGAGTGGATTTGCTTTGTTTCCTTGCAGTAGCTATGAGTTTTTCAATAATTTATAGATCAAGTAACAGCAACATTAATTGATACACTAATTGTGTCCACATGCCTGCCTTTAACAAATCTCTTTTGTGAAATGATTACTGACAATATTAATCGCACGTCTTTTGTGAGTTGATATAAGTTCTGAATTCATTCTCAAGTTGAAAGGGGGTGGGAAAATCATTAATTTTGACATTGTGTAGCTATAATTAACAAGGGTTATCCAATAACCTATCATCAATTATAGAGCTCATGAATTCTGTTTTAAATACCATGTACCAAAGGGGGTCTCTGGTTGTTAATTGGAGGATTCTTTGGGGGTGATGGATGTTGTCTCTTATTACAGATATGATGTTTACTGTTGTTTTTAATTGAGAGAAATGTGCCTAAACTAAAGTTGGGGCTGGTGTTACTTTGCTGCTCCTCAGCAGAGGAACCAATAATCAGTGGAATGTTAAAAACAGCATTTCTGGAGAGCTTCTGTTACAATTTCTCAATGTTTTAACAGCCATCAAAGCATTTCAGTTTAAAGTAGTCATCAGGAGCTCCATGCAGTGAATATTCCAGACAGGATTTGAGTCATGTCCATAAATACAGGTGGATATTGCTGTGCTGCTGTGAGCATCTCCTGTGCACCCGGTTCAGGCTGTGCTGTGCCTTGTCCCTGGCTTCATCCTCTTACTCTCTAAAACTACCCCTGAGATTTGACTGAAATAAGGAGAAAGTGGGGCTGGGGCTGGTAAGGAAGTAGAACTTCTAAACAGGCAAATCAACTCATACTCAGCAAAACTTTTTCTCTGCTTGCAGCCATTGAAAAGGCTCTCGGCAAAATCGTGAAATTCATATTGGAACTTTAGTAAAAGGAAAGTTTTGTTTAGAGAGTTCAGGGAAGAAAATTCTATTGTGTAATGTAACTGAGCAGGAGTGACCTAATTCATTCAGATTAGTAGCTAAAATACCTCCAGAGGTTTGGATTAGTAGAAGTTTCCTAATATGGCTCACAGAAAAATATTCTACAGGGACAAGTATGTTGGTGATGATAATGTTTTTGTAGCATTCTTCATCCAAAGATATTTTCTTGCCTACTAAATATTAATGAATAACATTTCTGTCAGCATGTGGCACTACATGCCACATTGAGCATTTGTAATTTTCTGAAACATTTTGCCTTTTTCATCAACATTATTATTACTTGCAGAATCTCCCATAAAATGCAATAAAGTGTTGCTCACTTGTATAATACAGATTAGAGGTATCAGCTCTGTTGATAACTGCTCCCATTTTGCTGAAGGGATATCAACAACAAGTAAATTTGGAATATTAGCTTGATCCCAGTATTAAATTGCTCACTAATTTTCCCTGAAATAAACAGATAACACTTAGCATTGGTGGCCACATTATTGCAATGTATACTATTTCAAATTGCTAGGGAAAATTCCTCCAATCTTACATAATTTTATGTAATTTATGGAAAATCATGAGTTTTCTTGACCTGTGTACATATGGGGGAAATGTAAATTGATTTCAGAGGTGGTTAGATCCTTGCATCAAAAGCCAGTGCTGATCTCTCAATTACTTCCCAAAGATTACAGCACAAATCAGGGCAGAGCTTGGTGTGTAATCCGAGGATCCTGTTTCTTATTTTGTGCTTTAACCAGCACGTTTCCCTCTGTCAGTGTTGACATCACAGTAATTTCATTAATCAGCTTGTGAAGAAAAAACTGTGGAGGAATGTACAAGTTAACAGAGACACATGCAGGGTTTGGTTTGCGTGCTTAAGCAGCCTGAATTAAAAATGTTTGTTTAGATCTGACCACTTCTGGTTAAGAAAAACTCGCCCACAGAATTGGTGCCATTTTGAAATACTGTTACAGAAACTGTAAGCCCTTCATTCATGCCTTGTGGTATATTCCTCTTAAAGAGCTCAAAGAAATATGTTGAGAATTTGGCCAAGTAATAGGCTCAGGCATTCTGTGATAATATGTCAGGGCAGACATCCATTGTGCTCCTCAGGAGTGAAGACAAGATGTGGCTGTGATCCTCATGCATGATTCTGTGTATAGGATCAATATGGACATTATTGGTCCTCCAGAATAAAGGTAATATATTAGATATACTTAAAATGTATTTGGGTTGTCCAGTGATGGAGTGGATGTTCCTTGTGAGTCCCTTCCAACTCAGCTTATTCTGTGATTCTGTCAATGTGTTGAAGTATAACATTTCTCTTGAAAGTGAATTCAAGATAAACATGTTCTCAGAAATAATGACATTTAGTAGTAGTAGTAGTAGTAGTAGTAGTAGTAGTAGTAGTAGTAATAGTAGTATTAATAGCTGGTGTTGGTATAAGGACAAGAAAAAGAGCATTTCTCTGCTTTTACATTTGCTTGGTTTTGCATGTGTGACAATATTTAGTTTGCTTAACTAAGTAATGTGTTTTGGGGGGGGTCTTTTGTATGAAAAAGAAAGGGATGTACTTTAATGCTCATTGGCATCTTTCCTTCTACTTGCAACAGCAGTGGGGGCAGAGCTGATTTCCCAGTATTGAACTAAACTTGAGAGTTGCCAAAGGCCATTTTCAGTCTGGTTCTGGCTGTAAAACCTCGTGTGGAGATGCTCAACCTCTTAAAATGTTCTGCTTTGAGCCTCCTGAGCAGCCAGAGCCTCTCCCCAGAGCCTCTCTCCACAGGTGAGGATCAGTGGGGTTGAAGTCACTTCTGATTTAGACACCATGCTTATCCTGTTCTCACTGCCCAGGCCGAAACACCAAACCCAATTATCACTTATTTGCAAGCAGGCCAGTTCACCCCCTTTATTTACTCCAGTATTAGCTTTTCCCAATTCCTTTTATTTATGCAGTTGTGCAGTGCAGGAGAGTAGTTGCCAACACAATATCCATTATTATTCTGACAAGAACAGAGTAGCTTTCACTTCCATTTCCCAGAGACAGCATTACTCATGGCTGCAAAACTGCATTAAAAACAGGAGAAGGAGGGTGAATTGTGATTTGCCTGCAGAGTCCCAGCACTGCCTGTCCTTGCTCCAAGTAGGTCAAGTTTGAAGTGGAGGTGGGAGTGATGTGTGGTCACTCTTTGTGATGGGGCAGTCAGGGAAGCAAACAAGCTGTTGCTCCATCAACACAAAAGTCATTGGGAGTGGAACCAAAGGAATTGGCATGCTGGTGTTTCCAGCATCTTCCATTGGAGGTGACTGAACCTGGTGGGCTACAGGGTTTGGGGGGATTTTTCCTCTCCCAGATCCTCCTGCCAGTGGTTTCAGTGGCCATAGGATATCCTGCAAAGTTGTCCAAAAGCACAGACAGCTCCAGCCTTGACTTCTAAACATTAACATTTCGCAGCAGATTCTTCTGCAAGTGACAGGAGCAGCAGCTTCCTCTGGAGCCAGCTGTGATGTCTACCCTGCTTTAACCACCAGCAAATGCTAAACAGCTAATCTGTGATCTATAATTACACCTCTTGTGCTCTTAGTTTAGTTAGAGGGAGAATTGTGTAGTGAAAAGGATGATTCAGGGAGCGAAATGAAATTAAGCGCAGTCTTTTGAGGTTAACTATTAATTTCATTTTAAATATAAAATTGCCTTGAAAGTAATAAGAGGGTAATATTCACATGTCACAATAATGTGCTGAAAACTAGGTGGAAGGCAAAACCACCAGGAGTAGTTGGATGAACCATTCTTTTTGTAGCAACCTTGTGTTGCCTGTGTAAGTTTAAAATTGAATTCAAATGTCCAAAGTCACGTAAAGTGAATTAAATGCACTTTATTGGGAAATTGAATGTACTCTGTACTGAGGCATGGCTTAAGTTTAATATTGATGTGGGTATCTAATGTGTTCAGTGTTTGCTGTATTTACTAGTGTAGGATGTTTATGGTTTATAGTTATTGTTAAAAAAATGCACCTGTCTGAAATGCCTCTTTAAAAATCGTGTTACCAGCGCTTCCCAGTGAAATTGGATGTGGAAGAACATCCAGAGTGTGTCAGAAGGATGGCAGTGCTCGAGAGACACTGGAGATCAAAATGAAAGCTACCTACAGAATTCTTTATCTCTCTTGCCTATTTTCTTTCCCTGTGCTAGCCTATAACTAAAGCAGTACATTACATCCATGCCTCTGTTTAATTGCATTAAAGAAACGCTGGGGCTCTAAGGTTAAGCACTAAAATTCTAAGGAAGCAGAGCCTCAAAGTTGCCTGTGTAAGCCTCATTTAACATCCCTTCAGGATACACATTTTCATACAGTTTTTAATGAGCTGAGCTCATCTTGCTGTTTCCTGGGGACCTTTGTCCTGCTCAGTGAGTGGAAGGACAGTGGTCAGGGAATGTTGGGCTGCTGTCTGTGCCTGGCACTCAGGATGGAGCTGCCTGCTTTGCCTGCACGACACCCCAGCCTGAGTGTGAATATGGGAATATTGATGGAGTCTAAATCTAAATCCTGACATCTCAGAGAAATCCTTTTCATCTGTATCTCTGAAATAAGTTTAGAATGAATAGTGTGAGTGACTGGACATCAGTGCAGGCCCTCAGAGGAGTGCAGTCAGAGCAGGATTTGGGAGGGATTAATTTGGCAGAGGAACAAATGAGAATAAACTGAGAGTTGGTTAAGATACAGATGCTTAACCTGATCTCAGGGTTAGAGCAGAGGGGGGTGAACAATCTTTAGTGACACTGAGGTTTATTAGAGATTACCTAACTCTACAATGATGGAAAGGTCCATACTTTGAAGCTCATCTGCATGTGCATATTTTAATGAGATCCAGGATAATTCTAATTAATAATAATTCTTTTTAGGCCAAGTCATTCCCTACAAGTGTAGGTGATCCCACTCAGTGCCAGATATTTACTTCAGTGAAACAAACACAGCTTGAGTATCCAAAAATAGCTTGAAAGGAGTCCTACCAACCTGAAAGCTCACTCTAATGCTAATTTGTAAGTTCATGTCTAGGCTTTTTTTATGCAGACATATTTAAGGAGAGCAACAAGGATCCTGGGGTCAGATCGTGGAAGCAATGAACCTCTATTGTGTTTAAAAACCTTTAGGATTTTATCTTAATCTTATCTTATCTTATCTATCTTACCATTCATTTAAAATTATCTCACAACCATTTTCAGGGACATGGTCATTTAAGCAAATAAAGATAAAGTAAATATATATTTCATATATTTAAAAACCTAGTAAACTCTCTCTATTAATTTCTTAATGCAGTAATTCCTCATATTCTATTCAATGCATAAACTACTGGTTACAGAAAAGATTATAAAGATAAAGAGGAGGTTTGGGTTTGGGTTTCTTTAATCTTGTGGTGAAACCAATTATTTGGGTTTAAATGTCCATAGAGCAGTCAGATATTGGATTTTTAGTGTGTGAAATTACTGTGTGTTGATATGAAGTACTTTGTGTCTCTGTATTAAACTCCTCCGGTTTTAAGACAAAATATAATTACAAAAAAAGGATTTTGAGGGGAGATTTGTGCCCTTTTGGTAATGAAGCAATCAGTGCAAATTTAAAGGTGCAGTAAGTAACATGGGAAATGTATTTCCTGTTGCCTGTTAAGATTGACAAATAAAGATGTCACTTGTAACAAGTAACCTGATATTTGGTACTGGAGTCCAGTTTTGCAGTAAAATGTTCAGAACAGAGGAAATAGGAAGCCTTGAAGCTGTGAAAAGTTGTTTTTCACCATTTACTCAGAGTTCAGCTTCCAGGGAGGTTCTATTGCCATTTAATCTGGTTTTGAATATTTAATGAGGAGGAAGCTCATTTGGAGCTGTTGGCCAACACAAGAGTAAGAAAGTCAGAGCTGCACTTTCGAGTGAAGTTACCAAAGAGGACTTTTATGTTTTATTAAATCTGTGTGGTGAATATGAGTCAGTTTTCCACTGGTGGATCACAGGGCAAGGCTCTGGTTAGAGAGTGAGACGGGGGAAGAGACACCAAAGGAGCATCTCTTGATGGGTTTTTCAGGAATGGGAAGTAATCTTCAGAAATGTGACTTGAAGCTCGTGTGAGTTCTGTGACCATCAGATGAACACTGTGAGGGCAGCCTGACATATTCTGTGCTTTCTTCCTGCTCTGTTCCACACAGGCTCTCTCCAGCAGAAAAATCTAAACTATTACAACATCATCTTTTGTTAATGCCCCATAACCTCTGCAGGCCAGATTTTGTCATTTCTGTCATTTCACACTAATTATATCCAAACACAAGCTAATTTACTTTTTCCTCTCAAAGCAGATGATGTTTGGAGGAGACTGAATTCTCTAAGGTTAGTAATGAAGTTTCCATTTGAAGTAACCCAGTTCAAAGGGGGAAAATTTACCCTTTAGGTTTAGAGCAAAGGTTCTAAAAGCCTGAGATGTGAAAATAAAGAGGCACCAGCTATAAATACCTTTCAAATTATGTCTCTTTAGACTTGCTGAAATGTGTGGTTAAGCTTCTTTCTAGCTGCTTTAAAATATTCAAGGTTATTGGCCTGCATTAAACTCAAAACCTTTTAGATACCATTTTTTTAAACCAAGTTATTCAGAGCTGACAAGCGGAAAGATTTGAAAATAGGGGTCTGTGAGGAGAAAAAAACCCCAACAGATTTGAAAGAAGGAGCTGGGTGTTTTCTCCTAAAAAAATAATTTCAGTATTTTTACACTCAAAAGTGGATTATATTAATTATGAAGTGTATAGCACAAGCAGTTCCCTCTTGCCAGTGCTGTTTATATAAACTTAGCATCCCTGGAATATGGGTATTTAGTCAGCCAGGCTCTCATGTCTAGAAAACATGAATATGCTTGTGCTGCTGTGACCAAGGCAAAATATTCCAAGTGCATCACCTCTGAAAGTTCCTTTGCCAGCATTTGGAGCAGGGTCTCCATTTGATCTGCTGTGTGTGATGGGCTTTGAGGTCTGAGATTTCATAATCAACGTGTTCCTATTCATCAGAATTTCATCTCCTTAGATACATTAATTTACACATTTCCTCCTCTCAGGCCTAATCAGTAGTATTAAGTGAATGCTAAATGAAAATTGTTGAAGGAAACACTTTTCTTTCATGAAAATTTCAGCTTTGAGTCTGGAATTCAGCCATTAGATGAATAGATTAGAGAGTCAGGAGTGCAGCTGGACCAGCCTTGTCCCAGTGAATGCCCAGCTGGGCCAGTGCTTGCATTGGCAGTGCTGGAATTCCTCCAAATGATGGTTTAGGAAGGGAACTCCAGGGCAGTGAATCCCAGCACTCACTGTATTAAACTGAAGCACTGGGTTCATTGTGGGATTGGAGGTGGCTCTTTGTGCTCCCTTCTTAAAAACCTCCTGAGCAGTGTTGGAGATGGGAAGATTGTACAAAAAGCACTGAATCCCTCTGAGTATCTCCAGCCATTGGCTCCTGCACGTTTTTATTTCTTGCGTCAGACAGAGGTGTGGCTAAAGCTTCATATGGCTCTTCTTTAATGTACTTAACCTTTGTACCAGAGGCATTTTTATTCATTTGGTGTCTAAGTACAGCAGGAGATTGGAGCAGCATTGCCAACCTCTGCAAATGCTGTAATCATGGTATTAACCTACTTCAGAGCCCCGGGAGCACGCTCACTTTGTGAGGGGAGCAAGAATGTTCTCATCACTCTGAGTTTGCTGGCAGGTTTTGAAACCTAATTCTGCTCCTTTGTGTCTCAAAGTGGAAGGTGCAGTGGAAATTATTGTTCCCTCTTCCATTCTGCTTAGAGGAATAAGAGTTTATTGTACATTTTCTGTGCTTCCGTGAGGGGGTTTGTGTTTATTTCTGCTGTGCATGGACACAGAGATTTTCCTAGCACACAGAATGTTGTTTTAGGAAAAAGAATGAATGACTTGATACATCCCAAAGTAATTTGCCAGTCAGCTTTGGGTTTCCAGCTTACAACAGCTTATAGTTATTACAAGCAGAGCCCTTTCAGCATTTTAGGCACAAGAAGTGAGTGTAAGAGACAGTGCTCATGTGCACTGTGTACAGTTTTCATTTTAAAATGGGATCTTTCATTTTCATTTTAGAATGGAATCTTTTCCATTCCGAAATGAAAATTTCAAAGATTCCATTCTGAAACCAACCTGATGCTTTTGTTAGAGACCCAAGTACAGAAATTTAAGAATGGTCAGGTTTGTAGCCAGCTGTCCATAACCTGATGGACAGCTTCTTTCCTGCTCTTAACCTCCTGCAACTGAAACTTCCAGATTTCCTGGAGTGATTTTGGGGTACTGCTGTCTGTGAAAAGCCTTGAGAACTTGTGAGTATGTTTAGAGGCAGTCACATGGAGCAACTGCGCCAATAAAAGATAAGTTGACCTGAAAATGGAGCCTGCAAGGAAGGAGGAGTAAGAAAGGAGAAGGAATTGTTGCTATTTTTAATTACTTTTCACCATGCCTGGACCAGCCCCACAGAGCTCAGTGCGTGGTCATGGCACTGCATTTCCACTGTGCCCTAAAAAGAGAACAAGTTGGCATCTTGTTTCTAGACAAACAATCCCTGCTTTCCTTCCAGTCCATTTTCAGTGAAAAGAAGCAACAGCCAGTTTTCTGGTTCTAGCTGCACTCATAATAATAGCAAGTTGGCAGCAACGGTGAGGAAAGGAAAATTCACGCCTTTGCAGCTAAACATTTTGTTCTGAACTGTATTTTAATTACAAAATGTCACTTTGTGATAAATGAAGCTTGCTTCTTCTAGCTGGTTTCAATTAAGTTTTGTTTTAAAAAGGAAGAATAGGTTTTAATAAGTCTCAAAATACATAAAAATATTTCATTCTGACTTCAGTAGAACAAAGAGGATTTTAATGTCGAATCAATATCGAATAACATGAAGTTATCTTGGCTGTGGGCCTTTGTTTCTTGCTCTCCATGTTGCTCTTTTTACTGGCCAGGGTCACCACTGGCTCCAGTGGGTGTTTTTTTACCTTTCCAGATGCTGAATTCCTGCATCCCAGATGCTGGCAGAAAAAGTCGAGCCAACCTTGCACTTGTGGTTTCTCTGAGCTTAGAGATTTTATGGAATTAGGGACACAAACATGCACTCCCTTCGTGATTAAGGATTTTGACTTAAAGGAAGAATCTGTTTCCCGTAGAGAAAGATGTGGGGAGTAAATATCTCCCTGTAAAGTCACATCTCAATTTGACTTTTGAGGTAGTGGATTCATCAGAGGACAGTGCACAGGATATTTTCTGTCTGGCTCCTGTCTGATGTGGGGTGTCATTCATTAAGCTCCAGGGTGAAGATTCTTCAGGGAGATTTCTTGTAATCAAGAAACCTACCACAAAATGTTCACACTTGTGGGAAATTAGGAGGAGAGGATTACTTTTTAGTTTGCTAGAGCTGCCCCACTTTGAGCAAATTTGCTGGGGATTCTGCTTTGGAACTGGTGCAAAAGGTCTGCACATTCAGTGGGGTGGGCTCAGCTCTCAGTTGTCTCAAAATAAATCTGAAATCAGGGCAGACAATTTCCCAGAAGTTACCAAGACAATATTTGAAATTACAGTTTTTGTTAGCTGAAACCAGTATGGAAATGTCCTTTCCTAGAATTTACACTTCGAAGTGATGTATTCACACACTTTCATTAGTGTGTGAGGGGTCAGTGATTTCAGGGAATTGGTGGCCCAGCTGCCTGTCCATGACACAACATTTAGATAAAGAAAATTAGAAAAAAACCAGCACTATCCTCAAGATGAAGTGGGGAGTTTTCCCCCACTCAGCCAGACAAAAAACCCACAAAATATTGCAGTGTAGACAAAGCTGCAGATTGGCTAAAAGCTTTAAATTCCAGTTACTGCTGGGGTCTGGGCAGTGCATCAGCCACATCCAGGCTCTTAAAGGAGCACTCTGTGGAGGGAATGTGATTTTCTCTTTAAGATGCCTGAAATAAAGCTGGCTGTCTAAGAAGGAGAGATTTTAAATATCTTGTCATTGTGGAGGGAATTTGGTCCCCTGGCTGTAAGAATAAACATATGTGACTCCAGGTCTGCTGCTTACAGGGTCGGGAAGGATTCTTGGAGGGAAATAAATTAATGTCAGTGATTTCTCTGGTTATCTTTTAAATGTGAATAAATGCACCTTTCAGTGTGAGGTGTCTCTGGTTTTCAGAATGGCCAACACAATGTGGTTTGTAGACATGGCAGTTTAATGCTGTGAAAATCTTCTGGCAGTAAGACAGATGTGGCAAACCCCTTGTTGGAAAGGCTTTGGAAGAGGAGCAGGTAAGGATTTAACACTCAAGTAGCTGCTAAAGCACACAGGCACTTGATTTTCTTTGTTAGTGAAAAAGGCAGAGTGGCTGTGGAACGTGAGGAAATGGGAATTTCTTTAACATTTTTATTTTCATAGAAATAGAAGGAAATGGCTACTGAGGAGAAAGGAAAAGCTGCTCCAGGAATCCAGCTGCTGGTGGAGCTGTGTAAATGCTTCTTGCTCTGAGCTGGTGCAGGTTCTTCACTGTCCTGTTACATGGCCATATTCACAAAAAAACCCTTTGTTCCTTTCCTTTTGGACCCATTTTTCCCCCCTCAGTGTCTGATAAAGATGTAATTAAACACGTGGAAGGCTGTAAATATTTCCAGCTCCCGCAGGTAAAATATGCAGCGCGACACAATTAAAATACAAAAATATTTCCCCTATTTCTTGAGCAGTTTTGCCTCCCTTCATTTGGCAGCACATTGTCAGGACGTTCCTAATGAATCCAGCCTGCAGCAGAAGCTGCTCTCCTTCCAGTTCTCCCTTTATGAGTTAACAAAGAGAGAAAAGTAGGGAAAGTGTGTCAGTGGGAAAATGACAGGCGGCTTCAGGGGCAGGTGTTGGATCTGCACAGCTCCGGTGGTGCCAGGGAGCCTCCAAACCCACTTTGGACTCTGCCTGTAGGAAACTGAGAATTCTGCCCAAGGCAGATAGAAAGGAAATTTGGGATTGAACAACTTCCGTCAAATAACTTTGGCAGAAAATACTTTTCTTTTCTTTTTTTTTTTTTTTGCCTTTAAGTCCCAAAAGGCGCTCACAGAAATCACGTCAGCCTTGTTTTCTGAGGTTTCTTTTTAATTTTTCTTCCACTCTTTTTTTTTTCAGCTTTGTGGCAGATTTAGGCTACATCATGTTTGAGTTTTAAGGAAGTTCTGACAGTTTCATGTTTCTGACTTGTCTGCCTTTGAGGAATGCTGTGATGCTGAATCCAATTAGCCATAATAACTGGTCTGTAATTTCAGGTATTTCCTTAAAATATTTACAAATATTCTTGCAGCAAATCAAGCACTTCTAGTGGTGCATTTTTCCTAAACTGAGTGATTGCCTTATTGCCTCGAGAACATCTGCTTAAATTTGTCACTTTATACTGAACATCCCATGCATGTTGAGAATCCTTAGTCTAAATACACCCAAATGGGAATTTTTTCATAAGTATTGGAGCTCTAATCACACCACACTTTGGTTTTCTTCGACTCCTTTTATAGTCTCAATCTAAATAAAATTTTTTCCTTTTCAAATTGCACTTAGTGGGATATTCCTGAAAAATTTCTGCTCTTCTTCACTTCCCCATCAAAACTTACAGCCCAGAAGTAACTTTGGGAGTGTGGGAATTGCAATGTTTGCAAATACACAGGCAGAAGATTCTCTAATACAGCTGTTAGGCTTTATGGATTTACCTTCATAAATAATTAACCATAACCCTAAATGAAAAACGGTTTAGATTTTTCTTTTCCTTAGGTGGTCTGAAATACGTTACTTCAAGTAAATTGTCTTTCAGTGTCTTCCCAATTTAATTTGCCTCACTTTAATTACTGCTCTTTGGCATCATTACAGCCTTTTTTCCATTTCTGTCTGAATATAATGTTTCTGCAATGCTTTTCCAGAGGCTGCAGGTGAAGAGCAGCACCAGCAGTGCAGAGTAGAAGGTGATGGTGCATAAGCAGTGCCACAAGGATGAGACAGATCAGAGCAGTGCATGGAAAAGAGCCAGAGTTTAACTTTCATGAATTACAGGAAGAAGCATTTTGTAATCTTGAAACAAAGCTTCATGTGGTTATTGAAGTCACAGCTAAACACTGGTCGGTCAGCAGTCATGTTGGCATATTTGTTTCAGGGATGGAAATACATTGTTTTCCTGCAGGTGCCTGTCAGGAGCCTCACTCAACTGCAGCATCTGTTTTGATTTGCCTTGTCCTTATCTTTTTTTGGGCCTCCCGTTGCTGGGATTGTCTCCTTGATTGGTTTAGGGAGGTGTTGCTAGAAAAATGCCACGACTGTTTCTCTGGCTACATCCTCCTGCCAATCTGGCTTGCCCTCCATGGCCTCAGTGATTTCTGCCTTGGTTATATCCCTCTCAATCCCACTCACACTTCCATCCTTGCTCACAGTAGTCCGAGATTTGCCTGAGAAAAAATTTCTCTGTGCATATTCTTCCATAACAGACTTCCCATGAAGGTTTCTGGAATTAACCTGTTAGGAAAATAAACATCCTTTTGCTACCATGGAATTGGAAAGAACCTGAGAGAAAGATCCTTACAGTGGTTTCTCTTCACTGAACTTGGACTGAGGATAATTTTCAGGCATTGATTGCTTAACAGAGAGTGTTTATGGAAGCTTGAAGGGTGGCTTTAGTCTTCCCTCTCCTTTGCACATTGTCTGGGAAACAAGAGGGAGGCTTGGAGGTGTTTGGTAGTGCTGGGCTCTGTCAGTGGCTCTGGATTTGTGTGGTTGTGGAGTTCCAGTGCATCCAGGAATGGTTTGGATCCGATGTAGAAAGGAGAATGAGTGACTCTAAAGGTCTGATGAGGGTGGAGAGCTATGCCCAGTGCTCCTGTTTCTCACACAATGCTGAGTTACTTTTGCCGTCAGCTGTGTTGACACTGAATAGAAAACCACTTTTCCTGCTTCCCTTTGCACTTAGAGAAATCAGATACAGAACAATGAGATCACAGTTGCAGAGGAAGGGAAGATTTGGAGCAAATAACAAGGATATCAAAGCAAATGCATATATGGGGAATCTCACCTGCTTTTCAAAATGAGGTCAGAGGACTTTGAGCTCTCTTAAAGCCACAGTTTTAAAGCCATGACTTGTGCTGTTGGTGTTTTCCCATCCTGTGTGCGTAGTATTTACCAAAAAACTTGATTTAGCTCCCCTTCTTGAAGTAAATAAAATTCAGAGGAAAATGTGGGGATGGGCACAGAAAACTCCAGCTTCTTTCTTTTTCAGTACAAAAAGCTTGATACAAGCAAGAAGCTTCAGGAAGTTTCTAGCCAACCTTTAGCGTATAAGGAGAAAAACATAGTGAACAGTAAAGAAATAAACACAGGGGGGATTAACATTCAGATACCCCAGTGGAAAACAACACACTGTGACAATATATTGATAAGCAAAGAACATTCCAGTTGATGGTAATAAAGTGTGTGTCAGCTGCTGCTTCCCTTGCAGGATATAGGCAGGTAAATATTTTTAAAAACCGGCTATACAAGAAGCTGGTAATGCTAATGTACCTTTTGAGGTTTCCATTGCTGGACATATTTTGGACATACAGAAACACAAAATTAGTAGAGATGCTGTACACATCTACAAGTACTGCCTATGGAGGTGGATGTGTGTCTTCTTTATCCCACATCTCAAAGTACCCTACAAAGTTTGAAACTAAATAAAGATGAGGAATTCACAAAAATCACATGTGCGCTCTGCCTATTGTGAACGGTGCATTTTGGAATTTTACTTTAGAGCTACTTTTTAAAAATGAAAATGAACCTGCATACATCAGTGATGGGCAATGAATGCAAAAATAATAAAGCAATCAGCCACCACTGAAATGCTGCCACCTCTCAGGAAATGACAGCAATTTGCCTGTGCTGCAGCACATCACAGTATCATCCCTCATTTTAATATTTGATTTCTGAGATTCATGTTTCTGATATTTATGACAGATGTAAATCTTGGAAATCCAGAGATGTGAAATTATGGACTCGACACCCAGAGTCAGGCTTTTGTGCTTCTTAGCTACTAAATAACATCAGTTAAAGGAGCAAGGATTGTTCTGTGTGAGCACATGTGAATGTCATTAGGTGTTGTCTCTGATGATCTTATAAAAAGTTCTGTGGTTTGTCCTGTATATCAGTGAAGGGCAGATAAACTACACTGATTTTACAGAGGAAAATGCTGGTTTCCTGTATTAAAAGATACGAGCCAAACTCCTGCCTGTAAAGCCTTTTCTGCTCAGCAGAGGCTCCTCTCTCAGGTGTTCGTGAGCTTCAAGCATTTCAGGCAGCTCTACCTGTTCTTACAGAGGCACTCAGCACTAATGGCTCTCAAAGAAACAAGGTTTTCATTGACTTTCCAATCTCCAGCATGAGCTAAAAGCTGAATTTTACCTCACTGTCACTCAGCTTCTCTTCTGTGAAGGATCCTGAGCTGGGTGTGGGGTGACAGTTCCAGCAGGATGCTGCTCAAGTTCTGTCACTGAACAGGCACAGGGGGAAACTGCAGTTTTCTTTATCAAGTATGAGAGAATCAGCTGTAATTAATACAATTTTATTGCAAAGCCATTTCTAGGTGAGCCATGAGACAGTCCTGGTGGAAAGGCTCAGCCTAGTTAAGTGTTGTTGTAGCAGTGCTGCCTGCAAATTTGGGAGTGCTTTGTTCAAAGCTGAAGTGACTTGTAACTAATTAAAAAATAACTTCTGCTTCTCAAAAATTATATTAAACAATCCAGAATTAAGAAAGATGTGCCCAGCAAACACTCACCTGAGGGACATTCACCTGGGGGACATTCACCTGGATTTCACTTTGCTTGTTACAGCTGGATGCTTCATCTATATTTTTCTGAGCTATGTTGGTTTGGTTGGTTGGTTTTTTGGGTTTGTTTTTTTTCTTTTTTTTCCCATAAAGAACAGGCTTTTCCCTATCCATGGAGCAGTTTGTGTTGCAGGCAGGGTAGGCATTAAAAGGTTTGAGTGGGGCCGAGCTGGTTGCTGCTGGAAGTGGGAGTGCGGGGATGGATTAAGATCAGACAAAGCTGTGTGAAGTTGGCTGTCAGCTACGCTCAGACTTCTGACGGGGGATGTAAATTATGCTCTGCTGCAGCTCTCTTAGTTAGCTGATCTATGGAGTGAAATTGAACCTGACTACCTGGGCTGTTCATCTTTCTTCTTGATGGAGAAAGAGGTGCCAGTGGCACCGAGTTCCAGCGCAGAGGGAAAAGCTCAGGATGTCACTGACAGCCTGTGGGAGATGGGGAGGGATGGAAGCTCCCTCCCCTCTGCTGCTCTGCAAGGGGAATGTTGTAATTTTAAAAAAGAATAGAGGAAAAAAGTACAACAGAATGGCTAATTAAATTAAAATGCCTTTGATTAAGAAAAATAAAACAACCCCCATATCAGGGTGTAAGCCCGGCTGGTAACTAAGCACAAAAAAATGATCCCAGCTGAAACCAGGACAGCTCATAAAACAAAGCTGAGTTGTAGCTTTCTCACAAGTGTGATGGCAATTAATAAATGAAGATATAGACATGTGTAGTACTTGGAAAAGGAAGTGAATATGAGGTTATTACTGAATATTATTTATACCTTAAATTTGCCTTCATCTTTATTTTGGGTACTTTTGATTTTGTGTATGTTGTGAGAATGAGGATATAATTCTGTAGACTTTCGGATTTTACTTTTGCTTTCCGGTATGCTGTAAAGGTTATCCTTGAAATCGTTATTCCCAAGGCAGATCTTGAAAATCTGTTGCTTTGGTTGTTGCAATTTTGTGTTAACTGAGTCTTTTAATTTCTTCTGTGTATTTTTTAACAACTAATGATGAACATCTAAGGGTGTTGCAACTTTTCTCACAGTGGAAACCTTCACTTGAATCTTTCCCCACTTTCTGGCTTCCCTTCTTCATAGAAGTGATGAGAGTGATTAAATTAGAAAATTGTGTTATAAAAAGGGGAAAATTAATTTGACGTGATTTTATAGAATTATGGGCTTGAAAGTCCTTGGGCAATCACAGAGGTGAGACCTGGACCATACCAGAGGTTCACTAAGATGCTCTTACAACAACTTCAGTGAAGCAGCATATTAGCAATGAGTAGGTGCTCCTGTGGTCCAAGTGCAGGACTGAAAGTTCTCTTTAATCTCTGACCTGTAAATTCAGCTGATTTCCTCTTACCCTTTCCCACCATACAGAGAAAAATTAATTGCCTGTTCCTTAATGCCAGCAGGATCACAGCACGTCTGGAGAAAGGAATAAATAAAAAGAAGTTGCAAAAGTTCTATAATGCCATCATGCTGCAAGGGATTAGAGTCAAAAAGATAGCAGATAGAAAATACACAAGAGAAGCTGGATAAAATTAGGGTGGTTAGTGCAGAGAGTTGGAAAGATAAAACAGATCCCTCCTGCCAGTAGATGAAACAAGAAGTGAAACCTGAAGAGCAGTAAATTTATGTTACAACAAAAAGAGATACCTGCCTCATGGAACTCACTGCTGCAGACTAGAAGGGCTGAAAAATCCCTTTATTAATAGCAGACACTTACTCTGAATACCTGGATAGCCTCATTATTATGGTTTGGTTTTCTCCAAGCTCCAAAATCCTGTGCAGTCCCATCCAGAGGAGCCTTCCTGAGTGGGAATTTTGCACATGTGGTGACTGAATTGAAAGCCAAAGGCGTGGCAGCCAGTGAGGCAAGGAGTCAGAGATGGGGCAGCACTCAGTCTTTACATGCTGGGCCTCATTTGAATATTAAATATTAAAATGTGCCCTCTCCCTTCCCGCACTTAGCCTGTGGTTAAGTGGGATCCTTGGGCTGTGGGTGGGAAGCTCATCCTTGTCCTGTCTGAGCCTCAGCATGAGGAGAGGAGCAGCCAGCAGCAGCAGCACAGGGATTGTGTTTTCCAAGTGCCACTTCCCTGTTCCAACTTGCTTTAAACCAAAAGGTGCCGGTTCCAGGATAGGAGCTTCTGCAGTTGTTAGGGAAGTCATTATTCCACCTATTTGAAAATCCAGGGGAGTTCATCTCAGCTCTCCCGCACCTTCCAGGGAGCACGTGGGACTTTTTTTGAGCTGTCTCATTAGCAGGCTCTTCTCCTGTGCCATCATTTTCATTAGGCAGCATTGTTGGAGGGAGCTCTGAGAGGCTGAGCTCTGATTTCAGCACAGCCCTCGGAGAGCGGCGAGGGAGCCTCACCTGGAGCCTGGCACCAGGAGCAGAGCCAGGGAATGACTTCCAGGAGTTACCCTCTTTATTCAGTAACCCCACACAGAATCATTAGGAACAAGCTGGCCTGAAAATCCTGTTTGTCAACACAGGTAAACAGCCCCTGTGAGGTTCCTGCTGTTCCTTCATGGACAAGTACGGCTTTAGTGTTCTCAAGAAAGCTTTGAGACAAGAAAAAGTAAAATTGTCCTTCTCTAGTGTTCAGTCTTCAATTTTGCTGTATTATTCAAAAGATGAGCTTGTAGAGGATAATCATGCCCTGTCTGGCCTTGCTGAGAGCAGGTGCCCTGCTATAAATGAGCTCATGTTTCTGCAGGTTTCTTAAGGCTGAGGAATTTTGGAATGAGAGCACTGACATAAACAGTGTTAAAGTCTGCTTTGTTCTTCTGATGAGGCGGTGCATTTATTTAACTTGGCTTCAAGGTAAAAAAGCTTAATCCCCACAGTCTGTTTTAGCAAAAGCCCCAAATTGGGTAATTCTCATGTGACAGGCCAGCCTGCAGAAGTTGCTGCCACCCTGGAATTTCTCTAATTATGGAGCCATCCATAATTAGGAAAAACTGGGTTAATGCTGTTTTGTAGACTGAGCTCAAACAATGCATTTAGTGCTGAGTTTGGGGCTATCACAGTTTACCCAGCCCCTCTATAAGTTTGTTAATCATCACTTGGGTATTGCCACTTGAATGTACAGAGGGATCAGGATCTGCTGCACTCACTAAATGAAGCTGATTTGTCTCCCTGCATCAGCAACTTAAAACTTTCTGTTTCTCGAGATCACTGGATTGGGGAGAACTTTGAGTCCAGCCCCTCACACTGACAATTATGCATAATATATGTAGTGTTTATCACAGTCTGTTTCTCTGGGCTGCTGCAGGTGTACAGAGCTCTTAGTGCTGCCTGCGTGTAACTGCAGTGGAAGGTTAGAAGTTAACATCTTAAAAGATCTGTTTCCCTTCCACACCTGCCTCTAATTTGCATGGCAATTGAGGAAAAGTGAGTCTAAATGAAAATAATTGTTCTGCTTCTGGTTTTTGTCTCTTCCTGGAAGAGGCAGGCAGGAGGGGGTTGGCATCTTTGAGGAAAAAAAGATTGAGGAAAAGATTGAGGAAAACCCAGCTGGTTTGTAGCGTGTTATTGGGATCTTGGTCTGCCCTTTTAAATGAGCAAATAGAAGGTGGCTGTATTTAGGGCTGTATTTAGGGCATTGTGGTCATGGTGTTGTTGTTAATGGGGGTTTTGGATGGCTTTGGTGGGACACATGGTTACACTTTCCAATCTCAGAGGCTCTGCTTGTCCTACGGAGAAGTTCTGGAGTTTGAACTTCTGACACCTGAGATCCAGGAGGTGTTCACCTCTCCAGCTGTTTCACTGGAGCACATCTGTCATGGAAGGCAGGTGATTTTGGGGTACTTGTGGGTGAGAAGGTGGCTGGTTTTTGGGAGGAGGAAGCCTGGAGGTGAGATCCCTGTGCTGCCCAAGCTGGCAGGACGTGCTGTGCAGGGAAAGCTGCTGCCAGAGAGGCAACACTTTGAGGAAGGCTTAAATTAAACTTAAATTAATCAGGCCCAGCAGGCCTGAGCTGAAGGGCCAGATCCTGTGCCTGGTATGTGCACTGAGCTCCTGTTTATTTCCTGTGTCTGCAGCTTTGCAGAAAACAATGTTGGCATCAGAGGTGTGAGCAGAAGCTGCATTTTCATCCCTCCTGCGCGTAATTTTTGACAGTTCCCCCCCCC
>VWZP01009377.1:1135353-1319821 GCA_013396995.1 Dicaeum eximium
TCACTGTTGTTTGTTTTTTCCCCCTCTTTGAAGACTTTTGCATTGGATTTAAAATCTCAAGATTTAAACCGTATATAGACATAATTATGTCTCTTCCTGTTTACTTAATCTTGCTCCTTGTTATCCATACACTATTAGTGATGACACTTTTTCCTGGGGAGGGTTGTAAGTGACATCTTTTCATATGAAAAAAGGGAAAAAAAGGAGGAGTATTTAGAATAGAATAACTTGACTTATTTCAATAAAAGTAGGCAGGTGGTGTGTTTAATATGTTAACCCCCATTCTATGGATTTGTTTTACAGCCCTTCTGTCTTGAGATGGTAAAAGACTGGAAGGGAATTAAGGAGACCAAAGAAAGTCCCTTGACATTTTTATGTGCTGAAGTAACAGGCAGGCAATCTTGCTTTATACAATGCTGTCTTCCTGGGTAGAACAATTAGTGTTAATGTGGTAATGATAATTGTTTCTGTAAATTATTCTTAATTAACTATTTATGTAATAAGACACTTAAGGATCTGTATTTAACAATTTTGAGGGTTTTTTCCCCTGCTAATTGGCTTCCCTATATATTTCTTTCCTGAGCTAGTGACTGTGTTCTGTTCATTATTAACTGTGTGACATTCAGGCTTGAAATTTGGTATAGATGATCCTTAATTAACACGAAATGGTGCATAAATGATCAAGAAACAGGTGGGTTCCTTCCTTTAGCTGTGTTCTAATTGCAGAGTGCTGCATTTTCAGGGAAGTTACCAAGCTCTAAGACAGATCCCAGCTTGTGGGGCCACTGTTCTACCCAGAATCATCACCCCAGACTTTCAGCAGGTGCCTCTCAGATGTTAAACTTTATTATGTGCCAGATGTGAAAGTGCCTCTTTGGGAATATTCTGTATCCCATTGAGGAGATAAGGGAGGAAAGGGGGAAAAGTGTTTGAGACAAGAGCTTCAGGGCAGTCAGTTTGTGGTGGTATTTAAGCAAGCAGAGAGGAAAAGTGGATGATCTCCTGCCTCATTTGATGCTGCCCTGATGTATTTTGAAGGGGTTTTGGAACAAGGTAAGTGAGAGGGAATAGCCTCGTATGCCACGTGCTCTTTAATTAGTTCCTGTTGTTCTGGTTTGGGCTTTCTTCATCTTGGAAATGTCACCTGCTGCCCTGCTCTTCCCTCGTGGTTCTTTTTTTCACTTGCCTCTGTGTGAAGCATTTACCAATATTTTATGTACATAATTGGTCTGAGTTTCTGTATACTGCCTAATAGAAAGTGCACATTCTCCTCCTCACTGTGGTTTATGTTTATTGCACTCACTGCATTGCTTTATGTGCACAGGGTGCTTATGGAGTGTGTGGTGCAGGCAGAGAGATGTTACATCCCATTTTTACCATCATTAGTGCTGTTTTCTTCACCAATTTTCATCAAGCTACAGTTTAATTTAATTCACCTCATTATTTTGCAAAGCAGCTCTTATCTGTTGGATTTCCCTTCTGTTGCTTTTAAGACCAGCAATGTCTCAAAACAGTGAGAACTTAAATATTTTTAGCTTTATTTTTCTTTTTTTTTGACATGTTCTGAGCAGCCTAGGATTTCTGTAATACAGCCAATCAGTTAAAGCCAAATACTGATAACTTTTCAAGTTAATTAGCACCTCAGTTCATCAGCACTCACACTCAAATTAATACTGGAGTAAGCATCTCAGAATCTCATCTCCCATTTGCATTTAGTGAAGGTGATTTTGCAATATGTTAATTTTTATTGTGTGCAGAGCCTGTTTAATTTTTGGTGTTACAATTTTTTTGACCTATTTAAACTTGGGGCCTAAAACCTTCCAGGAACAGGTTTGTTTGAGCTTCTATGAAAAATATGGAAAATTCAGCCCATTGCTAGGATTTATTCTGATTAAACAGCACTGACTCATTTCCTTACTTAGTCACTTGAAAGGTAGGTGGTTTTTTTTACTATTTTGGGTTTTTTACTATTTTGGGTTCTTTTAAAGTGTTTGCAGCTTAGGGCTCTTGATGTAAATAAAAAGAACTATTGGAGTAAAGTAGGAAAAATAACTTTAACCTAATCAAGCCCTAGTTGTCTGAATTAGTAACACCTACAATAATTAAGATACTCTGCCAAAGCAATAAGCTAATCATGTTCAATAATAAGGAATAATCATCATATTCAATCCATTCCATCTTTAGATCTTTTTACTGCGTAGGCTTTTCTTTCAAAGACTGAAAGAAATGGTGGGAAGAAACTTTCACACTGGTGTGAGCTCTGGTGTATATGAGAACAGATAATTGGAACTTCAGAGGCTCGATATTTTGGGAAGAGTACAGATAATTATTGTTTACTGTTGCCTCCTCAGCTGCAGCATACCAAAAAAAAAGGACATAATTTCAATTACTGTTTATTTAGAGATGGTTACTGGGGGAACTCCTCATCAAGGGCAGTTTGCTGCTGCAGGAGACTTTATCCAGGTGCTGTGGGAAACCAGAAGCTTTTGGGTGGTCCTGGTGCTGCAGGGTCAGAGAAGGAGAATCCTCTGAGCCACAGATGTGATTTTACATCCCTGCAGTGGTGCTGGGGGCTGAATGTGCTGCAAATGCATCAGCACTGCTTTGCTGGCTGAAAATCCCCTCTCTAAGGAAGGAATCAGTTATCCCAAACACCAGCACAGGGATTTGGGCTGTGTTGGAAGAGGAAGTCAGGGCTGTGTCTCTCAAGAGCACTGCTGGTGTGGGTTTTGGTTTTTGGGAATATTCCTCAGGGGTTTTATCCATGTACTGCACTGTTGTGTCTTCTTTTGGTGTTTTTGGGGCAGAAGTGGATGAGATCTGAGTTTGTGGGAGGTGGGAGAGATTGATTGGCTGCCTGCTGGAGTAGAGACTTTTATCAGAATTTATTGAAAAGGATACAGGTAAATGTTTCATTCTTTTAATCAAGGTTGATTAAATTACAATCAGAAGGATGCCTCTGCTCCCTTAGGCACATCACAACCTTGTTATCATCTCAAATTCATCCAGCCTTTCAAGGGGGGGGTTTATGAGCTGATCCCAATCCCCAGGTAATTACTGCAGACCACGAGATATTTGTAGAGAACATTTTGGGTGAGGGAAAGGGGTTCACAAGATACCACAGGCCTGAATAAATCCTGTGACCGGAGTTCCTGCTCCGATTTCCAATCCCTGGCTCCAGGCACAGCCCCCTGAGCCCTCCAGGGCTGTGCCCCTTTCCTGGGCACGGAGCAAGTGCTCCTCCTTTTCTTGCAGCCCTGCAGGAGAAGGGATGATTTGGATGATTTGGATGATTTGGATGATTGGCGCCGCTGCCCTTTTCTAAAGCAGCCTCATGATTGCGCGAGGTCGGAAACGCAGCGGGATCATTAATTCCTTAAGGTTTCCACTTCTTTCATTGCAGCTGCCTCCAGAAAAAAAAAGGTTCCTATTTCTGAGCTTTCTGTGTTTCAGAAATCAGCAGATTTTCTGGGGAACTTTTATGGCACTGGCAGTAAAACAAAAGCAAGCAATCAAACCTGGACTGTTTTATATACTCGGGTGTTACTCACTTGCTAATGCAGTGCTCCCTAAAACCCAGACTCTGCTCACACCTATTCCAGTTTTAAAGGAAAATGCCTCTGCTACTGCCAACAGAGAAATTAATAATAACTGGCTTGTTCTACAAAACACACTCTCAGCAATGGGAAAGGTCTGGGGTTTTTTTTTATTTAATTTTTTCCCCCTCAAATAAGGAAACTTAAATTACTTAAGGGACTACTTAGCTTCCACTGGTGCAATTAGATTAACATAGGAGGAATTTTGATTTATTTCCAGAAATGAATATATGTTTCTAGGTCAGTAACTCTATTTAGAACAAAAGATCTTAAGGTTTTTGGGTTTTTTTCAAAATAAATCCAAATGTAGTGTTGGCTAGGCTGCTCTCCGTTTGAATTTCAGTTTAATCTTCATCTTATTTTATTCCCCTATTCTTGAGAAGGGCCAAAGTGTTAAAGTTCAGAAGAAATACATGAATTGGGAAAGAGAGGAAGGGGTAATAAAAGGGGTGAAGTCAGTCACCCTGAACCAGTACCATGAGCCAAATAGAGGGGCAGGGATGTTCACTAAGAGTAAAATAAGATCCAGAGCAGAAGAACTGAAAGTTAACGGTGAAGCTGTGAAAGGTAGGGTGATGTTGAATAACTGGGCAACAAAAGCAAACCCAATTCAATGTTGATATCATAAAACATAGAGGACAAAGTGTAATACATGACTCCCTTTCAGTGAACCAAAACCAAACTTCTGGATTTGACCCCTTGTGTGCAGTCTGGAGAAATATATCATATTTGTCAATGTTTTCAATTGAAACAAAATGAAATGTGCATTATATTGTAGTCTGTGTGTCTGGTTTCATAATTTATCTGTTGACAAACTTTATAACAGGATTGTTAGAACTCAACCTTTGGAGAAATGAAAAATCAAAGAATTGAGCCTCTCTTCAAATACTTAGGCTGCCATGTGATCCTGAAAATTATCTAATGTTACTTGTGGAAAAGTAGCCTCTAGCAAACTCTTAAATGTAAATTTTGAGGAAGTTATATGTAACTATGCTGGTTAAAAATTATCTTACCCATTAGATGTTCAGTATAATACAACTTCTTCTGGATACCTGAGCTGCCCAGGGGGATGTATGGTAAGGGTTGGTTAAAAAACAGCCTTGACCACTAAAAGTGCCTCAACTCTTCCTCCTCCCCCAAGAATTCCTTGGTCAGTCCTTGAACACCAGATCAGGATCCAGTCTGGGCTCACCTGTGGAATCTGCTGCCCATCACAGCCACTTCTGGCTGCAGGTGCAAAGATTTATGACTAAGATAACAACCCCACCATATCTGATAGTTAATTGTTCTCTGTGTGCCACGTGCTGTAGTTCACCTGTAAACTGTGGTTGGAAAGCAAAATAATACAGCAGAATGGGGCATATCCTGAGGGCTGTTCTGTTTCCATCTCAGGAGTGGGATGCTCTGCTCTTGTGTTTCAGCTTCTTGGAGGGCTTTAAAACATGACCTGCTGTATCTAAATGTGGTTTATCTCCACTGCCAACAGTGCAGTGTAGTCTCAATGCTAACCTGGAATACAGTTTAGGCTCTTTTTGTGTTCATGGTTGGTTTTGTGAACCTTTTTCCTTGCTGGTGATGTCAGCAGAATGTCTCTGCTGAATTATGGTTATTTAATCAAGGTCTATGCATATATAAGTCCCTTCATTCAGCTTTGTCCTGAAAAACTAAATTTTTTTTTATTTGCAATGGAATTGAGTGAACTTCTGATACATAAAATCCATTTGTGCATCCTCCACCTCTGTCCAGTGTCACACAAATATGAAACAGGAGCTGCCTGTCCAGCAGGCCTTGCTGCTGGAAGCCAAAGAGATTTTCTACATCAGTAACAAAGGAACACAAAATTCAGAATCCTTTCCACCAATTCTGATGTATCTTTTTTAGTGGATCCTGCAGATGTTAGCTTTGAAACATCTGTTTCTCCTGGTGTTTCTTTCCTCAGCATCTTGAATCACAGTTGAGCTGGTGCTGCAGCGCCAGCTTGGGACCACCAGACTTGCTGGTTTAGCAATTACATCTGGTTTTATTCCAAATTATGGTTCTGTCCAGCTGTCTTTTAAAACCATTCCTATGAGTTGCTAGGATACATTTCTAAAAGTGGAAACTGTGTTTACACCGCTTCAGTGTGAAAAATCTTTGTATATCACTTCTTTGCCAAGGCTTCAGTACAAGGCACTGCTGAAGTTTTCCAAGCTCTCCAAATAGTCATACAATCCTGTTTCTTTGTTTGTGGTAATCACAGAAATACATGGCTGATCAGATGAATCCTGTTTTGTCTGCTATTATTTAGTCAGCTCCATCCTGACCAAGGCCAGTCCTGCACGTCTGGGTTCCTTTTTGTGCATCCTCCAGCCCTCAGAGCATCTCTGTCACCTCCTCTGGGCTGCCTCCAAGTCCTTCTTATGTTGAGGGCCCCAGAGTTGGCAATCAAATAATCTGAAACAAAACCAAACCCACACATTTTCCTAAGGAAAGTATCGAGGTCGTAGGCGAGGAATTTGAAGTTTGTGCAAGTGAAGGATGGGCAGCACACACCACCAAAAGGCAGCTTCAGAGTTTGCCCAAGTTCTGCATGATTTTTAAACTTCTGCTTGCCAAAATCTGATCCCAAGGAAGAAGTCTTCCTCATCTTACAACATCTGTAACTTGCCTTGTCTTACATAGTTCATTTTTCTAAAATGTGAAGAGTTTTTGACATAACAGTAGTCTCCTTACTGTAAAATCTACACAGTAGAAATATGTTTTAACACCTAAATTTGTATTTTGATTGGCCACTTCAGGCTCAGTGTTGATGCTTTTAATATCAAATAGGGTTTTTGTGGGGGGCATCACGTAGGAGGGTGACTGAAGAAAGAACTGGCATTTAAACCTTGAAAGAATTTTTCTTAAATGGTAGTTCTGAGATTAGACTTGTTAGCCACCATTGTGATTCTTTCAAACCAGCCCAACAGGCCTTGAAATAAATGCTGTGGATGTAATCAACAATCAGATTACACTGAATGCCCACAGACTCCACCAGAAAGGTCTAAGGGAAAACAATTACAGATGAAACAAAACATAGCATTTAAATCCCTGCATGAGGAGCAGCCACACAAAGGAAACACAGATCGTGGTTTAATTACCCAGGTGGAAGAATGTTTAGAAAATTAATATTGGGACACTGGCAATTGAAAGCTTTTAAAAGTGTTAATGCCCCCCCTTTTCTTCCCTTTGATTAAAAAGGTCACTGACAGAACATAGCTGTGCATACTCCAGCAAACATGGAGTGATGGCTGCAGTGATTTTGTGCAGCTCCTGCAGGTGTCAGAGGACTGAGGGCTCAAAAGCGGTGCACAGCTTCTTAAAATGGTGCCCACAAACACATATTTTTATTTAAAAGCTTATAAAAGGAGCTGCCTGGTGGGTGAATTTCATCCTCTCGTGATTTCATCAGGTGCAGCCTTCCCAGCTCGGGTGTATCAAGGCAACCTGATGGTTTGGTCATGCACAGAGGTGACCACCAAAAGGTTTAAACTCTCTCTGTTGTTCAGGGAAAACTTCTAAACTGGTGAAATGCAAAGCCATTCCTTCTATTCTGTCCTGGAAGCAAAGAATCTTAAAGACAGACACACAGAAGCTGTTGGAGGTGACTGAGGAGGAGAACCTGCTCATGGCCTCTGTGTCCTCTGCACCTCACTGTGGGCAGTGCTGAGGACTGGCTCCTCATTTTCCCTTCCCAGTGTGGTGCTGGAATGGCAGGAGAGAAAACACAGTCAAGACAAGAGTTAGGCTCCTCACTTTTTGCCTCAGGAATGAGGGTACTGTGCAATTTTAACTGTACCTCCTGGCACTGTGTTAAAAGATGAAGTGTAGGCTTAGGCAGCATTTGGTCAGGGAGGAAAGTTAAAAGATTTTCCTTCTGCCAAGCCTTTTTTAGGATATTTAATAGGGATGCAGTGGGTAGAACATGGAATCTGATATGTGGGTGGTGTTAAAAGCAAGGGAAATCCACAAGTAATCTGAATGCTGCACCAAGGTCAGTGCAGTGAAGGAAGTTTGAGGTTTTGGAGACCTGAGCTTTGCTTGCAGTAGCACTGAAAACCTTGGAGTTGTTATTTGCTCTTGAATTTATGTGACCAGCTGGTCAGAGGTGGCCTTGGCTGGGGGATGAGGTGATTCCCAGAGAAGCTGTGGTTGCCCCATCCCTGGAAGTGTCCAAAGCCAGGTTGGACAGGGCTTGGAGCAGCCTGGGCTGGTGGAAGATGGCAGATGGGTTGATGCCATGAACCTCTCAATTTTTCCATCTCCCTTGCTACTACAGGGGTGTTGCCTACAGCTTGGAGTCATTCCTGATCTCTCCCTGGGAGGAGTTAAATCTTGTGGAGCATGTGGATAATGGTGTCCATTGTAAAGCCATCCCCCTTTCCTCCTGGTAATCTCTTTAATTTTGATGGAGAGGCTCTGGTGCGCTGAGGGACCAGGGAAGCCTGGTTTCTTTGGTTTTCATGTTGATCTGAGCTCTAAGTAAAGACAAGGCTCAAGTGTGGCTTCTTCTCAGCACATCCATCTGTAGGATGGTTCTCTTCTATTGAACCATCTATTTTCCCCTGCCTGGTAAAGTGCAAAAATCATAATACAGATGAGACTTGACTGAAATTGGCCCGAAGGTTCACATGTTAATCCAGGCACGAGAAGGGAGGATGGGGGATTTCATTGCTCTGCACGTTCCCACATAACACCCAGGGAGTGTCTGGCTGTGTTCCTCTTGTTTCCTTGAGAAACCAGACTAAAAATAACAGCAAATAGGAAATGAAAACAATTCTGTTACTACATAGTACATTGCAAGGAAAAAACATTCTCCACGTCTCTGGATTAGCAGAGTGTTTGAAGCTGCAATAACCCAGTTGTTAACAACCATAATTTAGATGTGGGTTGTTGTTTTTTTTTTTCTTCACATAAATATGACTTATTTGAAGTACGTTGAATTAGAAAACTCATGAATAAATATTTTGACATAATCAGAATTATATGGCTAGAAATTGACCTACTTTGCATGACAGATGCTTGAGAATCCCCCAGCTAATAGCAGACTAACCTGGCATAGCAATGCCCAATCTTATAATATTCTAAGCTGCATACAGACATTAAATTATTAGATTGTTGGGTTTTTTGCACGGAGATTAGACACAGTCAATTTTGTTTGTAAATGAATAAGTTATAGGCAAGTTATTGAGGAGGCCTTGGGGTGCAGTCCAGAGAAGGATTCCTGCATCATTTGATCTGTGTTTTCAGCGTGGTCTCGAAGAATCTGTTAGAGGTAGAAATAGCCAGCAAATCTCGATGGTATCAGTGGGCAAATAATGAGAGTATTACCCCAAATAGACAGGTCTTTTCAGAAGATAAGCACAACTGTAAGAGGAATAATAATGTTTTAAAAATCTGGTAATATTTTGATGGTGTAATAGAATCCACTTTTCCCCCTGCAGCTGCTCCTGATGCCAGTGTTGATTTCAGCAGACTGATTTTATCTGCATGTCCTTTCAGTTAATACGACAAGGATTTTCTACAGGTTAAGTGAACAGAGAACTCTGACCTTGGGAAAAGAGTCTTCTCAGTTTAGGTTTATATGGATTCTTACAAAAAAATCATCTTCCTTTATTATTTTAACAAACACAGGTGATGAAACATTTTAGGTGCTTATTGCACAGAATAGAGTTTTCAAGCTTCATAAGTTTTTGTTGTTCAGTTCTAGTACAAGTAATAATAATGATTTTATTTGTAGAGTGTCATGCTTTTTATTTTTAGTGGGGGAAAAGTATTTTTTTCATGGCTCATTTTCAGCAAAGATAACCCTCCTTTTATTTAATCCGTGCAATGAAAAATAATAGCATATTCCATTTTAGTAGCCCATTTATTCGCTTCCCAGTTGTTTTCTCTGTTTTCAAAGAATCTCTGCAGATGAAGTCGACTTTGTTCGGACTTTTTTCCTCAAAGTCTTCAGGGGAATGTTTTGTTTTCTTGTTAGCACAAAGATAGTAAAACCACGTGTATAATATTGGCAGATCTGTTCCTTCCATGCCTGCAGCAGGGCCAGGCTGAGACACAGCTCCTACCCCCTGTCTTGATTTGCTCCAGCTGCTTAAAACTTCCTGGAATTAGGTTAAACTGTCCCTTTAGCACCCATATTTCTTCCCAAAAGGATGCAGGTCAGTCATCCCTGCAGTGCCCAGCTGCCAGAGGCTGCAAGCAGAGACACCTTCAGGTGCTGCCCAGCTGGGGATGGAGCTCCTCCTTCCAGGGAGTGAAGGCATCCTTTTAAAAGAGCGTGGTGTCTGCAGGACACTGATTTTGCAGCTGAATTTGGATTCTTTGGAAGCTTCACCAAGGGGCAAGAGACAGAGGTGATGACTTGGGTTAGTCACAGTCGCTGCTTTGGGTGCTTCTCTCTGGCTTACAGTGTTTGCAGGAGGGTTGTCAGTGATTTCTTTCTGGTTGCTCTTCAGGTGAACAGTTCTGAAACACTGGACTGCTCTGCAGGTGGCTCATAAATGTGTCAAAATTTGTAAAAATTTTGGCATTTGGCTTTGTTGTTTTGTCCTGCTTCTTCTCACATACCAGCAGGCTTTTTGGAGTCAAAAGTGGTCACTTGGGTCCTTGTGTCCTTACAACTCAAACCATCTACTCAATAGCTGAACCAAGTCTCCAAGATTTCCTGGTTGGGGAAAGTTTCCTCTCCTCTCACTTGATGCAGAGTTAGCTGGTGGGGTTTGCTGGTTGCTTTTATTGTATTTCATTACTTCCCCAACAATTCACTCTCAGTTTCCTGAGCTCCAGCCCAAACAATTTGGCTCCTTGATGCTTGATGGGTTCCAGGAGCAGAGGAGTTCTCTGATGTGCTGATCCTCCGTGGCTTTGCACACACCAGAAATGTGCAAACCCAATTCCAAACCTCTGGAATTCACTCTGGCACAGGGGTGTTGTACTTCTTGTCAGCAGTCTGCCCAAGGGTGACTGCCAGCAGTTGTCTTTTCACTCCTGCCTCCTGCTGCCACTTTGACTATAGGAACGGCAGCAGGAGGCAGAAATGAAAGGACTGGATTGAAAGAAGCACTTTGCCACTGTTGTAATTCTGAAATTGATGGCGTTTTTTAGCCCAAAGTCTCAGGAAAAAAGCTGCTTTCCTCTTTGCCTCCTATTGTTTTTCCAGCAGGGAGAGACGTTCTCTGATGTTGCAGAGGCAGTGGGAAGCCAAAATGAAAATAATTTTCTTCCTGAAACATTGGATAACAATTTCAGCAAGGAAAGAGTGGCTTGTTTTTGTTTGTGGTTTTTTTTTTTTTTTTTTTTTTTTTTTTTTTTTTTTTTTTTTCTTTTTTTTTTTTTTTTTTTTTTTTTTTTTTTTTTTTTTTTTTTTTTTTTTTTTTTTGTTGACTGCCATGTGGTGAATACTGGTATTTCCATTTGACTGCAGAAAACAACTAGCAGCTGCTTTTCTTATTGAGTTAATGTGATCTTAGGATAATTTCTAGACACCTATTTACTGTGGTTTTGGGTTTTTTTTAGCGTGACACTTTCATTCTTTTCCTTTTTCTGCATGAGAATAGGTGTAAGGTGGGTATGTAGGTCACTTCTGAGGCCACGTGCTGCCTTTAATGCCATGCCCTTAGAGCCAGCATTTTATGGCAGAAACGTACAGACCTGCACATTCCAGAGGTGTGTTATCAGAACTACTGATAACCCAGATTTGTCAGGGCCACTAATTCCATTGGAAGAAAGATGAGGATTGTTCTGCAGCTGCACTGATGTTTTCTACTGGAGTCTTTTCTCAGTGGGGTCTGAAGTGGTTCTGGGGTTTAAGTGACCTGGGAGGTGGGGATGAGGAGCTTTAATGCTTCAAGAGTGACCTTCACCTTCTCTCCCAGAAGACCAAGTTCTGTGATTTACTTTATTTGCACTGGGGAAGGTGATGCCTTGAGAAAGCTGCCCTGGAACAGAGGCTGGGCAGAGTTCCAGAATAAAGCAGGGATTTATTAAAAGGATTTCCTCCATGGAGGCACCTTGGGCAGCACAAGAGCCCAGCCAGGGCTGCACCCAAGAGGAACCAAAATGGGCACAAAATGGACACCGGGCACGGCTCTGGCACTTTGATCAGTTCTGCTCCATTTGCATCTTGGAGTTCATTGTCCAGTTACAGCTTTAGGTTATCAAGTCCCATCCTTCTTGTTTTTCTCTCTTCAGCCCACGTTGTTTGTGCTCTTGGCCCTGAGATTTGGATCATTTGTCCTTGGTCCCCAGCTAGAGAAGGAATTGTTTTGTCCCCCTTCTCTGTGCACAGAGCTCACCATCCCTTAATATGAAGCCCAGACCCACACCCTAAATCAGCACAGAATCTGAAAAATAGAAAAGCCAAAACCTGAGGCATCAAAGGAAATCAGTGAGGGAGCACAGGCTGTGCAGTTTGCAGATGTTCCCAGGCTGGTGTGATGCACGTTCTGCAGAGCACTGACATCAGCCCTCAGCAGAATGAAGTTCTGCAGTGACAAAGGGGATGGCTGGGAGGGGACAGGTGGCCCTGGCACCATCCAGGGTGGTGCAAAGCCCCATTTCTGTGCCTGCACACAGCACTGGTGCAGGAGGGACCACGGTGGTGACAGGAGAGGGTGAAGTGTAAATCAATGAATGGCTTTGTCCTCCTGCTTTAGCTGTTACAGGCTATTGCTCTTGTCTTTGGGGACTTCAGTGGCTGTAATTAGTTATCTTGAATGGAAAGATTTTTTTTTTCTCTTATTGAACATGTGAGAAATTTGGGAATGTTAATCAGCACAGCATAACCTTTTCTTAACTTGCTCTTTTTATAGTCCTGGGGAATTAACATTTATCTTAGGGCAGCACAGGAAACTGGTATTTGTATGAAGTGAACTGATTCTCCACCCTTTCTCTTTCTTTATACATAACAAAAACTAAACTTTTTGGTAGGCTCAACAACAGAATATATTTTGTAGGCTTTGAAGTGTAAATTGTGAATTTGTGTGTCTCCACATTACTTTGGGGCTCCGTGTGTAAACGTGTGTGTGTCTGTGTCCTGGATTAGTGAAAGTCTAATTAAAATTGTTCTTGAAAACTGCATACTTAAAGCCAGATATAGGAGACACATAAAAGCAGCTTGATTATTCTTTTCATGACTTCAGAGCTCCTACAGTTCTTATAGGATTAAAGAGGAATCAGGGAGATCCAGCAACTCTGTGGATCTTGTTGCATGTTCACATACCAAAATAATTAATTAGATGCTTATCTGTAAAAGATCAGTATTCCTTATGTTGGCTGATTTTTCATCTCCTTTAAGGTGCTTCTCACTGCTGTGGTGGAGCTTGGAAGGGAAGGCAATTCTATCTGACTTTCCTCTGCCCAACAAGTTCAGATTTGGTTGGGAAATGACACATTCTGGGGTTATTTAGCAGCCCCTTTGGACTGGGCTCTCCTTGCTGCTTTGGAAGTCGTTTACAGAGATTTTTGGCAGCAGATGGTATCAGCTGAGTGCCCCTTTGGGACTGTTTTGCTCAGGCATGTGAGTACAGCTGTAACAGGTCTTTAGGTTTTCAGAGTGTTTGGGCTTTTACAATGCCCCATCCAAATGCAGTGCACATATTCATGCAGATTAAGGATCCTTGTAACATCAGTTACCTTTTCTTGGCTGGTTTTAGCTCAGAAACAACTGATTTCATACTGACACCCAGGTAAGGAGGTAAGGAATGAAATAGCTGTGACCCTGTTTTCCCAAGGGCTTTATGTACTTGACATTTTGATGTCTGTTTGATTTAAACATTTACCCAAGCTTTGAAACATGAGGTGAACAAAGATTGCTAAATTATCTTCTAAGAGAAGAGTCCACAAATACCTGTCTTTGCCCTTCCCCTCTGGTTGTCCAGAAAACATCATTTTAATTCTCTAACAGCAGAAAATGGACTGCCAAGTTTCCCTGGTTTCACTTCTGGTCATTCCCTGGGGCTTGCTGAACAAGGTTAGTACCCCAAAATGAAGTTTTATTGCAGGGTCTCATTTCACTTTAAATCAATGTAGAATTTGGAATTTCAGCTGCTTCTGCACACAGCCTGCAAAAGGCTCCCTTACAAAATGACTTTCCAAGATTTATGAAGACTTGCATGGTGCAGAGGCTGAAAGGAAGTTTAATTACATTCAGCTTTTGGTCATTTCTGTGTCTGAAGATGTGCCCATATTCTGTCATCTCAAAAACCATCTAAGAAAATAAAATTGATCAGTGAGCCTTCTGGCTAAAAGGAAAATGAGTGCTTTGTCATCTGCCCGTGGAGCCTGGGTGCTCAGTCACTGCCTTCTCCCAGGTGCTCGGCCCAGACTCTCCATCACTGAGAGTTGTCCCAACTTTTAATCAAACATTATTTTATACTGAGGCCTCCTCTATAAATAGCAGAACCCTTCCCTTGACATACTCCCATGGCCTTCATTGTAGTATAAAGAAATAATTTGATCCAGTCCATGCCACCGTTTTGCTTTGGAGATGGTGAAATGTGCATCGTGTTCACCTTGTGTTGAGTGCTGAGATAAAAACTTGGCGAGTGCAGTTGCTCTCACCTGATGAACAACATCTCTGCTTATAAAGCTGATCAAGGACAGCAAATAATATGGGAACATCTTATTTCCTTTCAGAGGAGACTGGATTCTAGGAGTGGGGCTGTGTAGGTGCCTTCAAGTATAGTAATTCTCAGGCTAATAATGCCAGAAGCCATAAAATCTCTCAGTTTGAGGTTTTGTGAACAGCAGTGCTGAACAATCAGGGAGTACTGCTGAGATGATAGCCTGAATGATGATTGAGTTTTCCTGGAGAGCCTTTATCTGTGCTTAAAATTGGAGGTATATGTTTTTAAATTAAACCATAATAGAAGTTCATTGAGCCTTGGGAGTGGTTTCTCTGTCCCCTCTTTACGCGGTTTATCATTTTCTGTGGAAGTATTCTCAATCTTTTTTTGTTCAGGACAAATTGTGTTGCTGTCAAAACGGGGCATTAAAAGCACCCCAGAGCAACACCTTGTGGACTTTTTCTGGAGATTTCCTATCAACTGGTGAAAGGAGAAGTTTGCACTCGAGTTGTGCCCATCTGCTGGAACCAAGCTTTTGTACAGGCACTTCTATAGAAAGAGGTGCTTATTCCTCACAAAATTTTAACATGCTTTTTAGGGTGGTGTCCCCATAAACAGGTTGTATTTCACTCCATCAGTAGGTTTTTTCAACTGCTAGAGATTAGCCTTTATCACTGAAATAAAGTGTGAAATCCAAAGTATGTCTTCATTCAAAAGACAGCTGTCCTTGATGTGAGCAAATCGTGCTCCAGCTGTGCTCTGGACACTTGAGATGAAGCATTGATCTTGAAATTAAGCCCTCAAGTATCTGTCCTTTTTCAAGGAAAAAAAAAGTTTAGAATGGCTAATTGGAAGAAACTCATTTGAGAAATATTGGTAGAGGAAGAGAATGCTAGTGCTGACACCAGAAGTTAAATTTTGAGCACACAGACTGCTGGATATAATGCGGTTTCTTTTCTAAAATGTTAATGTTAAAAAAGGAAAAAGATTTTATTTTTCTGTGGCAGATCCATGGATGCCCACAAGAGGGCTGGGCAGTTGTGCTCCTAAAGACAGTGACAAATGACCCAACAACTCTAAGTTTCCTGGTTCTAGAATAAATTTCAAGAATTAGATTAACAGGTGCCGGGAGAATCTGAGCACTTGTGAGGGGTTCTCACCTTTATAACCCCAAATAAGCATTCTGCACTGAACTTTTTTATGGTTATGAAGAAAGAATTGCTGGGTTTGTGGTGTCACAATCCATCCCTTTCTGTGAGGGATCATTTTGGGCCCTCTGTGTTGGTCTTGAGGTTCTGTGAAGGCACTGAGGAAAATGTGGGATCAAGGAGAGTAATCAGAGTTATCTTCATGATTCCTTTTAGTTCCTGCTGTACTGAAATGTACATTTAATTGCATGTGAGTATTTTCTCTTTTACACCTGCTTATGTACTTAGGGGGTTTTTTTCCTAGGGAAATCTGTAGTTGATTAAAATTGCTGTGAGTTTTCTTGGGATAATTGACGCCAAATGAACCTGTGCATCGTGTGTGTGTATATGTGCAAATAGATAAGATTATGTCTGTATATATATGTGTTTAGGTGCATATGTATGCACAGCTAATGGGAAATACCTTTCACTTAGCAATTGATTTAGGATTCTTCAGCCTGTGTGGCATCTTAGAGGTCATTCTGCTCCACAGTGTTTTGTATTTTCCACTGCATTGATGCCATAAAAACCCATAAAAATGCTAATTGCCCCAGGAAGATGTAGGCTGTTTATAAGTGTGCATGGGATTGTTTTTCAGCCCTGTGATACAGAAGGAGGTGTTATTTCTGGTTTATAATTTGAATGTGTGCATAATTTAAATGGATACAACTTTGACAGTTTATTAGTTAGAAAAGAAGAAGGAAAAAAAAAGACAGTGCTGTGTCGTTCTTCAGTGAATTGATTGCCAGGAGCACGTTATTGACTTTGGTGATAATATCGTTATATATTTTACAGTCGTAAAATCAAGAAATTCAGATCATGCCCTGAGGGCTTCACACATTTAAATAAAGGATATAGCCATTTCCAGGATTATTGGTTTAGATTAGTGGGTGCTACAAGGAATGCTGAGTGTGTTGTGAGCAGGACAGAAAGAGCAACAATGCTCTCACTGCAGCGGGGCTTTGCTTTATTTTATTTTTCTATTTATGAAATACACTCACTTACAGATCCCCTGGGAGGATGAACAGCGTTTGCTCTAAACTTTAGCATATTAATACAGTGTTAGCTTGGTGTTCTGTGGGGCTGAGAGCTGAAATCAAGTGTAATCCTTGGCTTGTACCAAGAGTGAGTGTCACAATCGAGCACGACACAAATCACAGAGACACAGCAAACTCCAGCCCACGAAAAGGAGAAGAAGAACAACTTTATTTTGATTGTCGTATTATATAGAGTTTTGGGAACAGCCATGGATTGGAGAAAGAGGTCACCACCTCTCCAACCACACTGGTCAATGAAAAGGTCCATCAAACCTTTCTCCTCCCAGGAGAAAGGAATGAAAAACAAAAAGACAGTCAGGAAAACACCTGCGTGTTTACAGAAACCAGTGTGAGAAATTTTATCACAAAAATGAAAACATCAGAAGGTTGAAAATCAGGGTGACAAGTGAGGATTAATGAGGGAACACTTGCTAAAATGCAGTGCCTGGGAAGCAGAGCTGGGCTGAGCTGCAGAACTCAGAGCAGAGCCAGATAACCTGACACAAACAGGTCTCTCCCTCTCAAAGGGTGGCAAAGGCAGGGGTGGTGCTGCCTTGGGTGCAGGAGCCCCAGTGCCTGCTGCTGGGTACAGCCCTGGGAGCACCTCTGGAATTCAGCTCAGGCTGCTCCATCCTGGATCTCCCACAAAAGCTCCTCTCCCTCTCGCACTGCTTGGGACTGACTGGATTGAGGCACCTGGGTTCAGCACTTGGGGTTTGGGTTTGGGGCTGCCTCCAGCTTGCTTGGGGGAGTCTGGGTTCAATTAAGGTATAGTGCCTTGAATAAAAATTATTGACTGCATTCCCAACCTTGTTTATGGCTTCCATGGTAGCCTTAGTGAGATGGATGAAGTACCTGAATGCTGATCATCCTGCTCAGCCTCTCTCCACTGCAGATGGGAGCTTGGGAGCACATGGCATCACCCAGCTCTGGGCATTTATTGTTCTCTTGCACTGTGGAAGTCCAAGTGCAATGTCACAGCTCTGCAGCAAAGGCCGTTTTCCTTCTCACAAAGAAGCAGGGGGTCCAGCTGGAGCACATATGGCTCTAGGGTGTGTGGTGACATCCACAAAAGTAGATAAAAATAAAACAATAACTCTTACATTTACATTTTAAGGGCCTCTGAAGATTCCAAATTTATACACTGCAGACAAAACTTTTCCTGGATCAAGATCAGCACATTTTCTAATTAAAAGTGATCACCTTTTTAAACTGAATTTGTATGGCTTCTTAGTGGGTTTTTAGTGTCTGCATTTTTTCTCAGTTGTCGCATGAGAATCAAATTGATTTTAATTTTGATAATCTTGTTCCATTTTGGATTGTAAATTGTTTGTATTGAGTTGGGAACAAATGCCTGGGTTATTTCTCATGAAAATTCTTCTGCTTATGAAAAACAGACTATGAAAGGATTTTAGAACAAACCATTGGAAAGCACCCGTTGATCTCGAATAGTTTTGATACAGATATTTAATTTAGGATTATTTTATAATGGTGTAAAGGTACTGGTCCTCTGAAGAAGAACTCTGGGGATGTTTCTCCCTGTGCAGGGGCAGGTGAACAGCTACAGTGGCCACCAGCTGCTTACCCAGAGTGATTTGGCCTGGGTGCTGTTCTCTAGTCAAGAATTGCTAAAACAAGATTTCAGGAAATGTGTTGTGGAGAGGGGAGTGGTTGTCATTAAACATGGGCTTCTAATTTTGCTGCACATTATGGCCTAATAATGATTTCTGATCTCAATCCTCGGTGTTCCATAAAACCTTCACAGGTGACTGTCCCTCTTTGGACCATTGAGATGTTACCTAACCCCACGATGTGGCTTCACAGTATTGAAGTAAAACTCAGCTCTGGCAGTAAGTGCATCCCTGTATCCAGAATAATTTTCCTTCCCAGAGGCTGGGATCCATCCAGTGTGGTGGCAGGGAGGGCTGGAGGGCCAGGCTCGATGGCAGAGCTCCTCTGATAAAAGCAGAAGCTGCAGAGGAGCAAAGCTTGACTCTGTTTGTTACCTGGAAGGAAAGATTCACTTCCCTGGGTGTTCCTGGCACAGGCACAGCCTCTGGTTTAGTGGTTTAATGTTACCACTCACCCTCCTCTGAAGCCTAGGAAGAATTACAGCCTCGTAATTCAGGCATCTCTTATTTATGCAGTTTCAAATACAGAAAGAACCTCGTTGGAGAGCTGTCATTAAAAAACCCGACCCTTTTTTTGTTTCAATGATGAGGTGTTTATGACAGCCTGGACTATCTACTCTCCAAAGTGTCCAAGGTTCAAATGAAATACCAGCCTCCCATAAATCTCACACACCTCATGGGTGCTGTAAAATCAGCTGCACTGGCAGTGTCACACGGTCATTTCCCAAGCAGGTGGGGAGTTTTCAGCACCAAAATTTGGGAATATGGGTGAATACAGCTCAGAGGGTGTGGGTCTGGGGGTCTGTGGATGGACGGTGATGGGACAAACCGAGACGAGAGATCTCTGTAAGTCTTAAGCTAGTTTTAGGAGCAAGCAGTTTATTGCTTGGGGTGTGGGTAAAAGGACCCTGCTGAGAGCTGCCAGACACAGCCCAGAGCAGGACCGAGAAGAGAGAGAAGGAATAAAGCAAGAGAGTAAGAGAGCAGGCAAGGTAAGAGGTAAGAGAATAAGAGAGCGAAGTTCCCGTTACAAAGCCTTAAATCTTCCTCTATACTGAATATTCCAACTTACACTAACCAATCTAGTACAAGATACAAATCCTATAGCATTTACATACAGCCTATAAGAATCACTACATTAACATACTGTGTTACATTTTAAATCCTAAAGACTTCCCTTTGGACCCCTCCTACCAAGCAGGTAGGGTCTGCTCTGACCCTGGGGCTCTTGATGAGGTCAGCATTGTTTCATCAAGAGGGGATCACCTCCTGCTGGCCATCCTATTGTTTTCTAGTTGAGGCTTGGCATCTGAGACATCGAAACTTGCCTTCAATTCCACCTCACCCACATGCTTCACATTCCCAAGGTCCAAACAGTCACAATTATAAGGCTTTCCTATTTGATCTTCCCCAACAAGAGGGGATGTGGGTGTGTGCTGAGCAGTGGTGGCTTGCAGATGGCTGACCCACAATTGAGGGCAGCGTGCGTGTGCGTTCCGTGTGCTCCGCACGGGACATATGCTCCGGGCTTTTCACGGATGAGTTTGTAGTCTCCAGCAATTTGCAGCTTTCCACTGCGGTTTCAAATATCTACATCATTTTCAGGCTGATGATTTTTCCCAGTCATTTATCCCAGAAGCACTTCATCCTGCTTAATCTGGGTCATAATTGACATGGGACTTGTGTAAGTTGTGTTTGAGTGGGCTGTTAATGGCAGGGATTTAGTTCCGTGCAGTAAAACACAGCAGAGGTTGAAGCATAAATGTTAAAATAACAGATGAATGCAGGGTCACAGTCACGACTTGGACCCAGAAAAGACTCTTGAACACTTGACATGCTCCTGCTGTCAGCTCACAGCTGCCTTTGGCTCCAGCGAAGGCGCAAAGTTGGAAATTTCGGGTAAGGAAGCTGTTGGAATTGGATGGTGCTTATTGCAAATCAACAGGATGTCTTTGCAAGTATAAAAGACATATGGAAAAGTCCACTGTTATTGTTGTACTTCGTTATGTCTCCAGATGTTTTCCCTCCTGCCCCACTCAGGAGGCTGAAAGTGGGAAATGGTTTTTCATTGTTTCTAGCTGATGGTGCCAACATCTGCCTTGACGTTTCCCTGGGGAATGATATTAGTACTGCTGAGAGTTTCTGATTCATCACTTGTGTCTCATTTGCCTTTGTGTTTTTTTTTTCCTTTTAAATACAAGATAATGTAAGAGCATGAAGTTTCAGCCTGCTCAGTTATTTTGAGGGGTGAGAAGAAATCAAGGGAAGCACTTGGGTGGCTGCTGAACTATCACAGCAGCGCTTCAGAGCTGCCTTATTTTTAAAAGGCTACAAATGAGGCATTAAAACATTGCTCTGAGCTGATGTTTTTCATTGAAAGAAATGGTATTTGTGAGCTCAGACATACTTTAAGATCTCAAAATGCTTAAAAATAGCTCTGTTTTCTTAATATACATTTAATCCATCATTAGTTCACAGTGCTTTAGTCTGAGGGGAAGACAACCAAATTAATATCTTCATTTGGAAGTGCTCTTTGCTGGTCATACATGCTCATAATGGTGTTATAAAGACTTAATTCCATAGTTGAGAACCTAACTTGTTGATGAAATTGATAGGTGTGTAAATTACCAAAGCTGGCTGAAGTGTTGACTGCTAAGGAATGTGCTTTTAATAGAAACATAGAATAAAACAGCATTTTTTCCCCAAAACTTCTGTACTTCTTCTTATCAATAAACAGCTGTACAGTATCAGATTATATTAATCTTAATATTCTAATGAAATTTATTATATTAATGATTTTTTCTTAGTGCTTAAATCTGACCTTTTAAATAGGAATGAGCTCTGGAGAAGGTTTGGGCCAGCATTCTCAAGTGTAGACTAAGACTAGATCCTGACCTGTGATTCCTTTATATCAGGCTGTGGTTTTTGGTTCATTCTCTTACTTCAGCTGGAAGAATCTGTGACCAGAGCCCTTAAGTGGCAATAGTGTAAATTTTAGCAATGTCTGCCCGTATTTAGGGAAGTTTTTTTTGAGAAATCTGTTAGGTCCAAGAAACTGCAAATTGTGTAATATCTCAGCGTTTTGCCTGCTTCTTTGTGCTTTGGCTGTTGTTTATTTGGTTGCAGTTATTTACAGCTCACTGCTGGGTTTTTTTGAGATCCTAGCGAGAAATTCCACAGGCAGCTGCAAAATAAATGTTTAATCAATTTTAGGAAGACTGATTCACTAACTAACATATTTCTTCCAGGCGAGACACAGTAAAAACTACTCTGCAGATACTCAGCGAAGGGAGGGGCAAGTTTTCCTGGCAAAGATGTCTTTTTTGTGGGTTGTTGTGGTGTCACAGTCATGTGGTTCAGGTAATTTAGGTACATTGGGGTCATGGTTTAACCTCAGCTGGCAACAAAGCACCGTTGAGGCACTTGCTGCCCTCCCAGCAGGACGAGGGGAAGAGAATTGGAAGGGTAAAAGTGAGAGAACTTGTGGGTTGAGATAAAAATAATTTAATAGTTTAAATACTACTGCTGCTACTACTACTACTACTACTACTACTACTACTACTACTACTACTACTACTCCTGTAATGAAAATAAAATAGCAGGAAAAAGAGAGAACTAAAACCCAACTATTTTTATTAAGAAACATCTTGTTTGCCTTTTTTTAAGCTTCTCGGGGTGAGCCTGTGAGAGCAGCCTTTGCAAGTTACGTTGTTTCTGTGTATGTTTATGTTCAAAAAGACCAGAACCGGGGCTTTAAAGGATCAGTTTTCTATAGACAAACAATACCATTAGGTATTTGGTTTTCACCTCTCACATGTTAATAGTGTAAATATTGCTTAGATGAGTCATTTTGTAAGGAAGTAGTAGCATCTTTGTGTTAGAGTTTTGTCTGCAAAACATAGAATTCTCCTGTGTATTGGGATTAAAACAACTCCTCCAGATCACAAGCTTTCAGATCCACAAGCTGTGATTCAAGTTTATCTCTTACTTCTGTAAAAACCTAATTTGTGTGCTGGAGATTTTGTATGGCAGCAGTTCCACCGCGAATTCCTTCGGGGCGGCGGGGCCGAGAGGTTTTATGGAACGGGCATTTCCTCCTAATTCCATGGAAACCTTCGGAGTTAGAGCCCATTTGCCACTTGGTCGTGCTCCTTCTCTTGCCTCCCTCTGCACTGCTGTGAATATCCTTGTGTCCATGTTGTCTCTGCAGGTCAGGATCGCAGCGAAGCCACTTTGATAAAGAGGTTCAAAGGGGACGGTGTCCGGTACAAGGCCAAGCTGATTGGGATTGATGAGGTTTCTGCTGCCCGAGGGGACAAGTTATGCCAGGACTCCATGATGAAGCTCAAGGTGCGGTGAAACTTTTCAATATTACAGTCAAATTTCAGCTTGAACTCGCACTCGTTCTCCTTTCGTGACACTGAGCCTTAGTCTGGTTAATTATGTATCGGAATCAGTCAATTTTGCATGAACTCCTGCCTGGTATTGCTTATCCTGGTTTAATTTTCATACATTATCTCTGAGTTCTGTAGTTACTCTGTGATTGACACCACTGCAATTTGTCCACAAATTACAAACAACACACTGCAAATTGAATAATTTTATTATGCAAAAGGGGAAGTAAATGACTGTGGAGGAAAATGGGATATCAGAGCATTTTCTATGACATTTCTAATCAACTACAGCACTGCCTCTGGCTGTTACCTCCTGTGAGTGACGGCTGTAGGCAGCCAGATTTAGGTGTCCTCCTGGGAGGAGAGTGTCTTGCACCAGCAGTGGCAGGGCTGATGTTGCAAAATCAGGCAGTGCACTGAGAGGATGGGAACGTAAAGAAGAGTCTCTGGAGTTTTGGGGCTGAAATGAAGCTGTGAAAAAGGCAGATTTGTGTGGAAGGCTGGAGTGTAGACAGAGTCTGAAATAGCACTGGTATTGAGGGTGGGCTCTCTGGACCTGACAGGCAGATGGCCCAGTCTGTCTCAGAGCATGAGAGCTCCTGTGGGAATCATTCTGTCCCTCACCCTGGGACATCTGGAAGAGCTTGAGTCACTGGGAAGGAAGGAGAGGTGGTGTTTTCCTGGAGAGCACTGTTAGCTGTTCACTTCCCATCTCCCCTCTGCTTTGCAGGGTTACAAACCAGGTCTAGCAGCAAACCCTCTGCTGCTTTCCCCCTTTGATTTCCCTCTCCCCAGCCTAGAGAGCTGATGGATTTTCCATGGCTGGTTTTTTCAAGAGGAGAAATCACTACGTGGTGTCTGGTGCACTACCAGCCTGCAGGGTTCCAGTCCATCCTGGAGGAATGAGCTACTCATTAGGGAAACAGCATGGGGTGACACTCAGCTTCTGGTTCAACAACCTAAAAGCAAGATCTGGGAGATAATTTACAAATCACTTCCATGGCAAAAATTAATCCGCTCCAAAAGTTGCTCTGTTGATGTGCCACATCTGCCACAATATTCCTGCCCGATTTAAATGTGTGCTGGGTGTTTCTCATCATTTCCTAGTTCCTGGCACTATGGGGAGAGTTGTCACTGTTGTGCTGCACAAACCTTTTTGTCTCTCTCCTCCATGGATTAATATTTCCACATTTCCCAGGTGCCTAATACCTGTTTGCAGGTGGCAAGATTGATCTAAACAGCACTGGGAGATTACTAAAACTGTTAAAGGAAGGGAGCATTAGAAATTCATTTTTGAGAGCAGAGCATTGATTTATGGGCTCTGGAAACCCAGTGTCCCATAACATGAATTTTGAGGCCACCTATAAAGTTTTGGGGTGGCTTTTGATATCAGATCCTTGTAATGGCAGCAGTGAAGGTCTTAAAACCTAAGTTAGTTGTTCTTAAAACATTGTGATTGCAGAGAGCCAGATAATGTCTAAATGTTTTTGTTTCATTTAGGAGTACATCTGATTATATTTGATCTCAGTTCAGTGTTACTGGGCAGGGCAGGCTCCTAAAAAGTGGAAGGTGTAGTTTGATTTTTAGGACAATATTTTTCTTCTAGAAAAACCTCAATTTGCTTATACTAGATGAGTGTGAAGTAAGCTAAATTCATTGGCATTTTCTGTCCTCTCCTGCTTGTTGGGTTTTTTCCCCCTGTTTAAAAAATAAATAAATAAAACGGAACAGCTTATAGCTGGGAAAAGTGTGCTAGAAATGACCTTCAGCTTCCATGAAAACAAATTTCATGGAGGATTAGCTAGTGCAGGGTTTGGAAGTGGGAGCACATTTGAAATGCTCTCTGGGTTACGTAAAGAGATGTGGTACCTTGAAAAAAGGGAGGAAGCCAGAAGTAAGGAGGGGGCTGTTCCTGGAAAACCTTGACTTTTTCCTGGAGAAGTGGTGAATTGTCCACAAGCAGATCTGTGGCACCTGTGAGAGTCAGGAAACCAAGTAAATCTGCTCCTTGTTTCCACAGGGAATTGTGGCTGCGGCTCGATCGAAAGGAGAACATAAACAAAAAGTCTTCTTAACAGTTTCCTTTGGGGGAATCAAAATCTTTGATGAAAAGACAGGGGTAAGTAACGTTGATTGTGTGGTGGGACAGAGTTGAATCTTCTCCTGGTTCTTTTAGAAGCATTTCCTGGCTGGGCAGTGGAATCTCACTGGTGCAAACACACGTGAAGCATCTCAGAAATTTGATAAATAAATTTGATTTGATTTGATCCCTTTCATCACTTGTAGAGTGTAGCTTGTGTATTGTCAGTGGTAGAAAAAATTGTATTTTTTGTGAAATGAGAGGTAAAAGATACTGGAAAATCTGAGGTTGTCTGTGTGAAGCAGCAACTTCCCCAAAAGCACAGGGGTGGATGAAGTTGCAGAGACTTTCATGCCTTGCACAGTTTCTTCCACAGCAATACCGTGTTTGATTTTTTAAATTGCTCTGAAAGAGGAAACCTAAGCAAAACATTACACTACTTCGATATAAAGCAACAACACACAAACTGTTTTAATCATAATTAAGAAGATTTTTACTGCACTTTAAGATCTGCCTTGAATTTTAAAAAGCTCTTGATTTAATCTTTTGGAAGATTAACTATTTAACACGGTGCCAGAAATAAAACCCTACTGATGATAGATGAAATTATCTTTGCCAGTTAATTTATATTATTAGAAAATCAATGTCATTGAGCTCACTGATACATAATACGAGTAGTTAGTAATGAAAAGCTCATTTGGGACGTGTTGTGTAAAGTATCCATGCAAAAGCTGTGTTTCAGAGGGCATTGCTGGGGTTATAGAAAATGGGAAATGTCAGAATTAGGGCTGTCAGTGCAAATTGAACCCCAGCCACTGTTGCTTTCCTGAGATTAAAGCCTTTATTGGGGAAATAAAACAGAGGAAAGAGCAAGTCTGTTCCTTTTGCAGTTGTCTCTGAATGTTTATCAAACACCGGGATTGTTTGCCTGGAATAAAGAGGGGAAAGGGGACATGTTTTAGAAACAAAGGTGTGCTTTATTCCAGCAGCATCCTGCAAACTCTCCTGCCTGCAGAAAGCGAGGTGGGGACGTGGGACCCTTCATTTCACAGCTCTGACATCCCCTACTCCAAACCTGACATAACTACATCATCCCGACAGTGAACCTGCCACTCACCCACCGAGGCTGGGAATGAAACCCTTAAATCCACCTTGCAGATGTCTGCCCCTGAGTGATGGACAGGACTATTGAGCTGTCCTTCTTGCAGCAGGGCTGTGAGAGAGGCGTGTGGGCAGCTTTCCACATCACTTTTTACACGGTGTTGTCAAAACAGGAGAGTCGTGCTTCCCGTGCCGAGGGTTTGGAGATGAAATCCCCTGCCAGGTCTTCACAGTCACCAGCCCTTGAGTTTTTTACCCAGCTTGGGCCTCTCCTTGTCCCAGAGTTTCACACTCTTGTCCCTCTGAGTCTTTCTTGTCCAGCCTATCTCTGCTTTGCCAGCCTACAGTTGTCATCTCATTCCCGTTCCTGCTGGAAAACCCCAAAAACTGGCAAAACTTGATTGCTCAGCCCAGGTTTTTGGATGGGAAGAAACTGCAAAGGGCTGGAAAAAGATTATCTTTCATCCACACTGATCTTCTAATTTCCAAGTTGAACTTAAGAGTTTGTAAAGTTCGGAGTTTGGTGTTTACTTTTATGCAGCAGGGAAAAAAGCAGCCCTTAATAGGGCAGAGTCTGGATAATCTTGGATTTGCTTTCTCCTCCTTTATCAGCCCTCCCTGTCCCCCACAATGCTTTTCCCCTTGGTTGTATTTCCATGATTTTGGAATTCCCAAAAGGGTATTTTGGAAAGATTTTTTACTTCTTTAGGGTGTCCTTTCTTAACTTCTGCTGTTGTCTGTTGCTGTCACATCTGCCCCAGCGCCAGTCTGATGTGATAGAAAAGAATAAAAATACTCAGAAATATTTTTATATCAGAAGTGGGCTTCTTCATGTTGAGTACCTTGTAGGCTGACATTGGATTTTAATTTATCACAATAAAAAATCAATTTGTAGCTCAAAACCAGCAATTTTTTTTTTAAATTGGCAGTGTCATAGCTGACTTCATACAGATGATTTAGGGGAATTGCTCCATAATTCGTTACAGATGAAGGGCCCTGGTTTGGTTACTACTGAAAATGATAAGCAGGTTGGTTTTTTTTTTCTTCCTCTACTTTATAGCTCTCCTTAATATGTTCCAGGCATAGTATTCATCAAAAAGTATTGATTTTAATAATGGTATTATTCCAGCCATCAGGAATTCTGCCCTTTGAGTAAATTTGTCCATGAAGGAGATTGAGTTGAAGGTGGAATATCATTTGGAAAGAATATATCTCACCAAGAAAAATACAAGAAGGATTTTGCTGGGAGTTTGCACTGTAGATGCAGTACAATATAGTTCATCTACAGCACTGCAATAACAATAAAAATAATAACAATCCTTTCTTACATTCCATCATTCCATGCCAGGGATTACACTGAAGAGGTCCCTTCATACCACTTTCCCAGTCCTTGTCAGTGCATTTAGAACATGATAGCAAAGAATTGTATTTGTTATGACTAACAGGATGTTCTCCTGTTGTGTGTATGCTAAAAATTGTCATTACACATGGGGTTTGACCCTATTCATCTTAAAAATGCAGCTTTTTTTCAGCTCTCAGATGTTTTCCATCCATCCCATTTGCTTTCCCCAGATTATGTTTGCTAAATATATACCTTACCTGGAGGATATACATTTCCTTTTGTTTTTTACTGTAAAAAAACCCAACCATAATTATTGCTGAAACCAGACTTTCTCTACCCAATGCCACTTGAGGGATTTCCTTGCTGCATGTAACATGAAAATAATTTTTTACCATTTATTCTGTCACATCCATCTTGGTTAGACCTCAATGCTGCAATATACTCTTAATTTATTTTATGGGAGTTCTTTTCTACTTTCCAAAGCATGATCTTCAGACAGCAAAAAACCACAAATAATAGCACTGTGTTATTTAATATTCTCCCTTTCAGGCTGGAATGTGGTGATTGGTGATTTGCTAGGAAACAAAAGGCGTAGCTGTGCCTGTGGAAGGAAATACAGATTTTTGTGGAGGCCCAGTTGTTGGTTTGCTGCTCCTGAGCGTGGTTTTGTTAATCACACACATCAGGCCACCTCCCTGTGATAGCTCAGATGCTTCATTAGGCGCCCGTGACTAATCTGGGCTCTGTAAAGAGCCTGTAATTGTCTCATTGTTTATTTATGTGGCCATAAATATCTGTTTACTTGCAGGTTCCTTTCCAAAAATGTATTTGAAACTAATAATTAAATCCGCTGAAATCCTGGGGAAAAGATTTCCTTCCACCTCCATGCAGTGAGGTGTGCTTTTAAACTCTTGTTTTCTCTAATTGCAAAATGCTGCTGACTTCAGTGGCAAGCCCCTAAACTGTGAAAAAGAAATGAGATAAAAGCAAGAAATTACTATTTGGCTCTAAGCAACGAATTATTTCTGTTAAAGTAGAATTTTGAATCAGCTCGTGGATGTGCAGATTGCCAGAATATGCTGTAAAATGTAGCTCTCTGTGAGGTATTGTATAGCTGAATTATTTATCTGGATTCCTCCACTGGCCAAAAAGCAGGGTAAATTAGTGTCAGAATCTTGCTTATTTATGGGAAATGGCCTGCACAGATGGGTTGTAACCCAGCTGATGAAGATGACAGTCATCTCACCAATTTTTACCTATTTTTACCTATTTTTTACCTATTTTTACCTAGCTCCCTGAAGGTGAGTTTGATTTGCATTGTCAATTCTCTCTAAGAGATGTTGACCCCTATCCTTATTGAAATAAAGCTCTTGGGCCCAGTCTGTGGAATTGTAACATTTCTAGGAATATTCTGGTGGGGTTTCAGTATTTATTGCACAGAAGTATTGCAGTGAGTTACTCATATTTCATTAATTTGATCTGTAGCCATTTTCTTCAGGCTGGCAGTGTGAAACCCAGGAAGGAAAACCATGTGTATAAATCCATATATTTCATTTTGACTATCTGTGTTCATGTTATCTATCAGTTACTCCAACCTTCATTATCTTTGCTTTGAGGATTTTTTTTAAAAATTATTTTATTTCATTTTATTTTATTGTTTTTGAGGGTTTACCTGCCTGAAGTGATGTTACTTAGTGCCCTCTTCCATGTAAGGGTGACCAGACCTTACCTGTAGCATTCTATAGAAAAAAAAAAAATTTTTTTTCTCCTCATGCTGGCCACAGAACTGGTGATTCTGCTTCTGCTTTAAATCTTAATGACATCCAAATAAATAATACACGTGGTAGGTGGTTATAATCCTGTTGTCCTCAGGTTGTTCCCTTTAACTGAGATCATGTTACAGCTCTGAAATATTCCAACCAATGTTTTGGATAACAACATCTTGCCCATCTTCCTGAACTTCTAAGCTCTCTTGACCTTACAATGCAGATTTCTCAAGTTGTTTCTATAAAGCATTTTCCAGCATGTTCTGAGGCTTTATCAGGTTTTTGCTGATAACCCCTGGATTTGCTGCTCTTCCCTGTGCAATGTGAGCGATGGTGTTAATTATGCTGATAGATTGCTAACAGGACAGCTAAACTTGGCTGAAAAGAAAATTTTAGCAAGATTAAAATTCTCAGTCTTGGCAAAAGAGGCCTCATTTAAAATGTACCAAAGGTACTTCTTGACTTTGCTGGAAATCTGTTGGTTCTGGCATCCCTGACCAGAAATCGAGGTAGGATCGTGGATCTGCAGTTATTCCTTGAAGCACATGTGCTGGAGCAGATGAAATGTCAAACTGTCAAAGCCTCTCTCACTGAGCGTCTCCGAGTCTTTAAAAATAGATTAAAAAGAAGGAATTAATTTCTTCTGCTCTCTACTCGCTCCGCAGTGAGCAGCAGAGATGGGGCCAGGAGTTCACTGAGTTTTGTGTTTGCCACAGGGTGGGATTGGCCAGCAGGATGCTGCTGGTCCCTGCCTGGGGCTCCCACAGGTGGCTTTTGTCCCCTTCATGTCTTTGAAGCTTCCCAAAGTTCCTGCTGGCCTCTTCCTGGCTGATCTCTCAGCTGGTTCCACAGCAAGTCCTCTCACCTGGTCTCCATGACTCCTGTCTCTGGATTTTACCTGTTTTCCTAGATCCTCTCCTGCAGTTTTCATCTGGGATTTCCTGTGTGCTGCTCTCTGTGCTTGCTCTCTTTTTTTTTTCCCCCTGCTGTGCTTTTTGCCAGTTATTTCATTTGCAGAAGTAAATTTGGTTGTTGTGTTGAACCAAGTGATGCCAGCTCTGTCTTCTGCTCCAATCTTGATCTGTCTCTCCAGCCCTCTCCTTGCATGTTTAGCCAACAGCTCGAGCTCAGTGAGGCTAAACCAGGCCTTCTAATCCTGACTCCCAGAGGTCTCTCTCTGACCTCCTTTTCGGAGAGCTGAGCAAAATATCAGCATCATCTCTGATTCACGCTGTAAATTCAGCAGCCTGTTTGACTGGTGATGTGTTTTGATTGCCACACCCAGGTAACTGCAGATCTTGCAGAATTCTTCTCACCTGCTCTGAAATGCAGCATTTGCTCCCACACTGAGTTAAAACCCAGACCTGCCTCTCTTCATCTGTGTCTCAATTGTTATCCCTTTCTTTGTCCTTGACAAATTTGACTTTTATTTTTGAAATCCATTGTGACTGCCAGGATTGCTGCCTCAGCTTATTCTTTTGATCATGTCACACTTCCCTTTGCATTCCTGGGCTGAATCTGCCTTCTCTCTTTTATCAGCCCATTGCTGAATTGTTTTTTCCAGGCTCTTCATGGCTGCCTTTATTCTTCATGAGCTCTCGAGGAGTCAATCCACAGTACCAACTTTCACCATTCATTTATTCAGTTTTCTTAATAAACGGCTCCCAGATCCCTTCCTGCCCTACCCATCATCTTTTGGAGGAGTTCTTTAAATATATTCATGCAGTACCCCCTTATTTTTTCTTTAAAATTTTCCCATGCAACAAACTTGTTTTAAACCTGGTGATGCTGAAGAGGTGCTGCATTCTGCATGCCAGAGATGTCCCAAGGGGCACCTGGCCTTTAGCTCTCAAAGGTTGCAATTTTAATATAAACTTACTGGGATTAACTTTTAATTCTTTCTTTATTTTTTTAATCAGTATTATCTATTTATAGGAACTTCTTTTGTAAGAAATGTTTGGTCTTGGACCATGCTGAGGACTTGTAAGGGCTGCAGTGTAAAAAATATTACATAATAACAATGAAGAGTAATAACTGTAAAACAACAAAGCCAAATTTAGCACGTGGTGTTGAAAATGGTGACTTTTGGGGCCTTTCTTTGTGGATTGTCCACAGCTTCTGCCTGCAGAAGATCTCTGTGAGCTGACTGGGTGTCATGCCCTGCTCCTTGACACTTTCCATCTTTCTGCTTGTAAATATGACCAGTAAAACATGGCATTTGCTGTTCTATGTGCAATAAATGTGTCTAATTAGAATATGGCAGAGGAGAGGGCTTAAAAATCTGCCTATGATTCTTATAAGGTATTTATAGACGCTGCTACTTCAGAAGGGAAACAATAACACATTTCATGGACATGTGGCAAGATGTAAATGTCAGAAGAAGCTACTTCCTTAATTACATCCCTTATTGACTATTGTAATTCATTCATTATTGGCCTTCCCAACTGGGCCCTGGGCAGTTTGGATGGTTCACAGTGCTCCACAGGGATTTTTAATAGCCACAAGCTCATGGACTTCTGTTCTTTAGATGCCCAGTTTGCTGTATGAGGGTTTTAACAGCCTTAGGTGTCATGGCAGTTTTGTTACTGTGGAAAAAAAGAACCCAAAAGGCAAAATGTGGGTGTGATTGTTCATATTGTGAAGTCTTGGGGATCTGGAGGTTCGATTTGAGGGTTGAAATTCCTCTTCTTTCACCTGGAAAAGGGAAAAGCTCTGCTCTAGAGCTGAGTCCAGCCTGCTTGCAGTCAGGATATGCAGAAACTGCCTTGTGAGAATTGTGACCCTAATGGGCTTGAAGATAAAATAAAGCTATTCCAGACACATTATCCAAACTGAAATAATTTGTGCAATTTTGTTGTAGCTGTATTTTTTTTTTTTGTCAGTGTGAAAAGGGTAAAAAGTTGATTGCTTTCAAAAAGGCAGAAAATGAGATTTTATGAGTTTAGTGATAGCCTCATTTGGCCTCCTGATGTTTAATCCAAGCACTCCAGGACTGAGTTAAGAAAGGGAAGTGCTGCTTACATGCAGTCTGCATTATGGCATGGAAAATCTCACTATTATATAGTTATAACAGTGATAAATAACACTTCCAAACAGTAAATATTAGGAATATGAATGTATTCCCAGTTCCCATTTGGCTTCCATTGCATATAGAGGTGGGTACTCTGTCTACAGTGCTGTTGTAGTAAAAATTACTGTGCCAACACTTCTGGTTTTTCCTAATTTCCATGTTTGGTATGCTTAACCAGAATTTGGGGTGAATTTTGCTAAGAAGTTGAAAGTCAGTATATTTGTTGTTCTGGATCTTGTTATATACAGGAGCTGCACAGGATGTCTCCTCTATTGTCCCATGGCAGAAAATGCAAAGTATACAGTTATACTGGGATTTTTTTTTGCCTGTATTCACTACCCTTTGGTAATTCAGATAAATGAATCTCCAGCAGAGCCATATTCCTTTTTCTCCAGCTGCAATTTTGTCTTATAAGAAGAGCACCCAAAATACAGAGTTGCGTGCAAGTCCTGGTGGTTTTAAGCCAGGTTAATGCATCACACAGCAGAAGAAAAATTCAGGCCCATTTTCAGCACACCTGGAATTACAATGCCTGGATTTCAGACTGCTTGGGAAAGGATTTAGCAAGAGAAGTGCTGACATAATAATAGCACAGGCAGCTGAGATGCTCTGAAACCTCCCTGGAGAGCAGTGGGGGACATTCAGCAGGTGCCAGAACAGAAAGTTACATCCCCCTTTGAAATCCACACTTTTTTTTTCTTGGAGATGGCTGGGAAGCATTACACCCCAGGAGTGCTGGTGATTTTCTTTCCTATTCAGAGCATTTTTATCTGGTGGGCTGCTCTGCAATTTCTGTTTGCCCTGGCAGGAGCAATAGCACTGTCACTGCTCCTGAACTCCTGAGCTGCCTCGTGGGCTCTCCTGTTGTGGGGACAGATAAAAGGGGGGCAGATGTCCCTCACTCTCAAGGGTAATTAGAGAGGGAAACTACAGGAAAGGATTGCTTTTAAATTTACCTGGAGTTTGCAGGATGATAATAATAGATGCTTATTGGAAATAAAGTCACGGAGTGGTGTTCTGCCTTCAGGAACCCACGGAAGTCAGCAAGAGCATTGTTCACTCTGATAGTCCATGGGGATGAATAAACACCTTTTTTAATCCCTCTTAGTTTATCTAGTAAATTCCCTGTGGAAGGAGAAGAGGGAAGGCCACTGCCACTGGATGCCAAACACAAATACCTGCTTTCATCCCTCTCTTTCAGGTGAATAAGTCATAAATTTCACATAGCAGAAGATCCTTGCTTAGTACAAAAACAACTGCTCGTAAAAGTTGTCTTCCCAAATGAAATCCCTGTACTCCTGACCTTTTTGGTGGATGCTCTGTGTGCTCAGCATGTGGCAGCCCATGTGTCAGGGGAGCCCAGGGGCTGGAACAGCATCTCCCGTGGTGCTCCCAGCTCCCGGTGGCAATCCTGGAATTGCAGCAGTGCCTCTTGTGTCCTTAAACTGTAGCATCCTACCTCTCTCTGCTGTTAATACCTCCTAATCCTTTGTGGTTCCCATCCTCATTCTGTGCCATCCTACTCCCAGTGAAACAGGCAGCAGCATTCCTGCTGGCTTGAAAGGCAGCACTGTGAATAGGTGAGGCAGAACACTAATTAGAGTGCCCTGACATTCAAAGCAAATAAGAAGTCTGGGTATCTAAAAATATTGCATATGGCTCCCAGCCCTGGCTCTGCATAGCTCAAAGTACTTTTTTTTTTCCTTTTTAGATAGTCAAAATATGGATTTGAATCCAATTTTTTGATTATGCCCTTGCTTTTAAAAAGGCTGAGTTGGTTTGTGGAAGGTTTTATGTGCAGCCTTCTGCGATCTTTAATTAGCCAAATGCTTTCCTGTGAGGGGTACAGGAATTTGGAATTACTTTAACGTGTAAGGCACGTGTGAGCAGTGCTGGGAGTGCAGAAATGAGTGAGTTCAGGTTTGATGAGGAGGAGAGAAGAGAAGAAGACATCCTGTGTGCAGGAGCTGCAGAGGGGTGAGAGAGTGAAAGGAGTAAGTAGGAGACAAGGCAGCACCCACAGCTGTGAAAGGCTTTGCTGCCTGCATTTCAGTAAAAGGTGAGGGCAGCACTGCCAGGGAGCTTTTCTGAAAGGCAGATGCTGCGTGTGACACCCATGGCCAGGGCAGAAGAGCAAGGCAGGGAGAGGGAAAAGCCAACAGAGTTGATCTGTGCTCTCGGCTGGGCCAGGTCTGCTGCGGAGCGTTAATCAAAGTTTGCTTTTGGAGATTTCAATTAGCAGCAGAAGACTAAAACCAAACATTCATCCTGCTTTACATGAAAATGAGCAGGGAAGAAACAACTCTGGGCATTGAAATGTGCAAGTGGGAGCTGTAAGGATTGCTGTTGGAAGGTGCCAGGGCAGAGCTTAAAAACAGTCTGCACTGCCTGAGTTGAAATGTAGAACTCTTGGAACATGATGTGCCAAGCCCCTGCCAAGGGCAGCTTCAGGAATTCCTACCCTGGGATAATGCAAGGGGAAAAGAAAAAGAAAACAGAGCAAAAAATTACCTGCAAGTTCTTTGTTCTGCTTTAGAGTCTCTTTGAGGTTTGCCTTTTAGATTTTATTTTATTCTTATCTTAGGGCTCAAGTACTGCACACACACTTTTCATGTTGCTACGGATGCTTTATACCCAAGGTGAAGTGTCTGCTGTGGGACCTGAACAAATGAAGGATTTATTGATGAATGATTCCATTTATGGGATTGTCTGAAACTTGTTTATATGTGCAATTGTAACTCACAGGAAAAGGTTTCCTCTCCTTTTTTCTGTAGGAAAACTGAAAACAAAATGGTTTGGTCTTTATGACCAGGATTGGTGTTTCATGATGCTGTTTCTGAATTTTAAAGCTCATCACTACAGGGTCATCTTTTGGTGATGTGCAGGTACCCCAGTCCATCACCAGCCACTGAAACCAGTCAGTCATTGTGGAGCACAGGACTTCCTGCTTCTATACCTTGGCTAATTTCTGGTTATGAAATCACTCCTATATTTGAACAATACCAGGATTGTGTCATGTGAAATTCTCAACTGTTTTGCATAATTTTCAACTGGCTCATGAGCACAACATACACAAACTTACACACAGCTTGTGAATTCCTAGAATCCTTTTCTGCTCTTGTTCTTCCCTGTACCTCTGCTTTCTCTCAGCCCCCTTTAAAGTCTTACTAAATTAGGGAGAGTATCTGGGAGATAGATAGATAAATATAAAATAAATCCCTCTTGTCCTTTTTCTCCCTTTCCAGTAAAGTTTCTTACATTGTGCGGGTGGATTTATGGTCTAGGGAAGTTTCTGTTTGATGACTATCCAGTGCAACTTAAATTTGAGTATGGTTTTTGTGATCTTTTCAAGCTCTGCTTTATAGAGGTTGCATGAGAAATCAAGAGAATCTGCAGCTGCCTCTCACTGAGGAGTTTTTCAAATCACAGGCTACAAGAAGAGGGTGGCTGGTAATGCTTGCTGAATCTGAAGCAGTTAAGATCTGAGACAGCTAAAGCCAAAAAAATTACTTCCAAATCTCCTAGGAGTTGTATGAAGGAATTGCTTGTGCTGTTCATGTAAATCAAAAGCATTTCAGGAGGGTGAGGAATATTGGTGTAAAGGAACAAAAGAACCTTGTAAAAAGTAAGGGCTGCTCAAAGGACATTCACAAGCTGTAAAGATGAACACGGCAAAAATATGAAGAGGTTCAGTGATGCTGCAGCAAACTGTGTCATTACTGAGTATTGTGCTCCCTCAAATTCAAGATTTAATCAATGAGTCTTAGAGAGTCTCTCAGGAAAAAATAAAAGGTGTGGTGAAAGGTGCTGCACTTGAGCTGTATGGAAGCTTTGGCTTGAGAGTAGAGGGCAATGCTGGCAAATTTATGGCTGTTTTGATCCACTGACCATTTTGCAGAGGGCGATGAGGTGGGAGCTCAGGGGGGATACACCCAGATGTGTCCCAGCCCTGGGAACCCCACAGCGACCACTGAGCCCCTGCCATCCCAAGGACTGTAATAATGACTTACAGACAAGTGCTGTTCCCTGTACAGCACACTGAAACAGTGAAATGGCAACATAAAACAATGTACTGCAGCCCAGAGATGCTCCTTGCAGATGGAATTTGGGGCATTGCTGAGCTGATGAGGGCCATTGACATCAGTGTCAAGGATCAGGTCTGCTGCTTCTTGGTTTTGCTGTGCAAATCTTTTGCTTTAACCATTCTGATAGAACAATGGCTGTGTCAGAACAATAAGGAAATAATACAAGACTCATGGGAGGCCCAGCATCTCAGCTTCAGTGTAGCACATCTGTCTTTCCAAAGCTCTCTGAAAATGTTTCCTCGCCCTTTAGGATTTTCTTTATCCTGGAACAAAATTTGCAAGTGCATATTTAAAAGATAACTTGGGTGTCACAGTAATTGGGCAAGGGTTTTGGGTTTAACTAGCTACTTTCACTACTGATACAATAAAAAATTGAAAAGCCTTTGAAGTGAAGATGGGAAATTTGCCATATGTGTGTTCCAGTTTTGTTTTGCCCCCTTCCAAATTCATATATCTAATAAATGGATCTTCTGCATGAGCAGCTTAGCATTTGCTTCTGAAGACAATGACCAATAACTAAATTCATATCTGGTCTTTGTCAGACATTATTACAAATTATGAGAGCTGGACAGAAGTTTATTACCTTAGTGCTGCTCTCTTTCACAAATTAGGTTCTTGGAGCATCCAGCCAGCACAATACCAGAGATCCATTCATCACAATTAGGCTGCTGTGCTGGCAGAGCCACGTCCTGCTGCCTTAATTCACTCTGGGGTTGGGGACAGGGCCACGCCAGCTGAGAGCATCACTGGGTGAGTCTGTCACAGAGGCACCCACGAGGGCACTCACCTTTGCTCTCTTAAGGATTTCCCACTCTTGCTCCCCAGATGAGATTTAGGCAGCAGCAGGATGCTTTTTTCATCAGGGAGAGGGAATGGTGAGGATTAATTTGGATTTTAGCTGTGTCCAAGTATCCTTTTAAGCTCTTTTCCTGAGCCCAACCAAACAGGCTCCTGCCTGGGGTACTCCTGGGAAGTACTTGCCTTTATTTAGGATAGAGTGTGCAGGTAGAGCTTAGTGTAGCCCTAGACTTGAGCAGGTTCTTATCCTCACACAGGATCTTGCTCACTGACTCTGCTCCCTCCTGGCTCAGCTGCACCTTGCCATGTAAGCTCAGGAAGTCACATAATTTGGGTTTTTTGCTTCAGTCTCCTCAGCTGCTGGAAGAGAATGGCTCTTACAAGTTTGTTATTGTTATTAAAAGGAAATTAAATTTACACTTCTCTGGGTGCTGTGCTGTGTCAGAGCCAGGCTGCCCCCCTGGAGGGACTGAGTCTGCAAGGGCTGGAGCTAAATCTGTTTTGATTCTTCTCTTTATCAGCACCATATTTCATGTGCCCCTTTGTGCTACACAGACCAAGCTTTGATCTGCATATAATCTCAAAGTGAGCTTTTTGTGCCAAGTGTTTTTATTGCAGAGCTTGTGCACTGAGACGCCTTTTAGTAGCTGGCACTTGGAAAAGTCTTTCCTCAGGTTATTGTCTGCAAAATCAGTGTGTGTGGAGGAAGCACGGGGATTAGACAGATTTATTTTCTTCTCATTGTGAAGCCACGCTTCCAGGCTGCCGTCTGAGAGGGCCCTTCAGGCTTGGAGAACACTCTGGAGGTTTTCCTTTCTTGCATTTTCCTTTTCTGCTCCTGTTCTTGGGGTGGGTGTTTTTGCAGAAGGAGCAGTCCATAATCTGTTGTTCAGCCTACATTCCATGAGTGGCTCTGGCTCAAACAGATGCAGGACTGAAATGTTCATTTTCAGTCTCCTTCAGGGGGAAGGGTTCAGTCCCCACTCCATGGGTTGGTTTTTTTTTTTCAGTTTATACTCTTTTATGACCAAGACTGATCATCTTGGCCAGTGCTGGGAAATGCCTCCCAATACTGAAATCTCCATAACTGCAAGAGGTTTCCAGTGGGTTTTGATTTTCAGGTTTTCATATGTGACGTTTCTTTTTGAAAGCTGAATTGCAATGATGCTTTGCTTCAAAACTCTTTGCTCTTCTTGTAGGAATTCAGTATTTTGATAATTTGCTAAGCCTTAACTCTACAGCTCTCTCTGTTTCCTAGATGAAACCTGATAAAATTTTCCACATGTTGCAGTAAATGTTTATATAACAGATTTTTTTGAGGCTATCACACTAAGCACTATCACATTTAAGGCAGATTACTGTGATCTGTCATGTATTGTTTGTTCTGTCCCCTCTCCATGGGCGTGTGACTGAAGTGTTCATGACAGTAGGGAAGGGCTGTCAGATGGGAAATAAGATGTTTCCCAGCCACCCTGTGCTGTGTCCAGTAGTAATTTGCAGGGAGTTTGAAGTTGTTGGCAGCTGTAGCTCTGAAATAACACTGAGCTGTCTCCTCTCTGCTATTTCACATGAAACTGAGAATTTTTGCAGTGGTTGTTTCATTTCCCCATCTGCTCATCCCCTGCCTTATCTCATGAGGCTGATGTCTTGCCACCCCATCTGCCATCCAAATACCAAGTTCCAGAAAACAACACGAGAAAGTTTGCGATGCAAATGCAATTTATTGATGTGTTTTTCATTTCACTCTGACATTTGAGACTGTTGACTTTTCCTCCAAATTGTGTGTACACAGTCCCACAGAAAAGCACTTTTCTCTAGAGGGAGAGGAGGGGTTCACAACTGCTTGAGAGGTATCCACACACCTTAATGGGTACCAGGGAAAAGTCCTTGTCAGGAAGAGGTTTTGTGGTGATTTTTTAGCTGTCTACATACAGGGACTGCTGTCCATCTCTTAAAACTTCCAGAAGTTACAAAACTAGATGGGTGTGGGATTTGAATCTGCCGGAGAGGGTTCAGGTGTTTGATGCCATGGAATGGTTTGGGTTAGAAGGGACCTTAAAGATCATCTAATTCCAGCCCTGCTGCCATGGGCACCTGTAGGACTGTGGGATGTTCATGATGGGGGTGAGCAGCTCCACTCCACCTCTGCTAAGGGCATTTTAAGGAACAGCAGAGAAGCATTGCAGCACAAACACAGCAATTAAGGAAATGCTTGTGGCCTGTTGTTGTCCCCATAATCCCTGCAAATATCAGCTGAAACAAACAGGATTTGTAAGGAAATGGCCACCAAGAGCATTGGACCAGGTGCTGCATGTTGGGCCATGTTCAGGAGCACAGCAGCCTCCTGTGTGCACTGAAGGAGAACCAGCTGTGCCACCCAGTGTTTTCTTGCAGCAGGGAGATAAAATTAATCTCAGAGCCACTTGTGTTCTGCAATTCACTGTTTTCACTGGATGTGTTGAAGTAAGTAATGCTTGATGTCCTGTTGTTGCACTTGGGGCTTGCTGAGCTTCCTGGTGTAAGGCTTTACCATTCATTTCCCATGTTAGGTTCAATTTCTGTTATTTTTTATCATGGTCTTCCTCAGCAGACAGGGCCTGGTTTCCTTATGTGCTGTGAGCAGTCCCAGTTGGAATACAGGGGACTTGCAGCATGGCTGAAACTGTGGTCCATGAAGTTATTTTATTATGAATCCATTAAGGACTTCGCAGTTTGGTGGGCAGCTGAGGTGTTCAGGGAGTTTATACAGGCAAAATGTTTTATTGCTTATTCCAGTGTGAACAGGCAGGGATAGGCTTGGTCCATCTGCATCCCACATCCCAGCATCCATAGTGGAGCTCCCAGTTGATCCCAGCTCTCTAAAACCAGGCTCAGCCTGCAGTTCCTGGAGGTGAGAGGCTGTGCAGCCCAAATCCCTGTGAGATTTGTCCTGGTGGATGTAACACTGTGTGGAACAAGCCTCCTGCTTTCACTGGGGCAGCTTTTCCAGGAGGATTTGCAGCTTGCAGGATACTTTTTGTTGTTGTTGTTGTGGCTCTTAACACTGTGCCCCAGGCTCCACTAAATAGACAACCTCATTAAAAGAGAAATAGCGATAGTAAAGCAGTGACTTTCTCGTGCCATCTAACTCACATTTTTGACATGATTGCTGGACCCTCCAAGTACTTAATTGATTGACTTAATTGATTTAGTGGCACTGGAGGCTACAGCATGGAAATAAAGGGGCAAGATGAGGATAAGGGGTGAAAAAATTTATGATAGGTGCCAAGCAGCCTGAGGGAAATTAGAAATGCTACAGATCTCAGAGGCAGCTAAATCAATTCAGTGTGATGTACAGGGAGCGACCTGGGGGAAGAGGAGAAGCAGGGGATGGAATGGAGAAAAGGAGAGGAAACAATGGCTGGTGGGAGAGACCAGAGTAAACTTAAGGGGAAGAGGAAAGGCAGCAGGTTTGGTGCAGATGGGTATTTTGGACTTTAACACCAGGCAAAAACTTCTTAGTGTATGAATAAAATATAATAATGCCATTATGTTTAGCCTAAAAAAAGGACTAATGTATCACAAGAATGTCTTGTTACCCAGTTTGAGACTTTATCTGTGCTTCCATTTAAAATCTCCAACATTTGCAACAGTGACTAAAGTCACAGGAGACCTAAAATAATTCGGAGGCTGTGGATTTTGTTAACAACGGAAACTTAAATGTTAAATTACTTTCTAATCTCTGCAATATGTAATTGACTGTGTTGAACCATAATACAAATTAAGTCTTCTCTATAAATTTGTTCTGTCGTGCTGCAGTGCTCCAAAACAATTTGGTACCTCACTTAAGGATTGGTAAGTGGTTTGTAGCAGCTCTCAGCACAGAGAGAGTACAAACTTCAGATAGTGTGTGGTGGAGTCCATCAGTATTGGCATAGCATGCAGGGCTGTCAGAAACATCCCTGGGCTGAGAAATAATTATTTTATGTACTTATGGCCACTAGTAACAGGATCCTGATCTTGCATTTTACGGTGGTGGATCTCTCCTGACTGCAACAGGAGCCCCATTTCTGCTGTGCAGGAGCAAAAAGTCAGGCACTCAGTAAATAATGCTTAGGATGGTGCATTGGAATATGTGGAAAGGACACATGAGGTGAACTGAGGGCTGTGAAAACACAGGTGTGTTTATATCTACATTTGAGTGCACCATTGCATTTCACGTGTGTGTTCTAACTCAGTGTCCCTCAAACAAGTGAAAAGCTCTCCCCAAACATCCAGTAAAATACATAATAGGATAATTGCAGTCACCTTTACTTTATTTCTGTTGGTACAGTGTGTAAAATACCATAACCATTGGAAATGTAAGGATTTTTGAACAGTCAATGTGGATTCCCAAATAAATTCGAGTGTCTCCATCTGCTCTCTTACCTTGTGGGTAACTTCCATGGTAGAGCAATCTTCAAATTTAATTCCATGAGGAAGGCATCTGATCACAGTTTAATTTCAGTGCAGAACGCTGCCTGGCAATCAATAAAGCAATGTCAGAGAACTTTGATTTAATAGGAGCCAGAGATACCGTTCCCTGTCGTATGCAGAATAGAGAGAGGGGAACATTTCATTTCATCCTAACAGATAGCATGTAACTTGGTTTTCAAAAAAACCTAATAAATCAATATGCCTGTATTATCTAAGTGAGATCCCATCATTAATTTTAAACGCCCAACACGTCGGGAGAGTCTGAAGTGCACCTTGAGCTGAGCCACGTTCTGCCTGCAGCCACGGGCAACACTTAACTCTGCCACGAGCAAGCAATCTTGATACGGGGACATTAAGAGCCATTTACTGTGAAATGAAAATGAAACATGTCCAGTCTTTTGTTTTATATGGAGCCATCCATCTCTTGCAGGCTGCCTCTCCTTTCAGATCCCGCTCCCTGCCCTACAGCAGCCCCCTCAGCCTTTTCCCTGCCACACACAGACGTCCTCCCTGCTTCTGAATTTTAAAACTTTTAACTTTTTTTTTTAAACTACAAAAATAACTGGTTGTTTAGAGATTGCCTGGGTACCATGCTGGTTTTCAAGATGTGCTTTTCTCAAAGCCAGCAGGAATCGGGACCTCCAAAGAATTCTGTGTGAGGCTTTGCCTGCTCTCAGAAATAGCATTATCCCTCGATGATACAAGAGTAAGTCAGTACATCAGAAGGTGGAAATTGAAACTAATAGATTGTTTTAGATAAGCTTGACAAGGACATTATTTTAAGTGGAAATACTTCTCTATTACTTTGATAATAAAATGCTGTTTAGTCTAAAGTGAGGAAGATTCTGGCACTGCAAGAGATGCTTCTAAGAGCCTCAGATTCATGTCCTGACTCTGGGCAGAGTTTTGCTCACACAGCTAAAATCAAATATTTTCATTATTAAAATACATTAAAGTGAGATTTTAAGTAAAATGTGGACTTTTGCATTCAGCATTGATTTCCAGTTGAATAATTGCATTTACATTCATTTTCTGAGGACAAGAAATATTTGGAGCTGCGCTACTGCTTGAAGTGAAATCTCTCTCGCTGGCTGATGCTGATTTTTGTGGAGATAAGGCAGGTCTGGTACTGATTCCTTGAGGTATTGGAGATCTCAGCTGTAGCTCTGCAGATCAGCCTGGCCTGGGAGTCACCCTGTGTGAAGCTACAGGTTTCTGCAGCCCCTGCTTATTTATGTACCAGGAAATGCTGATTCTGTGCCTGGGATGCTGTGGAGGTAGTAGCTAGGTAATACATTTTCTATTTAATTATATTTCACTTAAAGATACCAAGAAAAATCATCAGTGGAAGCTTTTAGTCAACCTACAAAGGCAAGTCAAATTTGATTAGATTTTGAGGAAAAAAAAGAGGCTTAAAGAGTTCAGATATTAATTGGTTTTCATATCAGAATGTGTTGGGATCCAGATAAAGTGGTGAAGGAGAAATTGTACTGCTTTTTAACCAAACATTCTGAGGGATATTCTCTACTGTTGTTTGTTTTTTATAGCTACTCCAGCATCACCACGCAGTTCATGAAATTTCCTACATTGCAAAGGATATCACAGACCACCGAGCGTTTGGATACGTGTGTGGAAAGGAGGGAAATCACAGATTTGTGGCAATAAAAACAGCCCAGGCAGTAAGTATCAAATCACTTTCATTTTCTGCCGTGTAACTCAGCTGAAAAGCCATTTGTAAGAAGCTGTTCAAGAGGTCTTGGGTTGTTCATGATTGTGCTAAGCTGGTCACAAGTGTCTGTGTAGATCTTAAATATCAAATTATAGGAACCAGCTTGGGCAAAAGGGGATGTGTTTCATTGTTCCCAATTTTTTAATGATGTGTTTTGTTATAATTAGTTATTGTTTACCTTTCCAGCTAAGCTAGACTGGATAAATTTGCTTATGTTCCTGTACTCATGGAAACCCACATTGTGTGTAGTCTACTGTAATGTCAATGGATGAGAAATCACTAATAAATATGCCTTTACATTCATCCATGTGCCTTTTATATTCATAATGCTTTTTATATTCATAACTATAATTATCATTAATTTTCAAGCATAGTTAGTTCAGTAGGAATTAACCCGGGCCTGGGTGCTGAGATAGAAATTAATTCTGTATCAGGTTTCATTGTGGAGGTTCTCTATCAGCAGGATGGGATAGGAGGTGTTTGTTTTCCCCTGCAGAAATTCTCCACCCTGTTTTTGCTTCCGTAGGCTGAACCTGTAATCCTGGACTTGCGAGACCTGTTTCAGCTCATCTACGAACTGAAACAAAGGGAAGAAATGGAAAAAAAGGCACAAAAGGACAAACAGTGTGAGCAGGCGGTATACCAGGTACATCAATAAGCTTAGACTACTGCCACAAAAAGGTTGGGTTTGGGGTGTCCCCCCAAGTTGCTCCAGGAGGCTCTGAGCACCCTCAGCACTTCTGACAGCAGTGGGTTTGAGCAGTGCTGGCTTCCAAAGGACCAGCGTGAGCCCAGCAGCCATCCTGAGCCCAGCCTAGGGTTAAACTGAGCTGGAAGCTGTCACTGGGGTCAGGTGGACCTGGTTAGCAGCTGGAAATGATCTCCCCATTTCCTGCTCAGTGTGTCTTCTAATTCAGAAGGAAAAGTTTGAGGAAGGGTCAGTGTAGTAAGTCAGGTTTTGAGTGTTTTAAGTCAGGCTTTAAGTGTTGTAAGCCAGGTTTTAAGTGTTGTAAGTCAGGTTTTAAGTGTCTCATACTTTAGGGGAGATTCAATATACTTCTGAATGTGTGTATTTGAATCAAGTCAAACAAGGTGCAGATTGTTAAACTTGGATGGAACTTGAATAAAGTTACTTTGTACCATAATGTGACTTTATCTGTGTCCTAAAGAAAGAAAACTATAAACTTACCTGCCTATTTTGCTTATTCCTTTGCTGTCCTTTAATTTCTGAGTACAGTTCTTTTATCTCTGCTGTTTATGTTCTTTGCTTTTACTGCCTGTCCTCTTACTTTGCTGTAGACAATTTTGGAAGAAGATGTAGAAGATCCTGTATACCAGGTAATTTCTGAAGCTGTATGGCCTTGGAGTTTCAGAAATGACTAGATACATGTTATCTTCAAACACAGCCAAGACCTTGAACAAGATGTTTTGAAATTTGCTGAGAGAGGTCTTGTGAGAAACCTTTAAAATCTCCACAGAAAGTAGCATATGTAGAGACGAAGCTGTAAGTAATAGCAAAATATGTCTGTATAGAATGGAATATTTCAGTTGGGATATAGAAATAGTAGGTGAAATATGTCATAAATACTACTTAAAATGTGGCTTGTGCATCCAGGTTTTAAGTTTCAAAATGAGATTTGTCATAGTTTTTTAATACAAACTCTTAACTGAAAAGGGAGCTACTCTGAGAATTAGGGAAGGTGACATCTTGTTCTCATAGTAATAAGTTGACATTTTGGTTTTGTTTTCTGTGGAGCCAGAATTTAATTCAGAGGGTGAATGTCTGGGAAAAAATTCCCAACAGTAGCATTGATGTTGTAACACACTCCCTTGTTGGCGTTTGAGCTATGATTTAATAATAGATCTGAAATTCAAGTCTTGCTTCATCCAAGAAAAATGTCTGGGAGCAAAGATGATTATCAGAAATGTGTCAATATATTCATGTCCAATACCCTGCTGAGTGTGAAGAAGAAAAAGATGTAACTTAATCCTCGTGTTTTTGTGCTGAAACAAAATATATGATAGCTTACTTTCCTTTTCCTGGGGATTTTGTGTTCTTCCACTTAGGCAGATCAGTGGGAGTCACGCTGAAAGGAACCAATTCAACCATTAGTGAATATTGAACAGTGCCTAAGGTGCAGCAAGAAAGATGATAGTAGTCAGGATGCACTAAATTACTGTTCAGCTATGATAATGTCAGGAGTTTTGTTCTGTACTCTTCACAATAAAGCAAGAACCTGAAAATGAAGAAGTGTTGTGACAGCCTTTTGCCATGTGGCCTGTTCCACGCACACCAGCCCGTTCTCCCAGCTTGGATTTAGCACTGTTATTCATAGATAATAAATACATGTGGAAATAATTGCCATTATGTAAAAGAGGCAAAATTCATGTTGCCTTCAGAAAATTAATATTGGGCCACAGGCAGTCTGCCTGGCGAGGAAGAATTAGGGAGTTGCTCTAATGATCATTAAGAGGAGATTTAGGCCTGTTCACTGCCGGTTGATGAAATATGAACCAACCTTTCCTGGTGCTTCCCAACAATCCGGTTGTCCTGCTGCCAGCCTGTGCTTTGAAGTTGTTTCTTTAATGCCTGCCTTTGTTTTGACGTGGAATTCCAAACGGCCTTTTTCCCTTCTGTTTCATCTCTGACTGTCCCTCTCTGGCGCTGGTGCCATAGTACATTGTGTTTGAGGCTGGACACGAGCCCATCCGTGAGCCTGAAACGGAGGAAAACATTTATCAGGTATAAAACCTCTCCCCTCGCTGTTCCCATCGCAACGACCGCAAGCGTTTGATCAAAGTGCATTTCATACGTAGCTCGCTTCTAGTTTTCATCCATCACCAAAAATGTCTTGGCATTTCATTCTGGTGACATTATCTGCCCAGTCACAATGTGATTTTTCTGTTGTTTGTCATATCAGATTCTGCGAATTTATATTAACTTTTGAGTACACCATATGAGGTGATAAATGGAGATTCTCTTTTTTTTTTCCTGTTAATTTTTTGAAATTCTTTACACCTATTCTGAGAAATATGCTGAAGATGTTTCGTTGGCAGACCATCCAAGCAATTCCTAGAAATTTCAGTGGTGCTGCTCTTGCTTTTAACTAAGGAAATAACTGAGCAAAACCTCAGAGCTCTCAAGGGATATCCCCCCAGACCAGGGAAACTATTTTCAGAGTGCATATGTTATGTTAAAGCCCAAGCTCACATTCTTCACACTGACAAAAAGCTGCATTGAAAGCAATATAAAATAATCTTTTGTCGTTCAATTTATCCTCAAGGGATCAGTATGAGGTTTATTAAAATATAATGTAATTCATTTTGTATCACATACTAGAGGCAAATCTGAGGATAGACAGAGATCCTCGTGCGCTGTGAGAAAATTGTGATTCAAGGAAAATTGTTTGGTGTGGAGGGGAAGGAGTTTCCAGCAGTGATTAAGGATTTCATCCAGCTGGACTAGAGGTTGTTCTGCTTATAGGAAAAGATGTTAAAGTAGGCAGGAGCAAGGATAGAACAAAAAGGAAAAGCATTAAGTAATGAGAAAATGTAGGAAGATAATAGAAAAAAATGATAGGATAGTGTAGCTGTAAGGTAAAATAAAAAGAAGCTGAGTGGGAAAAGGAAATGCAAGTTAAACATTAGAAAATGACATCTTACAGATGCCATCAGAGGGTTATTAATATGAGATTCATTTAATCTCTCCCTGCTGCTCCCCTGGCACCATGCACACTCAAAAATGCAGCTTTTTGCATCCCCGGACCAAGACATGCAAAGCTCTCACTCAAGGTGAGAGTCTGCCTAAGGCTGAACATTTTCAGTGTTGAAAGTTTGACTGTTCTCAGCAAATGTTAAAAAAATTGCTGGTCTAGTTGTCAGGTTTGTGCTAGAAACAAAAATCCCACGAGAACTAGATTCGAGGGGAAAAAATGGTGATTGTTGTTCATCAAAGTGTGGAGCTTTTAGTAACACTTCAAAGAATTACTGGTAGAAGGAAGCAAAATGGGGCTGTTGCTCCCAATGTTTGTACATCTTCCAGCAACCATTGGTGGGTAGGGAAGAAGTTGGATCTGTGTTCTGAGGAATGGCCCAGAGAACTGGAGGACTCCCTGGGCAGTTTCTTTTCCATAAAATGGAACTAGAAGGTGAAGAGCAGGTAGTGAGGCCTTGCCTCATCTCAAGGTACTGCTGTTACTGTCCTCTGAGTCACCAGAGAATTGCTCAAGGCTTCACTTGACGGCCTCTGGATGTGATGAAGTGTTTCCTCCCACACAGTGGTCACAGAAAACACCTGTGATTAATGTGCCATGCTCTGGATATTCACAGTCTAGCATTCTCCTCTGTGTTTACTACAGGCACTACCTGAGTACAGCAAATGCTGAACTGGGGAGTTGGGAGTCGTTTTTTGGTCTCTCTGTAATTGATGGATGCTGAGGTGTCCCAGGTGCAGAGCCATGAGCTTCCCAGCTCCCACGGGCTTCCTGAGCTCTTGGCTTCCACAAATCTGGGTCTCCACACCTCAGATTTTACACACAGATACTGACAAAACTGCTTCTCTTACAAGATCTTGCTGATCTCAGAACCATCAGGCTATTGTTAGAAACAGAATCAGAAAAGATCCTCTTTTATATATTTTTGGTGCTTTTGATTGATTGGTTGTTTACTGTGAAGCCTTCCCCATACCAGACATTGCTAAACATGTATCTATTCAATAACCTCATCCAGCCTTGCTTCAGCCTCACCAAACCTTTCTGCTGGTGCTGCTCTGGCTTTTCATTTGCTGGCGTGCAACAAATTCACTTCTCCCTTGGTGGAAGAGATTCCCACCCCGTGGGGAATTGCAGATGAAAGATACGTGCAGAAAGTGACAATTTCTATTTCTTTTTAGCATAATAGAGGTCACAACTTTCTTTTTAAGCATACTTTCTCTGTCTGTCACCTTTCTTTGATACATTACCCCAAAGACTGTCTGTGTCTGCTCTTCTAATATTATCTGTGTAAGTTGCTGTAATTTGTTAGGCAAGGACTCAATCACTGAGCACATACCAACCCTCAGATTGCTTAATGGCATCTCTTCTGCTGCCTGGTGTTCTGGAGAGGTGGAGTGGGGTTTTGGGAGGTGGTTTGGTGTTTGTGTGGCAGCACTGGTCTTTGTGGAGAGGCAAGTTCTGCTCCGTGAGGAGTTGACAATCTGAGATAGGGGGGTTTAGGACTGTGGTGCTTTCATTGCTGCAAGATGCAAAGACATCCAGATGGTTCACAGCCTGTCACAGAGACAGAGCTGACAGCAGAAATAGTGCTGGTACCTCTTACTGGTACTGCTAATCAAAGGAAAAACAGCAATTCCTTGCAGCCCCCCAGTGTAAGCAGAGATGCAAACAAATGTGGTGGTGCACAGCAGGTCAGGCAGCAAGGAGTTGGGAGGGAGAAATGGCTCTCAGGAAAGTTTCTCTGTCTTCATATGAGATGCAAGGAGCTCTTCTCTGAGTGTAAATTGGAGTAGAAAAGGGGGGATTGATGGTGCAGGGAAATGCTCAGAGCACAGTCAGCTCTAGGTGTAGGTGCAAATTGGGATGACTTCACAGAAAGGTTGGAAGGAGGAAGAGGAGAATGGCTGAAAGGGAAACATTTTGGAGAAAACTGAAAAAAATTAACCCTAATGAAAGTTTAGAAACAGTTTATCTTTTCCATATCTCCCCTCCTTTTGTGAAGTCACTCAGCTTTCCAGTGACTTCCTAAATTGACCATTCCTGGTTCCTGCTCTCACACTGTCACTTCCAGCTCTCTCTCTTTCCACACTGTTACTGCCATGACACTGAATTTTTACCAGTTTCACATATCTAATGTGACACTGGTTTCAGTGGAAGTGGCCAGAGAAAACCAAGGATAGGAGTAGAAGAGATCTTCCACAAAGTTTATTCAGTTTCTTTGAGAGTTCTTCACAAACTCTTAAATGTGCACGAAGTTAAAGACAGTTTCTTGTGAAGGCTGTGATGGGGTGAGAGAACAGCAGGGACAACAGTACAGAGATGTTTTTATACAGAATATTATACAGAATAAGAAATTACAGCACATCTCTATGAATAAGTAATACTTCTTCAGCTTCCCCTAGACCAGTCTGAGTTTGGTATCAAAACCTTGAGATACTTGTTGTCTTAGAAAACAAAAAGGTCATAATTTTACCATATTTGCAATATCATCTCATTGGCCTGTGAGGTTTCACTGTTGTCTGAATTGTAACTTTTTTACTCCAAATGCCTTGTTTGGTGGAAAAGCACCACTGACTAGAGCAGGTTGCTGTTCTTTTTGCCTTTGTCATTTACAATGGACACTCAGTGCTTCTAGGGAGGAAAGGAAATACAATCACAAATTATAAATAGGCAAACAAGTGGTCCTTGGGCAAGCACAGCCCAGTACTACAAAGCAGCTGAGTCTGAATGAGCAGGTTATAAATCTCCTGGGTATAAATCATGACTGGTGGCTCAACTAAGGGCTCACACAAGGTTTAAGTGCATTGTCCCCTGCCCATCTCTCCTGTGTCAGGCTTCAAGAGGCCTTAATCCCTTAGGAAAATTGCAGCATTATAACCAAATATTTCATAGAGCAGCCACAAGACCCCATCACTGCAGTGTTAGGACTCTTTTTAGATGATTAAATGAATAGTGGGGAAGAAATCTGACACAAGGTAAAAAGATCTCTTACCCTCACTGTGGCAACTCCACTCTGTGTCTCTTCATGTGGGGAGATGATGAACTCACCTGACCCTGACTTCATTGCACATCTCTAACCTCCAAGTTAAAGGAAAACACAACCATTTAAGTAGGAAGGAGCTCCAAGTACTCTTGGACTTCATGCAGCCAAAATTGTCTGAGGATGGAAATCTCCTTTCTGAGCACTGCTGGGCTGTAAAAAATTCAGATAGGTGTTTTATTTCTTCAGTATTTTCTCCATTAATGGTCCTGCTTGGATGAGAGGGAACCATGCTTGATTTCATTAGTATTAAAAGTTAGTATTAAATAAACTCCTCATTTATGTACATAAATATGTGCATAAATACCAATTGCTCTTTTCATTTTTTCATCCAAGCTGCTTTTGTGGTGACCTCAGTTTCCCTTTGCTGTTGCAGGTTCCCACCAGCCAAAAGAAGGAAGGTGTTTATGATGTGCCAAAAAGTCAACCTGTAAGTGTAAGTATCTCCCCTATTTTATTTACTTCACAGTAAAGGAAGTGTGGGTTTTAGCTTCTGTGACTTTTATTATTGTCTGTAACATTTGATACATTCCTCGTGGTGTGACTTCTGTCAGTGATGCCTTATGGGTTGGTTGGGACTGTGATGTCACTTATATCCATCTCATTCATTGCTTGAATCTCCTTTCTGTCTTTTCTGACTCATTTTTAGGCAAGTCACCATGTGTAAATGTGTTATTTGTGGTTAGGAGTTGACTAACCCTGGTTTAGAAGGGTTCCTCTGATACCCAAATGTGTATTATTTCTGTAGTGCTCTAAGTATGCAAGAAACTAAGCTTAATTCAGCAGATTTTTTTCTGTCCTGTGCTTTGCACGGGCAGGAAAATGTTAAAAAATAGGGGTAATTTGCTGTTGTAGCCAAAAAACACTGTTCCTGTTCTGTGTATTGGCATTTTGAAAAGGTGTGAAGCATTTATTCCCAAAATATGTAAAGAATTATAACAAATGATTGAGAGAAGTGACAGATGCCTTAGAACAAGGTGTGGGTTTGCTGAAGGGTGGGTTATGCTGTTCAATATAAATTTGTGCTATAAATGCCTCAAGAAATTGTTGGATTGCTTTGGTTACACAAAGAATTTGTATTTCTGAGGATCTGTGTGAGAGTGGAGAAGCACCAAGGAAAAGGTCAGGAATTTCAGTGTAGTGTAAGCATGGGGAAGATTCCTGTGCTCAAGAGAAGAAGACTTTTTTACACCAGGATGTGGTGACTTGCACAGCTTGGGCTGACCAAGATGTGGAATAAAAAAAGAAAAATGCTGTGGAGGGGCTGGATGGAGAACTGTGACACTTCTTTGTTTGTTTGCACAACCAAACAAACAAACCCTGCCAGAAATATTTCATGGTGAGCCAGTAGGAGCAGGGAGGCATCTTCATGTTGCCTGCAAAAACCAGCTGAAATAACTCACATTAAATCACTGATTGAGGTATTTGTGGGCATGGAGTAGCTGTTGATTTTTCACTTACTTTTTGTGTAGTTTTTGACATAGTTCAGTGCTACAATTTTTCTGCTGTGCTTTTCCTTTGACTCTTTTATTATCCCTTCAGTGATGCTTCAATTTCACTCAGGGCACAGTGTGTAATTTAGGTTGTTGCAGTGTGGCTGGGTGTGCAGTGCTTGCAATAATGTCTGCAGACACTCTGGTACTACTCTGTCCTGTAAATAGCATTTGTCAGATATAGGACTCATGGAACCTACTTCATAATCATCAAATACATTTAATCTGCCATCTCCATGAAGCTGCTTGCACCTTTTTTTTTTTTTTTAGCTAGTTCATGGTTACATTTAAAGGGATTAAAGCATTTTCTCTAATCAACTTCTGTACATTAATTAATGAAGAAAAGGAAAAGAGGAAGAAATAGGTAGCTGAGATCCTGTTTCACCTTTTTATATTAGTATGTATTAAAAGAAAAAAAAAAGAGCAATAGCTCTTAAAATTAGCAATTTAATATTCCACTGCCCATCTGATTTATTGCTCACCCTTCCACATGTGAGACTCTCTGTCATTGAGACACTTGCCATAATTTTGTTTTCAATTTATAGCTGTCATTATTATATAAACCTCTAAAATTCAATCTGAGGGCAAATAATCAAGCTCATGTACCTGGTTTAAACATGCAAGGACACTTCCTTTATCAGGAGGTCTTGCTTTCAGTAATTTCATAATGGATGAATGAAGTGAGAAACTTTTTTGTGGCTCCTGATAGGTTTCAGGCACCTAATAACAAACAATAATAGTTGTTAATAACAAAGCAGCACGTTTTGGTTGAATTCAGGCTGAATTGCCCACAGTCCCTGGACAGAGATGGAGTTTCCATCCTGGGATTGTTTTCCTCTGGTGTGTTCCCAGGCAGGTTTAATCTATGAACAGAAAAGTGAGGGATGTTGAAGTGGTCATCCAGGTGCCCTCCAGCCGTGTCTCTCTGTAGCCAGTGGAGAGAATTGGCCACTTAGGTTGGATTGGCCTTGGAACAGCCAGCTCCAGTGGGAGAATTCCTGCCCATGGCAGGGGGTTGGGATGAAATGATCTTTAAGGCCCCTTCCAACCCAAAGCATTCAGTGATTCTCTGATTCTGTGAAATTCCTCCTGTCTGCAGGATGAACCTTTCAGATGGAAATAAATGTCCATCTGCACGTGGTTCTTCTGTGGCTGCAGATGAATTTTAAATGACCTGCAGGTATGATGGCTTCCAAAAGTTAGGCTTAGGTGGGGTGAGATCCACCACAGTGTAAGGGCTTGAGGGCAGAGTCCCCATTTCAGAGGCTGCTTTGAAACCGGGCAGTGTAATTCACACTGATTTTCAGGAAGATACAGCTTCCTAAGGCACCAGAACCATTTGGGCAAATATTTCTCCATGGATATGGGATCCCACTGAGGAGGAAGGTGTGAAGCATCTCCCTGGTGGTGCCAGGGAAGAGCAGGAGAGTTCAGAACTGTCTGTTCATGTAGTTAACAATGCTGTGCCATTGTGTGAGGCCGTTTGTCAGCAGGTGTCAAAGTGCTTTACAGCCTGGCTCCTTATGATCTCTGATATCAAATAATGTAAATACGGAGCAAATGAGGCGGAAAGGAATGAGCCTCGATTGGAACGGACCCACTGAACTCAATTATCAGCAGTGGCTGCTTGCCAAGTCACTTCTCTGACATTGGGATGAAAAGATTGCTTACTCCATGTAATTCCTCTGTTTCCCCGTCTCTCTGCTGCTTCCCTTCCCAGCAAGTCCTGCTCTCCTGTGGTTTTCCTCTGCTGGGTGTGCAGCTGAGCTCCAGACACACGCTTCCCCTGGAATTCAGTTCCCTGCCAGTGCCTCTCCCTTCCTCTGTATTAACTCACATTTCTTGAATTCATTCTTATTTTCTCTCTGCTCTGTCCTTGGACCAATTCACCTATTCCCCATTCACTGAGTAGACATCAAGACAAAGAAAGCAGGCTTACTCTAAATTCTTCTGTTAAGTGGTGCATGCTCCACTTAGAAATTCTAGTTCTGTGTGAAATTAACTGTTCTAAAAAAGGAAAATGCTTAATGATCTCTTTTTGTCATAATTTCCCTTCGTCTCCCCATTAAACATCCACATCAAGTTCTACCTGTCACGGTGTTTTTAGTAATACGAGTCAGACTGTAAATACCCTCCACAGAGACTGTCAGTCACGTCACAATAAAACCTTCTCTCCTCATCAAAATGTCTAAACTATCTGCTTAACAGTTTCAGGAAGGCTTTCAAACAGCTCATCTCGCTGCTGTTTAAAGATCCAAGGAATGGGAGCTGGTGCCTTACAATGCAGGCAGGCGTTTGGCTGGTGCCAGCTACGTGGGGAGTGTCAAACCAGGCAGGAACAGACAGGGAAAAATTCCACTGGTTAGGACATGGTGTGGGAGGAGCAGATTAAGCTGGACCTGAGCACACTCAGGTTTAGAAGACACAAAATCTGCCTGGTGGTTCTGGTGTGTTTGGGAAAGCTCAGCTTTGATTCTGGCTGGGATTGCAGCGCCATTCCCACGTCTGGCTTCTCCCAAAGTTTGCGTCAGTGGCTTTGCAGAAACAACTTGCAGGCTGGTGAGGTTGGCTTCAGCGTCCACAGTCAGACTTCCAGGATCAGATTCTCAGACATGAGGAGAAAGGCAGTGCACAGTCCTCATCTCTGGCCATCTGTGCTGGGAAAAGTGTCCAGTTTTATTTACATTTGCTGGAAGAGACACCTGTGTTCGAATGTCCCGACTTAGTCACACCCAATTTAACCCCATGTACGAGGTTTAACAGTGCTGTGTGGGATGTGGTTTTCATCATCTCTTGTGTCTCCCATCTGCAGTTAAAGGAAGCCACCCCTTGTCCCCAGGCTGTGATCCTGACATTAAAGGGCTCAATCTTTCCATGTCCTGACCACGTGGCTGGGACCTTTGCCCCATCACCCTCTGTGCCTGGGAAGTTCCATTATCTTGGGAATGTGTAGCCTGGGAGCAGGGTGGGCCTGGCTCCAAGCTGGAGTCACTCTGGTGGACTCTTGATTTATTAGAGCCTGTCAGAGAAAAGTGGCAATTGAAGCATTTTAAATACCATTTCCTATAAGAGTAAATACCCCAAGTACACAGGGAATTCAGAATTAAGTTCCTTGGAAATGAAGAGAAAATAAACAAATGAGTAAGCGTCTGTTTTGATCATATGAAGAGTTCCTTAATTTAAAGGAAGCTATCGAGCAACAGTGGAGCAATTCAATTCCCTCAACATGCCTCAGTAATCTGGGATGTCAATTATATCCAACAGTCCCAATTCTTCAGCTGTGCAGGATGGGCTAACAGGATGTTTAACCACCACATCCAGGGCTTCCCAGTCACCAAACAAAGGAAACTGGAGTTGGGGAATGCAGTGAAGCTCAAGGCTGCCCTGTAATTGGGTACATCACACCCAGGTCTTGGGTTTATGGCATCAGGAGAATTCCCTGAAGGAGAATGGTCGTGATCACTAATTCAGAGTTACCCTGCGAAACTTAAAGAGGAAAATTCTCCTGTTTAAACAGAATTCCCACATCCCATGGGATTCTGAGCACTGGATTTTTACCCTGTGCAGTGCCCAAAATGCCTGTATTTTGGATAAAAGTCCATCAGTTTTATGGTTTTATGGCAGCTCATGTTGCTGACATGACTTGTACTGGTTGGGAATTGCCTCCATCACTGGAAGTGTTCAAGGCCAGACTGGATGGGGCTCTGAGCAGCCTGGTCTGGTGGGAGGTGTCCCTGCCCATGGCAGGGGGTGGAACTGGGTGAGCTTTAAGGTCCCTTCCACCTCAAACCATTCTTGAGTCCACAATGAAATGTTCACAGCAGCCTTAAAAGGAGAGGGTTGTGCTGAGCTGTACCTCTGTAAATCTGGGATAGTAACAGCAGTCTGTAACTGGGAAAGTTCATGGCATTTGAGGATTTTTAGGATCTGCAGGAAGCTGGAGATTGCAAAGACACTGACAACTTTTTCTTGACACACATTCTTCTGTGTATTCTGTAATCTTTAATTGGGAAGTAACTGAGCAATTCTTCGTTGAGTCCCCATGCCACTTCATTAATTCAGCAGTAGTTTTACAGGAAGACAATGTCTGTGGATGTTTTCGGTGTGTCTCAACCTTCAGACGTGGTTTGACTGATGATGGGTTTAGTCACGATGCCGACATGCTCCTTCATTGTGGTTCTAATTGTTTTTTTAGAATGAATTGTGTTTAATTAGCAAGCTGCTTGCAGCTCACAAAGCTTGTGGCAATACCAACAGTTGTGGTGTTAAGGTGCAAACAACTGGGGCTTTGCTGAGCTGCAATAACCATTTGAACCATCAGAAAAACTGTCATAGCCAAAATCTTTACACGTTCAATTGAAATAAGATAGAAAATCTTTAGTTTGACCAACCATTTGACTTGTCATTAGACTTCCGTGTAAAATCCATGTCAGAAAAGGGAATTGGAGATGCAAAGATGCTGTGGTTGGGTGACTCCTCTTTTGTCAGCTGGGCTGTGTGGTATAACACTTGCCCTCAGTGCAGGAAACCAAGTTTAAATCCCTCTGCTGCCTTAAAAGAGTTGAATAGCTAATACCCAGCTCAAAGGTTAATTACTAATTGCTGGTTATTTGCTATATTTAGTATCCTTCATACTCTTTTTTCTTTCTGAGCTGTGTAGCAGAGTACAAGTTAATTACCACGGGTTTTTTTCATGTTTTTAAGCACCATCTTTGCTCCATTCTCTGAGATTACAAAACCACATTTTGAGTGATGCTACTTTTATCATCTTGTTTGCAAAAGTACAGCAGTATTAAGCAGGTTTTCTCATGCCATATGTCAGTGTAGATCCCTTGCTGCTGGTGAAAAACAGACTGAGTAGCAGAAGTTGGATATTCTGTCTGGATATGTGTATGAGAGTGAAAGAAGAAGGTGCTTCACACTCATGTGAGCACAAGAGCCCTGTTTTAGGTTTCCCTTCTTAAATTCTGAACTTCTGCATTGCTTAGAAGAGATGTTTTTCAGAGGACTTGGTGATCAGAGAGAGTACTGGAATGGAAGTGGAGCAGTTTTATGTGGTTTATGAAAGCTGCAGCTCACTTGTCTCTTACCCTTATGGGTGCCTTCAGCTCAGGATATTCTGTGCTTCTGTGATTACCATTGCTTGTGCACTCTGGAGTTTTCTCCGGCTCCTGGATAATAAGTTCTTTTTTAGTGACTAGCAAAAAGTGTCACGAGGAATTCCGCTACCAGCCTGGAGTGGTTTAAAACTGCTCCTGGCTTGGAGTGGTGCTGCTGCTTTAAGGAGCCAGATTTCCATATTTCGTGTTGGAAGGATTTACAGGATGTCTCACACGTCCTGCCTAGGAAGATGGAGCTTTGATGACAGGTTTAATGTCACCAGGATACAGGATTAATTCCCCTTCCTCCGCCCCGGCCTGCGCGTGAGGGCCTGGCGAGCTCCGGGCTGCTGAGCTGGAGGGTGTAACACATTCAACACCTTTTGTTTGCCTTTTGCAACAATCAAACCCAGCTTTTGCATCACTCTGTGGAGGAATCCTGCGTGGAGGATTCCTCGTCACTGGGGGAATCCTCTGTGGACAAAGACCAAGAGCTGGAGCATCTCTCCAGGCGTCTGGTGCTGGAGGGTGGGGGACAAACAAGGCGGCTCTCAGAGCGCAAAGCGATGAGCTGCTGGCCAAAACTGAGCCCTCTGAAAGCCTTCTGCTGTCATTTAAAGAGCATTTTCAAAGTCTCTGGAGTTCTTTGAGTAAATGGACACAGCTTCTCTCACACTTTTCCCACCTGGGGGTGGGGGAACACAGGGTCAGCTCTAAGAAGGGGCAGGACTGCATCTGTTCCTGATTGTGCACAGTGACATGTCACTTTGGCTTTGCTTTTTCCCACTTTTTTTTTTTTTTTCCCTCTTTTCTTCAGCTCTGTGATGAGATGAGGGGGGCAGAAAGCATTCTAGGATGGTTGTGAGATTTTTAAGTGACGTGGAATTACTGGCTGGTAACTTGTATGAAGCTTCTCAGTCATTTTAAGAGTTGATTTTCGACAGCCTGCTGTTTGTGTCTGCAGAAATGAAGTCTCCAACACTACAATAAATGTTATCCAAAATTTAGCCTTCTGAAGTGTTAATACAGATGATGGATGGATACAGATATGTACAGATGCGAGGGCAATATATTCCCACATATATTTACATACACACAAACTATAGATTTAAATACAACTTGAATTGACTCATGTAATTTTCAAAATTGCTATGGAAAGAAAATAATTATCCTAATTATGTTTACATTGATGTTATAGTTTTGCTGGTTAGAGAAATGTGTGGTTTTTTCCCTGAAGATACTTGGTTTTAGAGCTTTTGTCATCCAAAACTCAATCATTCTTTTTTCCCCTAAGGATGTTAAATCCCTTCTTTCACCAAGCCAGGGAAAAGTTCCATTAATGTAAGCAGGATCAGAGCTCACTGGGTATGCTTACTGCTGAATTAATAAATATTTAGGAAAATAAATAGGTGTGTCACAAGTGATAAAATTGGTTTATACACCAAAAGATGAGATTTAGTACAAATTAAATGTATATTTGCCTCACATCCCAGCAGCATTCAGACTCACTGTTTTGACTGCCTGATTTCATATCTGTGCTCACAGCAAGATGGAAAGGGTTTTCATTTCAATGCTGAAGTCAATAATTATGGAGGTTATCATTTTCATGCTCAGAAATTCATGTCATTTTCATAAATCATTCATCTCATTTCATAAATCATGCTTTACAGCTGGAGAATGGAAACTTATTGCTGGACATTGATGAAAATCTTGTTTCAGTCACTCAGGTAAGGTTGTGACACTAAAAAATATTTTAAGGAAATATAGCTGAAATCATCTATAGGAATAGTGCAATTGGAAAATGTTCATCTTGGGATTAACTTCACTGGAACGTAGCTAATATCAAAATTGAATAATCTTAATGAAGCATAAGGGGTGAAATCAGTTTTGTAGTGACAGTGAAATCACAGAAATAAAAGATAAGTGCATGGTGTTCAGGATCTCTTGTGGTGCAGGTAGATAAAGGCAGCTCTGTGTCAGAGAAGATGCATTCATTTATTCAGGCTGAGAACTGGCTTGTAGAAAAAAAGACTCCTGAACCATTTGGGACTTAAATATCCACCTCCAAGGGTTGCTGTTTAAAGCTCTAGTCAGTAAATGAAGGTGTTGTGTTCCCACTGAATTTGTGTTTACACTCTGATGTGGTTCTGTAGCTCCTGTTGCATATGAGGTTGCTGTTTTGTAAAAAAATAATTCCCCTGTAAATGTATTTCTTTTTCCTGGGGAATACTGTGAGTGAGGGTTTATTATAACAAAGTGCTGTTGCCTTTCCTATCACTCTCTCCAGCTGCCTGTTTAGAAATGTGTCTGCAGAGCTTTAACAGAATTATATCTGTGAAGAGTATCCAAAGATCCATCACCTTGAAGCTCTCTGGAAAGTATTACTATTCCCATTATCCAGGAGTATGGAGGCACTGGGATCTGAGTTACCACCTTTCAGATGCATGTCATATAATCCAGAGTTCAAAAGTATACTGACTATCAATTTCCACTATTCCTGTGAAACCTATACTATTTTTTTCCACAAAAAAAAAAATGTACAGCTCTGCACACAGCTGTGTGTACCCTGTCCTTTCCCATCCTCCCTGGATTGCTCATCTGCTCCCTTTTGCTCATGGAAGGGACACAAATGTTCCTTAGGAGCAAACAGTGAATAGTTCACGAGGGGGGCAGGAGAAGGGCAGGTTTGGGGTGTTGCTAAACAAGCAGTTTGGAGAGATGAGAGGAAAGTGGCTCTTGGAGTATTTCAGTGTCACCTGACACCTCTTGAGTCAGTAGTGCCTGCAGGAGGCTTGAAGTGATTTCCAAATGTGTGCTGCTGTTGTCATTATTCCCACTTTCCTGGGCAGTTTAACAACCCTTGCCTAATGTGCTTGTGCACACTGCAGAAGGGACTTAGGCTGGGTTTGTTGCTTGTTTGGGTTTTTTTTTTTTTTTCAAAAGCTACTCCTGGCAGAGTTTTTATTACAGAGCATTAGAATTGGTGCACCCTGAAGAAAGTGTGCCTTTCCCTCTTTTTCCCTTCTGCATTTCCATGTAGATACTTTGAGGGATATCAAAGCCCATAAGAAGAAAATGTATTGTCATAGCACTAAAGCAATGTTACCATTTTAATATAAAACATGATGTGAGAAAATGTGAGATAATTCATCCCTGGGTACATTGTGACGTGAAGCTGAGAATTGACAGAGCTGCTTAGACAAATTCCAGTTCTAAGTGATTGTGGTGTTGCTTTTATGTGTGGGAATAGAGACTGGATTGAAAAAAACTGTATGAATTTTTGATATCTGTAGTCTTACTCCTTAAGGGATAATTCGTAATGGAAGGTTAAAAGCAGGAAAAAATCTTGGGGTGATCTTGGTCTCTTGGCAGGCTGTAAAGCCTGACCTGCCAGTTTGGTTACTGTCCAAAGCATTAAGGGGCTGCTTTTGCAGGACAAGACTCAACTGAATGTCAGACCTGTCTGTGTGAGGAGAAGATCCAAGGTTTATGTGCCTAAGATGGGCAGGAGGGTCAATGAGCTAAACTAAGATTTGCATTAAATCTTGTTCATAATTAGAATTGCGTCTTCCCACATTTTGTGGGTGTGATTGGGTGTGATACTGGAAAAACCAGTAGGAAAGGTAGTGAGAAGGAGAAATTCTGGGTTCTCACCAAAGCTTTCCAGTTTAACCACCCTGATGAGGATGGTGGATGGGGTTTGGGTTTCCTGCAGGGCTCTGAGGGATCTGTGCTTTAACATCCCTGAACTCCAGCTGAACTCATTTGCAGGTGGGTGGAAGGGAGTGAATTTGCTCTAGAACATGTGAAGGAGCTTTGATTATGCAGCCACTCAAGTTGCTTCTTATAATAAAGTGTGTTTTCTCTTCTGGTCCAGTTAGCCAGGCCTGCATGGGTGACCTGTTTTGAGCTCCCAGTGAAGGGCGTCCCGAGGAAATATTTCTAACAAGAATTAAACGCAGAGCCACAAACTTGCAATAACCCACTTGTGCATCCTCCTTCAAGTCCACTTATCCAGGTCACACCTGTCCCATGGGCAAGGGGAAATCAGGCAGCACTTTAAAAGCCCTTCCCTTCTGTGTCCTGCTGGCACTCCACGTGCTGCTGCCATGCCTCAAGACCTTGAAGTGAGGGTTTAGAAGAGGAGCCAGGGAAAAGGACCGGCCATAAGTCATGCTTGGAGCTCACTGATGTTAAAGGCAGAGCAGTAATGCACCCAGTCCTGTTCTGGATAGTTGTTTCATGTTTTATTCATTTTTTTTCATTTTGGAGAGTTCCCTGCAGAATTGTTTTGTAGGAGTTGTTGGCTATTTGGGTCCATTAGCAATATTAAAATCCCACAGCTTGAGCCTGTGTGCTTCCTCCATGTGGGACTTCACAATTGAAGCCTGCAGGACTTTGGGGAGGTTTATATTTTATTTATCTTGTTTGCTGTTGCCAGATAACTTTACAAGTTGTAGCTACTTAACTCACAGTTTCTTCTCCTCAAAAGATAAATGGATTTTTTTTTTTCTCTTCACAGGCTGTTACCCAACTAGAGCTTTTTGGGGACATGTCCACTCCTCCTGATGTAACCTCTCCCCCAGTGAGTACCCAGGGAAACTGCACTGTGTTTTTCCCTGCATGCTATTTTCAGCACATTTATTGAGCACATTTACAATCTGTGTCCTCAGCCATTCCAGTGGGGAGGATTTAAAAGCAGTTTTTGTGTTGCAGGAAAACAAAAGTGAAGTAAATTGAACGTACAGTCCCTGCTTCACGACGATGTGCAAAAATACCTTCCATTTTTATTTTTCTGCTCTAGTGTTAAGTGTCACATAGGGTGCAGCCTGAGCTGCAGATGTGGTGTTTGTCAGGGAAATGCTTCACTGCACTCTCACTACACTGCAGAAGATCCAGTTACAGCCTCATGTTTCATGTCTCTGGATCCACCAAGAACAGATCCCAGAACTGCTGTTAAAGGGGGGAAGTAAAGAGAGAAAGAGAGAGAGAAAGGGCTGGATGTATTTTAAGGGCAAAAAAAAAAGTCTCAACATGTTTTTCAGCATTAGAAGATGACAAAAAATTTTCATATAAAGCTTTTGAGCCTTATATTAAGCTGTAGGAAAGTGTGGACATACTGAGAAAATTCAGGTGCTGTGAGGTCAGGAGCCTCAGATCTCCAGTATATTCTGGATCGTGTCTGGGACTAGGTGTTCAAAGCCCTTTCTGCTCATCCTCAGCTTACTCAATTGGATTTGGCTTCTCCTTTAATGTAGACCTATGATTCTGGGCCTGTTGGTTAATTATAAGCAATATTTATTCAGTTTTCCATAAATCCTGTAGATATTTACCTTAGCTGTTAATAAAAACTTAGAAGTTAATGCCTTGGGTCACTGCCTTTCCCTTTTGTCACCTAACACCTAAAATCACAAGTCTATGTTTTGGAGAAAGAAATTATGTCAATATTTTGGTTGTGATGTATTCTAGGCAAATTTCACCTTGATTTTTTTTCCTCTGACAGAAAGTATCTCCACTTCTTTCTTTTTCTCCCGTCCCCAGCAAATTCTAATACTTTTATTCCTATTGCTTCTTTCCTTCTACATCTTCCCATTCTTTGTTCTTTCTCGTTCTGCACTCCAAACCTGGATTTTCAGAGTTCCAGGTGATGTGACAGCAGTGTGCAGCAGAAGCTGCAGCTGATACATCACCCTTGTGTTTTCTCCCTGTCTCCCTGCAGACTCCTGCTACTCCAGGTGATGCCTTTATCCCATCTTCATCCCAGTCACTCCCTGCTAGTACAGACATGTTTGGTTCTGTACCTTTCAGCACTGCTGCCGTACCCTCAGGTAAGGAACGCACTGGAATTGTAGTCTGGAATCAGATTTGGGGATCAGTGCCCAGCTCTGGTTTGCATTTCAGTACTTGGGGCATTGATTTTATCAGGGTGGAAGAGGGGCAGGCTTTTGAGGTCAGTGCTTCAGGGCAAGGCAGAGCAAGTCTTAAACAGGCAGGGAGTGCATTAGTTTGGATTTGCCTTCATTTTTTAAAGCAGAAGCCAAAAAAGTCAGTGGGAGATGAAGCATAGTTCAGCCATCTGGATAACAGAGCTTCTAGGTACAGGAGCAAGAGAGGAAACAGCATTTAATTTGGATTTTGGGGGTTCTGTGGTAGCAGTGAATGTCCTCTGCTGTCTCCAGTAAACAGAGGCTGAGAATTTGATTGCACTTCAGATGCATCCCACTTTGTCAAATCCTGGAATGTCCTCTAGACTTCCCTGTGTTCCTCAGAGTGCTCAGAATTCCATGCTGGGTGCATTCTGCACAGACACTGTGGTTTGGTGGCTGATCTCTCCCAGTGCTCTCAGCCCCACTTAGGAAAAGGAAGGAGGAGGAGGAGGAGTGCCTTGAATAATTCAGCAGTGGCTTTCTAATTGGTTACCTCCTCTGATGGCACCAGGTTAGCCACTGCACCTCAGGCAGGTCACAGGGGCAGTAAAGTGTTTGGGGATAATGTCAGATGGAAACCTTCTCTGCTGGGATGGGGTCACAGCAGAGGTGAGATCAAAGGATGTCTGGAGAATCCATCCTGGACATCTGTTGGAAGTGTATCTGAGCTACTGCTCCTTCCATCACTCAGGAATTAGGTCTCTCAAAGTTCAATTCCTTATTTTTAAATTTCATTGAGTTTTGGGCTTTTCCCTTTACAATACAGCAGCCACCCTTATATTTGTGATTACAAAACAGCCTAGAAATAAAGCAAAGAGGAAAAGGTACAGGAGGACTGAGGAAACACTCAGGTTGGAAACAAGAGTTTTAAAGCTATAGCAGTATTGAAATTGAGAGGGGAGTTACATTATGCAAAGTATTAGTGGTAAGTATTGAATTTAAATGCGATACAGCCTATCTGTAAAGCACAGTACTTCTATTAGTGGAAGATAATTATCTTAGGTAGTTTAATTTGTAAAACATTTTACAGGAGTTTTAGTTTCAGAGCATTTTTGTTGTTGTTGTTGTAAATTAAAAACCACCTGATCTTATAATTCCTACACAGTCAAACTCTTGGTAGCTTTAAAGGAGGCTTCAGGTCTGACAGGAAGCAATTATAATTTTAGTTTTAATCTTTAATTTCCTCCTCAGCTGGAGGGGGTTATGTTAGCCTAATACCTGAAGGAGTTTGTTGTTAATAGGTATTTAGTGCAGCAGAAATTCAAGATCTTTTTGATGTTCTCAAGTAATTGGGTAATAACCAAGTGTGAGGGTTTTAATCTGAAATCATCTGGGTTGGATTTTTTATTATTATTATTAGTAGTAGCAGCATTATGATGCAATTTGAGATGATTGCTTTGCAGAGTCCACCAGCCTGTGGTTCTGTCTGTGAGTATTTGTGCAGTGATGTGAATTCAGTGGTTTCAGTTTCCTTTCCAAGCTCTGGGATCGCTGGCGCAGCTCTGCGCGTTTCTGATTTATCGCGTCGCTTTTCCCGCGTGCTCTCGACAGCGCCAGTAAAATCTTCCACCCCATTTGTTTCCCCCCCTCCTGCTCTCTTTATTCCCCAAAGGTTATGTTGCCATGGGAGCTGTCCTGCCCTCCTTCTGGGGACAGCAACCACTTGTTCAGCAGCAGTTGGCCATGGGTGCGCAGCCTCCAGTCGCTCAGGTGATGCAGGGAGGACAGCCCATCGCGTGGGGCCAGCCCGGCATCTTTCCTCCCACCCAGCAGCCCTGGCCGTCCGTGGCTGGCCAGTTCCAGCCAGCTGCCTTCATGCCAACACAAACTGTTTTGCCTTTACAAGCAGCCATGTTTCAAGGTACCATTGCTCCTATAGCCACCGTCCCACCCACGAGCGATTCCAACAGGTCGAGTCCGCAGACAGACAGGCCCAGACAGAAAATGGGAAAAGAAATGTTTAAAGATTTCCAGATGGCTCAGCCTCCACCAGTGCCATCAAGAAAACCAGATCAGCCTTCCCTCAGTTGTACCTCAGAGGCCTTCTCAAGTTACTTTAACAAAGTTGGGATGGCACAGGAAGCAGATGATTGTGATGACTTTGACATCTCTCAGTTAAATTTGACTCCTGTGACTTCCACGACACCATCTACAAATTCACGTGAGTATTTATGTGCTTTCAGCCACCCCTTTGCTTGGACATCACTGCTCCTCAAAGCACTTCTGCCCCTTTTTAAATTCCAACCCACATACTGAGAACCTTCATGCATGCTATGACTTAAGAATGCATTCCAGCCATAAAGGAAAATATCAGAGAGGAATTTCAGAGATCATAGAAATGAGCAGCCCAGATAGCTACAGTCTGAAATGTAATTTCTAAAACAGTAATATTTGTTTTGTGATGGGAACATGCAAGCTGGTTGGCAGAAGCCCATGGCATTCAAACTTACAATTGGTTTCCCTTATGTCCTGTGCATAGTTTGCAGAAATTTGGGGATGGGTCTTTATTTTAGTAGCTTGACATATTGGACACATGGAGAAATTCATTGAAGAGCTGTAAAATAAGGTTATGGTGTTCATAGCATGGCAATGGGGCATTTGCAGATTGCTGAGAAGAGGAATTCATGAGATTCACCAGGGCCAGTCAGAGCCCTGTTTCACTTCCCTGGCACAGGGCAGGCAACTCACATATTCCTGATGTAATGTGGTGGTGTCTCCCAGATTCACAAAGACATAGGCCAGATGCAGTCAAACTTAATTTGGAAGTTGCCAAATGAAATCAAACACATGGGATTGATAATGACAACTGTGCCCAAATTTTGTGCTGAAGTGTCTTTTTAAAGAAATCAGCAGAATAATTGTTGCTGTTGCCTTAATCCTTGTTTAGCTCCAACCCCTGCACCCAGACAGAGTTCTCCATCAAAATCATCAGCATCTCACACGAGTGACCCTGCTGCAGACGACCTCTTTGAAGAGGGGTTTGAAAGCCCAAGCAAAAGTGAGGAGCCAGAGGCTGTGAGTAGCAACGAGGTTTCTAAATCCTCATTTTTGTGTCCTTTTAGCTAGAAAAGATAAAAGCTGATTAAATGTCGTTCTGTAGTGTCAGAAACAACTTTTCCAGTAGGGCTGGGTGGTGCTTATGGAGGAGCTGCAGCCAGAATTCCCATCCTGCTTTAGGTTTGACAGCTGATAGCACATTTCTGCTGCTGTGCACTAACAGTGCATAGGAGGAGCCAAACTCAGAGTTCATATGTCAGGCTGTACATGTTAGTTGTATCCAATGTCCTCTTCAGCACACCAGCAGTCACTTCACTCATGGTGAGGAAGTTTGGGGTAAAACAACAAAGATGCTGAGGCTGCAGAGAAAGATGTGAGAGTTTGTGTGTTAAAGATGATGGTTGATGTTGTCTTGCACATTCTTGCATCCCAGTTGCTTGCCTAGCTACATTCCTCAGTGTTTGGCCCTCAGTATGTGATTTCTTTGCCTTTGTGGACCAAAGCAAGAAATGTTATCCAAGCAATGACTGTAAATCACCAGGTGTCTTAGGGAGGGAGGAGCCCCGGTGAGCCAAAGGCAAGAGGGGGTCACTACAACAAAAAGTGCAAAATAACCCAAGCTTGGACTCCTTGTGTTTCACATGGCTTTCAGGGCCTTTTGCAGTTCTGGCTGGCCTGATCCAGTACCTTCTGAGGCCTGTGGCAGCTCCTGCCTGGGCTCCAGCAGGAACTGGTGAGGTCCTTGGTGCCTGCAGCAGCTGTAGGAAGCCGCTACGGCTTTGGAGAGCGGGTCAGCGGCGAGGCCTCACGCTCTGGTTTTCATGAGATAGGATGTACTTGCTATGCCCACAGCATGAAAATAACCTCCTGTTGACTTTTCACTTTCTATTGTTGAGAAAAAAAGGTGTTATGTTCTTGTATTCTAGCCTGATGGGTCTCAGGCCTCCTCCAACAGTGATCCCTTTGGTGAGCCAGCTGGTGATACTATAAGTCCACAGGTCGGTAGCTAGATAGCACAGGTTGGGGTAGGTATCTGTCCTTTTTTTCTCTACACCTTGAGGTGTTCACTTACTCTTCCACCAGTGCCTGCCATTGCTTTCATGGATGCATGGTTTATTTTTTTTTTTCCCTTTTCATCTCTTCCGTTTTACCTCTCCATCCTCCACAGTGTATTCCTCGTGCTTGGTGGTTTGCATGGCTTTTGCCATTCACTGAGTGTTGCAGCTTATGCAGATACGTTTTTTTCAGCTGCCTGCATGCTTTAAAGAAATGTAGACTTATTTTACTTTGTGTTCAAATTCTGAGGGCAAACAGGGAAACTGAGCCATTACTAACAACATATTAGGCAGAGAATTCTTTTTATCAAAGCCACCCTGGCCTTCAGTCAGATGTAACATATTAGATGGAGTAAGACATCTAACCCATAGACATAACAATAATTAAATAAAATTATGTAATGATACGTAAATGTCTCTACCCTAAATCAATGGGATAATCAGTAGAAGAAGCACATTTATTATCTGCATGTAAAAATTATTGAAATGGGTTTGTGTATTTTTATCTCCAACTGCAAATTAAAAACATCTGAAAATTATCATCATTCATATTACCATTGGCATACTGATGTTTTAAAAATTATTCATCAATGTAAGTCATTTAAACCCAGACAGACGGGAAACATGATATTTTCATCTTTTGTGTTACAGAACACGTAGAAAATGTGGCTGCCTGTGAATGTTCTGTCATTTGTTTCAATACAGTAAATATATTTTGCCAAAAAAACAGCGAAGCTACAAAGTTTTATGAGTGCTGAGCGTTGTTATTCCATCCAAATACTCTCTAGTGTTGCTGTTTGAAGGATATGTTTCATTATCTTCTCCCAGTCTGCCACTCCTGTTTGGTATTACCCAAATACATGATCTGATACAGCTTCTGTGCTCCAGCACAGAGCTCCTGGAGCAAATCCAGAGCAGTGGGAGAACCCTTCCCATTTTTGTACAGAAATTCCACTGGGTTTGCCAGTGACTTACCCATCCTCAGTTTAGTTTCAACTCAAAATTATTTCATTAGGAGTCAGTTTACTTTGTGCATTAAATATGATTTTAAAAACCCTTAATTTAGATTTGATCCACTTGGGAATAATGAGGTTCTCTCTCAATAATGTGTGGTGCTGTGAGGAGGCATCTCCCCCTTCTGTAGCTTCACCCATGCTCAGCTCCTGGGGCTGCAGCAAAAGCAGCAGCAAGCTTTGTGTCTCCTTGAGTCCAGAAATGTGTGAGGAGAAAGTCAAGGTGGGATGAGCTGCTCCAGCAAGAACATTCATTATTTACTCCACTGAGAGCTGCTGCTGCAGATGGATGGTGCCACATGATAATTTGGCTGTGCCTTTGCCTGATCTTGGCCAGCACTGACATCCTCAGCTGTCCCAGCTTCAGGCCACTCCAAGAGCTCTCCCCTCCATCATGAAAGAAGGATTTGCCCTTTATCTGAGTCTCACACTCTGGAAACCCACATACATCTGTTTATTATGCTTTATCACAGTCAGGGTGGTTCTGCAATTCAGAGCTACCAGGACAGTCTATTACCAGTGATTGCAAATGGTTTTGCTGCATTTTTTGTTAATCCCTGTAGAGCCTCGCATCAAATATGTATAATTCTCAGAAATACATTCTGGGGAATGTTAACTAATGTTCCTGATTATCATATTACAGTAATTCCTGAAAGCTGTAGGCAGGAACAGGAAGCTGAACAAAAAAGAAAGCCTCTCTCCAGTGAAGTTCCAGTAATATCATTGTGCCAGGGTGCAGAGCCATTCAGCAGCAGGCTGTAGGAAATCACTTCCCAAAGCCAGCCCAGCTAATTCTGCAGCCTGGTGTCGTCAGAGCAACGGGAAGTCTAATCTCCATGGAAAATTGTCCATTCAGGACTTACTGTGGAGTTGTGTATTGAGCTCTGCATTTGGAGAGAAACTTCATGGGGAGAAACATGTCATGCAGAAGAATCACAGTCTGCATAAAAGCCACTTTTGTGGCTTAGATGGGAGATTACTTCACTCTTTAGAATGTGGTTCTTACCCCCAGAACAGCACAGTAACAACTCAGCTGAATGGACCTGTCAGGAGCAGAGCACTGTGTGCAGAAATGTCAAACCTGTCTGTTCCCAGCATCTCTGAAATCAGCTCTGCCCACACCATGTCTTTATTTGTCTTGATGTATTCAGAATATCCACCTGCTTGGTTTTTTGTACCCTGATCTTTCCAGGTACCACAGTAATTTGGTTTCTTGATTCCTTCTGATACTCCAAATTATCTAGTTACTGTCTTCTCTCCTTTTTCCTCTCTTCCTTTTGCAATCTTCCACTTCAGCTCTCAAAATACTTTTCCTTCCAGCAGCTGTTCTGGAATCACCCTTCCAGAAATAGCTATGAGCTCTTAGTAGGTAAATGTGACATTTTATGGATATATTACATTTTTGTCCCTTATGGTTGAAGATAAGCAGAAAGGCCCAACTTCCACAGGTGAAATGAGATTAACTCTTGCAGAGCTGTTTATTGTATTTGGATTTCTCCCCTTTGTTCATACATGGGTGTTGATAGTGCAGAAGAGGTGAAGAGAATACAGAGTAAGATAACAGCCATCTTCAGATTATTTATGTTTAATCCCTACTGCTGTCTTTAGATTATGTGGGGAGTAATTGTGGTGAAAGGACAGAGAGAGAAAGAACTGTTTTTTAGCTGTGATCCTCCCAAATGTCTTGAACATTTCTTTTTGTTGACATTTTACATTAAAGCAGGAAGTTTGAGCAGAAGAACAAACACGGCTCTATTGAGCTGCTGCCCAGCCCAAAACTTGCACTGGCAATCATTCATGAGAGATTCTCAAGAAACCTTCAAAACATTTGTGGCTAGAGCTTATCTCCCTGAAAAAAAAATGTTCAGTTGTTCTGAGAAATGTGTGCAGACAATTAGGAGCCCTCAAAATGTGTCACACCCTTCACAATGCCATCAGCACTGTCAGGAGAGCAACAGAATTCCTTAGAATATTTGTCTATCAGCTTTTGGTGGTGCTTTGGTGGCCCACTGCCATCATCCATCTTGGAGCAAGTGCTGTGCTTGGTGATAAATGTTCCTAAAAATCTTAGTCAGCCCCGGGATGGGCTGCTATAACTCTTTCTTTTGGGCTGGTTTTAGGAAGTGGGGAGAAAACAGCAATTTGTGGACAAAGCCTTGGGTTAGCTGGGAGCTTAGTGAGCCTCAACAGGGAACATCAAGCTGATTCTGCATCCTCCTCCTGCTTCTGCCCCTTTTCTGTTGCACCAGAGCTCTGAATAGGCTCAAAATACTAAAGGCTGTATTTGCAGGACCTTATTCCAGTCTTTCACCTGGCTCAATAGGAACTGGATAAAGTCCAAAGAGAAATTCCTGATTACAGGTGACCTGTTCTTGCTGTGGGCTCTAAAGCTGTCGTTCTCAAGCTGAAGACACAGCACTGAGCAGGGTTAGGAACCTCAGAGAAGTAGTGTTGTGTCTCTGGAAGGGGGTCACAGGTTGGGGTGTCCTGCTTCACTCCAGAGAAATCCTAAAATTAACATTTCAGGTCTCCTGCTCGGTTGGTTGTTCCTGTTTCCAAGGAAATATGGAGGGGCATGAGCAGAGAAATTCAGGGGCATCCTGCAGGTTTGCCTTCATCTCTGCTGCTGCTGCAGTCTCCTTCCAGCTGTCCAGTTCATGTGGCCAGCTCATACAAGGGGTTCTCAGCTCCTCAGTGTCACTGAGCCTGCCTGAGGTCACCTTGTACCCTTCCATTTCTGCAACTCCTTCCTCTAAACAAGAGACAACATTCTTTGTAGCTTGTCCAGAGCTGTGTTCTTGCTGATTTGCAACCCAACAGTTCAATTTAGGGACAAGCTCTCCTCACTTCCTCTGTGATGAGGTCATTTCAAAGGTCCCTGTCTTCTGCACAACTGATTTTAAAGATCTACTTGTGAAAATTTAGCATCTTTGAGACTTCTGAACAATTTACTTCAAAGTGGCCATTTAGGTTCAATTGTGATGAAGGAGAATTGACAGATATGTAGATGGAAGGATATGTGGATGACAGATCTGTAGATGGAAATAATTGTGTGGCTGCTGTTTTGGGAGAGGGGCCCAGAAATAATCAGTGTTTCTTGGCTGCAGTTCATTTTTATATCAGGACTAAGATATGGAGCAGGTTCATATTTCTGAGTAGTTGTCACTGCATTTTCATTTCATGGATGTACAGCATCCATCTCACTACTAAAATGACAGAGATTTTTAGAATGCCAATAATTAAACTGGATATTTGAGACTAGGAAATATTCCTAGGTAGGTTTATGGTAGGAACAGAGGCACTCTCCAGGCATAATCCTGAACTAGAAGGTTGCTGTGTTTCTGCTGCTAGTGGAGGCTGTAAGAAAAATAACCAAATATTTTTAAGTAGTAAAAAGTAATAAATAAAGAAATGGCTGTTACTGGGGCAGTAGGAATGATTTGTCTCATCACTAAAGATATTTAATTTCAACCCCGCTTGCCAACTTTGCTCTGTCCTATTTTGCCTATGGGTCAGCATGCCAAAAACCAGAGAAAACTGTTCACACTCCCACCCCCTTCACTTGCATCCCCAGCACAAGATGCTCATTTTGTGTGGCTCTCCAGCACACTTATTTCATGAAACTCTTTATCATTTGAGCCTGCCCTTTCTGATCAGTCAGCCAGGAGGAAAAGTGGCTGTAAAGGGCACGGAAATCTGTGCGGGCCTCACCCCCACAGCTGAGAACATCATGGAGCAGGTGCCTCGCAGTGATCAAAGCACTGCCAGGGTAAAAACAGCTTCTTCTAACCCACAGTTATGTTTTGTGAGTGAGTCCACCCCTGCAAGCCCAAGTGGGTGCTGAGTCCTTCAGGAGATGCTCTCCAGTGATTATTTCTGCTGGGGAGCAGGTGTTAATATCTTCAGATGGGATGCAAATCTACTTCTAGCATTTGCATAATGTTATTCTAAAGCATTAGCACCCTTGTTGCCTCACACAGTAGTGGACTACACCAGAAATGGTGTTTGCTGTCTTGTCCCCCTTAAAATGGGAAGAATAAGGTGATTTGCAGCACGAAGTGTTTCTGGAATACAGCAGCAAAAAAAAAAGGTGCATCCAGTTCTTGTCTTGGTTTCTCCCTGTGGGTTGATGAAAGCTCATCAGAAGTGATTCTGGGCCAGTTCAGCAAAGAAAACGCTGTAAAATTCGAGGGATTTATGTGAATTGGAAGCTTTGTCTGCTATTTTATTTGTTCCTCTCTTTTTGTTCTGACAAAGACCAGTTCTTTCCCTTCCTTCCCTGTGCTCCTGTTCCTAATGCAGTGGTAGAAGGCAGCAAATGCTGGTGAGATGCTGTGAGAAGAGTCAATGCTCACCTGCCTTTTCATAGCATGCCCTGTGACTTTTGTGTGGATTATGTAAAAAAAAAGGAGGGGGGGGGGGGTTATTTCTACTTCCACACCCTCCAGAATATAGTGCCTGGCACTGTGAGAGGAGCTGTCCATGAAGTCAACAGCACTCGACTCTCCTTTTGCCTTTTTCTTGTCCATTTCTGTTCTCTTTTGCCCCCTTGAGTATCAATATTTTACAGACATGATTTGCATTCTTGGGCTAAAAGCATGCTTGAATTGGCTCAGAATAATACTAGAAAATAAATCTCAGGCATTGACCAAAACCCTTTGACTGGGAAGACTGCACACAATTACTGCAATTAATTTCTCGTTTGGGCATCTGAAGGGAGAAATCAACTGAAAGGGAGAAGTAAGAGCACACTTTTCATGCAAAATGCTCTGGTCTGCTGGAAGAGAAATTATTCAAATCAGTGAGAAAAGCAGGCCTTTGCCACATCAGGTGTTTGTACAGATAAATATTGGGTATGAATGAAAGAAGTTTCTCACTGTAAAGGATGTCTCGTGCTTGTTGGAAGTGCTGCTGCTGATGAAGAGCTCCTCCTCCTCCTCTTCCAGGAGTGTGGAGTCCAATGGCACCTTAGGACACCTGTTACTTCAGCACTTCTGCATATCTGAAGGATATTTGAGGACAGCTCTAACAAGCAGAGTTGACATTTTGAAAAGCTCTTTTTTTCCTGAAGGCGTTTGAAAAACTGACATCTTTTGTTCCGAAAGGATGTTCTCCCTCCCTCTCCTTTTCTTCTCCTCCTTCCTTTTCACTTCCCTTTGCAATGACCTTAGGTTCAGCAACTGCCTGAAGAATGGCCTGGTGTGTGTCAGGTTCACACATTAATTAGTACAGATTTTCTCTGAACTAGCTGTGATAGATCATTCTGCCAGCTTCAAGCCTGCACGTGAAAATTGGCATAGGAGGACTTAACTCACAGTGTGTGAAAAGCAGTTATTTACTCTCAGTCATCTCCTTTGATTACCTGCAGTTTTTCAAGGTCACAAAATGTATTTGCTTCTTGCTGAGCATAATTTCAGCAGCATTTGTTTAATCATTCCAGAGGGTTTCTCTCACTCTCAGTGCTAGTAGCGTGCTCAGGGCTCCATGTGGGCAGGGGGTGGAGAAGTAAGGTGTCTGCAACCTCCAGAAATGCAGCACTTTGGGGGAATAGTGGACAGATTTCCTTGGTGTGGAGGAAACAGGTCATATTTTGGATTTGTTGTGTGTTCCTGCACTCTAAGGCAGGACAGGGCACTGGGATGGGGCAGAGCCTGGAGCACTGGCCAGGCACCCTGAGCACCCTATGGATCCACCCTGGGGCTGGTCTCCTCATCCCCAGCATCACTTTGGCAAACTGTGATTAAAATCCTGTCTGTGCTGGATTCACTCAGTGCCCAGTGATTTGCCAGCCTTCTGAGGGCTTTTTCTGCTCAAAAGTCAGCTCCTGCCAGTGCTGCTGTAACACGAGTTGATTCTATCTTGGTTAGATTCAACGTTGTGGAGTGGTATTTGAATATTTATTAAGCTGTGGAGAGTTAATGCAGTGTGGCATTAATTAGCCTTTCTGCCTGTCTTGTTCCTTTTTTAGATGTCATTCTTAGTTTAATAAATTAGTTTCTGGAAGTGCAGTAGAGTGTATTCCAGGGTCCACGGATGGTTTGCTTCCCACCGCAGCCGAGATGAGCACAGTGTTGAGAAAACACAGGGTGTGTCAACAACAGCTGAAGAACATGGCAGCTTTTTCCCATTCCCACATCCAGGAAATTCCCAAGAAAGTATCTGTTAACCAGTTGACTTGCTTTCCTCCCAGCTTTAACGATTGTACTAATGGTTCCACAGACTCCTAATCAAACTGCACAGGGCTCCTCCTTCTTCATGGGCCACTCATGGTGTTGTTTTAAATCCCATCGCAGCTTCATTAGCTCAGCTTTCCCTGGCGGTTTCTGTTTGCAAGTTCCTGAGTTGTGCAAAACCCACAGTTACGTTCTGCTGTTGTGCTGCTGCAGGGAAACTCAGCCTTGTACAGGGACTGCAATTCCGGCCTCTGAACTTCAAACATCCAGCCCTATAAATTATCATTTAATTCCTTCATAATCTCAGCAGTGAGGGTCAGTGAACGGCCGGTGCTGGAGGAGGAAATGAATAGAAAACACTCATTTTCTGAAATAATTCCCATTTTATTCACCACTCAACCGGGGTGCCACGGTCACTCAAGGCAGCACAGAAAGCAAACGCTCCCTGTGGGTTTTGACTCACGAGGTATCGCTGCTCTCAAGCAGATGTTGTAAAAGTGTTCTGAGAATGCAGTCTGGAGACATCTCTGCTCATTTTATTTTTGTTATCCCCAGGAAGCAGAACCTCTCTACGCGCAGATTAACAGACCTAAGAAATAGCATTGTTACAGGCTTGTGGTGCTCCAAGACCCAAACGAAACCCAACCACCTGGCGGGCCTTTGGCTTTCATGCTTTTTTCCGATTGATTTTGTCTGACAAAGGAGAGAGTGCCCTCCTGGACTGGCTCTACGAGTGTTCCTGATGTGGTTTTTTTTGGCAACCAATGGCAGATTCTTATGGCAGCACAAAACAAAAACTCTCCCTGCTTCTCATACCACGAGTCCCCACAAGTGGTGGGTATCCAGACTAGGAATTGCTACTCCTCGGTCTTCTTTTAAACATTCCTCACCTTCTGTGTGCCACCTATAAATAACGAGCATCTGAAGTTTATTGGGCGTTAGACATTTCCTTTTTTTTTCTTTTCAGCAAAAAGCAGAGTCTGTATGTAGCAGTGGCATTGTCATTCAGCAGCCTTTGGGGCACGGCACTTTTTATGTCACGGTGACATTTTTCATCGTCATTTACATCAGGCTGATCCTTTTTTTTTCCCCCCTATGTAGACATATTTAAACAACAACAAAATACTGGTGGTGTCTCTTTTTTTTTTTTCCTTTTTTTTTTTTTTTAATTTCTCACTCTGTAGTTTTGTATGAGTGACAGATCTAACAGCGAAACGCCTCCTGCGGAAATGATTCCCAACTTGAAACCACAGAACAGAACTCGGTTGTTTATCCATCCTTGACTGAAAATGTTGCCAAATGGACCTTTAAGTTCTAGCACATCACGAGGAAGAAATGCTGCTTTCTGTTGGAATACTCATGTTGTGGGTAGAGAAAGGACATCGAGTCCCACTGAGGAAGGACAAAAGAGTCAGTTTTTCCTAGGAAACTCTAAACAAAGTGCAGAAAAGGAATATTTTTATTTTGTCGATATCTTGCTGCTGTAATGCTATGCAGACAAGTGTTTTCTTCTCTGTGTGCCATTTTTGATGAAAAAAAAAATCATTTGCCAAATAATACTGGTATGCTTCTGGTTTAGGAGTTTGGATGAAGCGGACTTGACAAATGGGACAAGGACGGCATGGATTTTGGAATAACAAACTGACTCTGTGATCAAAATTGTTCATCTTTATCACTTTTTGTACATCAGAAAAAAAATCAAATGGGATTTTTATTTTATAACTTGAAAAAAAAATCTTACTGTTAAACTCTTTAAATGTTTAAGGGGAAATGGCTTTAAGGAGTTCGAATGAAAATTGCCATTTTTTTTTGTAAATATAAACGTTATGAAAATTCTTTTACTAATGCCATTACACAGTAGAGAAGGTAGCAAGTTGCAGTGCTTGGGAGGTGTGGCAAACCCAGTTTGTGGTTCTCACTTCACATATGTTTTTTCACATCCTTAACAATAATGGGCTGAAGCTCAAGTGCATTTGCCAAAAGCAGTCAGCTTGTCAGCAAGTAGTGAAATTAATGGGAACACATGATTTTATGGTCTAGCATTATCACACGGACGTAATTCCACTTACAAGAGATCACTTTCCATCGACATTCCTTTGAACCTCTGCATAGAAGTCATCCAACTGTTTACACGCAGAACAAAAAGAATTTAAAACTTCCTTTTTTTACATTTATGAAGCAAAAAGTGCAGTGTTTGGGTTCATATGTTTAGCACATGATTTTCATAAAGAATCTATATATTTTTGCCCTACAGAGAATTGTTATACAGGTCAAATGTGTTTTCCTGATGTTCCTATGCAGTTACAGTATATTGAATTTAGTGGTTTAACACTAAAAAGAAAAAAAAAGAAGAAAAAAAAAGAGGAAAAAAGGTTAAGGAAATCTAAGGATTAATCAGTTTTTAGGGTTATTGTGCATATTTTGTTTTTAAATCGACACATTAGGATTTACATTTTTGTCATGATTAAAGTACGCCTGGAGTTGTAAATGTTTTACTTTCTCTCATCTCTATTATAAGCTAAAAATGGTTTAGAAGGCAGAATAACTGGGGTGGTGATTGTTGGTATGTGCAACCAAATCTCACAACACGATCCCATTCTTTTATTTTGAATTAGAGAAATTAGAGAAATGTGCATTGCAGAATGTATGTGAATGAGAAATTAGCTGTGAATAGACCTAATGAACCTGCAGAGAGGAGAATTTTATCCCCATCCACTCACGGTCATTTCATGCTTGTTCCTTAGTCATGTGCAAACAGCTTTGTAGCAAATCTTATTTTCCCATTGGAAGATCAAGTTTTCTAACTGGAGGAGATAATTTAAGACTTGGTGGATCGAGTGTTTCAGGATTAAAAGCAGAGGTAAAAGCGTTTCTGGAGGACACTTCTGTCAGAATATTTTCCTGATTTGCACAGTGGTGCTACTTTCTTCCTCAGCAGCGTTTTTTTGGGTTTTGTCCTGCACGTGGAGCCACAAACCCAGTTTTGGTTCATCACAGACATTGGAGGTTTAGTGTCATCAGTGCATTTCCAGTTACGGGGTGAAACCCAGAGAAAAGAAGAGATTTGATGTCTCAGAGGATCACATTTTAGGAAGCAGATCACACATGGAATAGGTGCGGAGGGAACGAGGCTGGAATTCCGGTGCCTCTGGGCCATCACCACGGACCTTTGTCTTGCCTTTGCCAACACCCACGAATAGAAGCAGATTCTGGGTTGTCTCTTCATGTGATCGTCCTTGTCCTGGCTGGGATGCTGAGCTGAGAGGGCTGCAGGGCCCTTGCACTGTACCAGTATTGTAGATAACTCAAATATCCAGCTTGTGCAATTGTTTAATCCCTCATCCTTCACTAGCACTAAATTCGTCACTTTAAATTTACAAACCAGGGAACCCCACCAGCCATCCTGTTTCCATCCCCTTCCCCATCCTGTAGGTTCTTGATCTTTGCCTGTCATGAAAAGATATTTTGGTAGACCATGGTAGTCATCCAAGTGTCTGATGGAACCGTTCATCTCAATAACGTACTGGGCACCTTCTTTGCAAAAAAAAATGTTTACTCCGTGGTTTTCATTCATTTTTATTTCTGCATTCTGGCACTTATTTTTTTAATAAAGATGAGAAAGATAAAATGACTGTTGCAGTACATTTCTAAAGCTACTTTAACTTTACCTCAGATAATGGCCATTTGTTAACATATACAGGCACATTATTTTTAACTTCATGTGTAACGCATTCGGCAACAACAGCAGAAACCAACAAATTTTTAGAGATTTTCCATTAATTTCTGTAACACACCATGTAATACTGTTATGAATAAAAAACATTAAAAAAAGGTGTCATTTCAGTAAGTTTGTTTCATAGCTTGTGCTCCTCTGGGATTATTCTGCCAGACTTGAAATGCAGTGTCTGTGTCTGGCATGGCCTTTATTTTGACAGTGGAAATACCTGGGAAAGGAGAAAATCCTGAATTTGGGGAATAACAAATCTTTAACACTCAGTGTTGCTTATCTTGCAAATGCATAACATGGCTGATTTAAATTGCTGCCTTCACTTTTTTGGCCTCTTTTTGTGTGTTCTGGGATGAGCATCCCAAACCAGCAGGTATTTGTATCACCTCCTGCAAAATCCCACATTCCTGGGACAGCCCATGCTGTGTGATGCTCCCAAAGCTGGTTTATCTTTGTGGCAAGAAAAGCTGAAATTAATTTTGCTAGCTTTTTTCATTCAAGTGGGATTTGAAATTAAAGATGTGCATTTAAACATGACAGTTTTGAAAGCAGAACCCCCCCAAAATTTCCACTAATGTGCACAGAACTGATAATAAAGCTCAGCTGAGAGGGAATTCTCCCATTCTCTGCCAAGAGAGTAATGCAGTAAAATTTAAGTGCAATAAACAAATGTTTTGTGTACAGGGAGAGAGAGAGGTGTGGATTTGTGCACATACATTTTATTGTATTTCTACTTTTTGAATGTCTCATGCCTTCCTTGAAATGCCCAGTAGGTCATGGTGAAACATTCCTTGCTTTTGTCAATGAGCATTGTTGAAATACTTGGTTCCCACCTGAGAATAAAGGTTATTCTACTGTGGTGGAAGCACACCAGTGTTAATGGCATTTTGATTTGTGTGTAGGTAGTAACTATACCCAGGTGTCCTTGGAAGGAAGAATGGGATCTCTGGTTTTCAACCAGCTACAAAACATCAGCTTAAATCAGCCACAGCTAAGCATGGATTTAAACTAAAATGCATTTTTACAGTGAAGGCTAAATCTGGTCTTGGTGATCTTCTTCTGGTACCCTCATGGTGAAGTTGGTTGAAAAATCAGGAAAATGTTGTACAGCTGTTGTGCAAACTCAGTTTAAAAATTCAGAATGAGCAGGTGTGAGGTGTAATCTGGCAATGGTGAGGAGGAGGAATCCCAAGGAGGGAGGGAAGGACCTGTTGTGTGTGTCCAGAAGGGATAAGAATGCATTGTTACTGTGCTGTGTTTATGTGCTGCATCACATGAATGCCGCTGTAATTCAGAGTCTGTATTGTACATGGGAGTGCCCAGCTCAGACATGACCACTTCAAGAAACAGTCCCAATTTAACCAATGCTAATTAAGGCCATGATCTCCTGCAGTAATGAGAATTTCATTAGCAAACAGGCAGAATCAGCCTGTAGTTTCACAGCAGTGAGAAGCTGACAGATCTCTCCTTTCCATGTCAGTGGCTTCTGGGAAAGCAACTGCTTGTACAGACTGGGAATATGCAATTTTCACTCCCTCACGTTGGATTAAAGGCAGTGTTTTCTGTGCTTTAATCACTGCTCAGTGACAGTTGCTGCAACAGAGAAGGTAACCTCTTTCTGGCTGTTTTTTAGGTTGTGAAATATATTTTCATGCGCTGTTTCCTTTTTTCTTTCTTTGCTTTCTGAAGAACTGCTGTCCTGTCAGGTTCGTATTTATTGCTTTCCTGGCAAATGCTGTTCTCAGTCAGAAGAATACCATGTCAAAGAAATGAAAGGGGATATCTGCTGGCAGTTTTCCACAGAGGTTTGGATCTGTTCTCTACAATTCCCTCCCTGAGCCAGCGTGGGATGCACACAGTGCTGGAGGAACACAGTGGAAGTCCATCTGAGCAGCAGGATGTGGAGGCACAGCTCCTGGCCCCTCCTTCTGCTCCTGTTTGTGCCATCCTGGGACTCAACCTCCTGCTCCTGGCTCTGGGTTGATGTGATTGCTGCCAAAGTCATGATTTTTAAGAGTATTTCTCTCTTGTGCTTCCACAGATCGGTCTTCTCACACTGATGTGCTTTTTAGGATCAGCCCCATTAAAAACCTTTATGATGTTGTTTTTAAATACCCCAGGCAGGACTGTCATGGGGAAGAATAAAGGTGTGGGTCTGGTGGTTTTTTCCTGGTTTTACTCGCTGTCTGAAAGTGGGGGCAAAACTGAATTACACATTTCAGCTCATGACAGTGAGGAATATGGGGAGATGTCCTGATAGGATTTCCTGAGTACCTGCACCAGGGCCTGTCTCTTTCTGAAATTATCCTACTGGAGGCAGGAAATATCAGGTCTATTAGTGAAATAGCTCTCCAGCTATTAGTTTTTACAGCTTTAAATAGTCTTATCTCAATGGATGGGTTTGCCCTGTGGCTCATCTATCACCCTAAAATGTTTTATCAGCACCTGAAAAAATCTCAATGAGAAGAATAGCTTCAGATGTTGCCCATTCAAGGGGCTTTTAGATAATTTTTTTTTTAAAAGGTCTTTTAAGATCTGGTATTATTTGCTGGCTTTTCAACCCTGTTTCATAGCTCCCATAGCACCTCTTCTATAAATACTCCTCACCAGCAAAGAAAGGAAATCACAATAGATTAAAGGAAAATCAGGTTAACAGGCAGCAATCTCTGCCCGTTCAGCCTCAGACATTTGTGAAAATAAAGGATTAGGAAGAATTACTGCCAGGTACTAGCTGCAAGAAAAAAAAAACAACCACCTTTTGTGGCATCTTTGTCTTCTCTAACAGTTATTAGAAGTGTAAGAACAGCTCTCAGTGTCTGAAGTGAGCTGTATTTGAAATGAGCAGAAGTTAAAATGCTGTGAGATGCTGCAATTTTTTGTAGATTTTGTACTGTTTATTTGACACACAGATGATGAATGGGGGTTTTTTTATCTTTAAAAAATGCTGTTTCTAGTTTGAAAACAAGTTTGTGTGTGTTGTCTTGAGGTCCGATGGAGAGGAGGTGGAGACAAGGGATGGGGCATGGGGGGGGGTTTTCTTTGTTTGTCTTACCCTCTTCACAGGGCTTTAGAGTAGGTGAACCTGTGCCAGATTTGGCCTCAGTCACAATGAGACATGATTTTTAGTGGATCAAAAGCCAGAAGAGGAGAATTAAGTTCATCAAGGTGAGTTTTTTATGTGCAGGGCCTTCCAGAGACCAACCTCACACCAAAAAATAACAAATAACAAATAACTACTAGTGGTAGTAACAAAAATGGTGATGCAGTAGGGTTTGTTGTAAAAACCTGGAAATATTCTTTGGTTGTAAATTTTACCATACATTTGCCACCTTATGTTCTTCAAAATTAAAATTGGTGGGAAGCTTCCTTTTACGTTTGAATGAATTTTTCCCACAGAAAGAAATACGTTCTGAGTTCCAAAGCAGGGAATAAAACAGGTTTCTCAGAGGAGAAAAAGCAACTTTTTGACAAGCAACTGATAATTCTGTAAACAGCAGCTTGCTGGCTCCAGTCTGATCTTTCCCAGGGAAAGCCTTTCAGCTCTAATGTGTTTCAGTTTTTCTTTTAACAGGAAACTGCCATTTGAAGAACCATCATGTTTGGTGAAACTGCAGAGGATTTATTTACAGGGAGCAAAGGCTCACAAACCTGGGATGTGAGCTCTGCAGAGGATGTGTTGCACTTGCAGGCTGCATTTTCATGGTGGGCATTTGGTTTTCAAGTGTGATAAATCCTAATTCAGCAACGTAAGAGAGCTGGTTTGGGACTTCAGCTCAGCAGAAAGCCACAGCAGCTGCAGTCACCCCTGGAGGAGGAGCAGCAGGGGAAAAGAGGACAGACCACGTTGGGAGGCAACAATCCCCCTGATCCATGGACCCCAGGAAGCAGAGAATGACCTGTGGTTGCTGCCATAAATTTCATGTGTTATACAATACCTCTAATTAAATCAGGTTGTAAATCATCTGTAAAACCTGACGGTGCTTTTAGTTCTCTCTGAAAAATGTGTTGGGCTGTAGGAAAATCTGTCTCTCGGGTCCCTGCTCCTGTTTCAGCCTCACTTCTGGTAATTCACCACTCCTTCGGCATGTTCACCACTGAGATGTGCGTGGTGAGAGGCAGCAAAACAAAGAAGCAGCAGAGAGAAGCTTGAAAATTCCATGTGCTGGGATCACTGTCATGGTTTGGAGTTCTATCTAGAGGGTGCTCTGTGTTTATAATCTTGGTTTATCTTATACTGCTGTTGAAATATTGGATTTCCCAGCCAGCAAAGGTCCCATGGATGGAGAGGCCTTTCTGTAAGTGGGGTTTTTTTTGTTGGGTTTTTTGTTGGTGGTTTTTTTTTGGGTCACAGACAAATGATTAACAACTGAATCAATTGTGCCAGAGGTTGAGCAAGCTGTATCACAGAGGCACATCTTGGGTTCAGGCTGGGGCAAAGCCATTTGGAAGGAAAAAAAAAAAACAGGCAAAAAAGGCAAACAGAAAGCTTTGCACAGGCTGAATCATCTCCCCTAACATTGTCCTCAATGTCTAGAGGGCAGTTTGTCACCGTGCTCAGTAACTCTGGGTTAAAAAAGGGCTGCCTGAAGTACAGTTTTTTATTTGGAGCAGATTCCTACAAGGATTCGGTTAATGTGCCTCTGTGTGTTTAATTGTTACCATCAGGCTGCCAGACCAGAAAGATGTCTCAGCCAGTTGCTCATTTTGCAGGGACGTGGCTCCACAGGCAGGATAATGTCACTGTAAGGTAACTGTGACACCTTAAGGTGTAGCACTTGGCCAGGTAATGGCACTGAGGTTGTTGGCTTTGTTTGTTATTAGTGAATATGAATAATTCTATGTGTAGCACCCATCATTGCCTTAACGAGCAAATTAAAATGTATTTACTCTTTGTATCACCAAAGCACTCAGAGATGTGTCCCAGGGTGAGAGACTGTGCTGCTAAAAGCCAGAGTTGCACAGAGTCAGGCTCTGTCTTCTCAGAGATGTTCTCTAGCAAAAACACAATGAAATTCCACATTTTGTGCAGGGAAACACAGATTCAGAGAACTCTGCTCTCTCTAACATGCTTGCTGTAGGCTAAGACTAATAGGAAAATGAAGGGAAAGGCTCTTGTGTCTCAGGAATCAAAAGCTGTGCCTGGAGGGAGAACCAGCAGGATGTGAAGGCTCAACAGGCAACCAAAGGAAAACTCTTCCAGGTTCTGTCTGATCCGCCTTTGAAAGCCCAACTGAACGGATGGCAGCCAGCCCCTGGTAAGTTCTTAGCCCAGTCAGGACCACTTAAGAGAGAGAATGACTCGGTGTAGCAGCAAGAAAACACCAAGACATTACATTTGATACCCTGACAGGTCCTGCTTTCGTGGGCTCCAGACTTTGGGTATGTGGAGCAGAGAATCTCTGTGGCATGGCCCAGACAGGACTGGGGCTCTTGTCCTCCCCAGCAGCAGGAGAGACAGGGAAGGGCACTCTCAGGGAGAAGGCTTTCCCCGAGGCATGAGAAAAAGTGTTTATGCCTCGTGTCTGACCTTCCTCTGGAAGACAGACATGAAAAGCAGCACTAAATAAATGATTCTGCACTCTATTCCTAGAAAGCCGACTTGAGTTTACTTATCACTTCCTTCTTGCCAAGACTCAAATATGTTTCGTTTGTTGAAATATTCATTTCCCCCTGAAAGGAGCATTACAAACCACAGTGGGAATCGCTCCTAGGCAGAGCTTTGCTCCCTCCCCGCTCGCCTCGGGAAAGCCGCGTGCGAACAACCGCAGCGTTTACCTTGTGAGCCTGCCAGGTCTGGGTCAGCTGCTGTTTGCAGGGTGGCAGAGCAGTTTCTCTTTTTGTGTTTGAGTCCTGTTCAAACCCCAGGGGCAGGCGGGGTGGGGGTGTTGGAGCACCAGCGGTACCTGGGAGCGATGAGCGCCGCGCGCCCCGTCCAGCTCCTGCTGCTGCTCTGTGCTGTGCTGGGCGCCCACGCCGCTCGTGGCTTTGGGTGAGTGAGAGTTCCTGAAGCCACATGCATGGGATGGCACCAGAAACCAGGATCAGCAAGGCTTTGGTGGTGTAGGGGCCCTAATTGCTGTTGTGAGTGATTTCTGCCTGTCCAATGGATGGCAAAAGGCAGCGTTGTGAAGTCAGCGTAGGGCAGCGTTCCCGCCTTCAGAGGAGCAATCCTGGGGATAAACTGGAGCTGACAAATGGCCACGCTCGTGTTGTAACGTGGAATTGTTTGAACATGCAGCCTCCTTCCGTGCTGGCTGCCCCTTGTTTTTTTGGGGTTGTTTCCTTCAAGTGCAGAAATGGTGAGAATGCGGCTGAGAGCTGCTCCTTTCTCTGCTGGTGCAATAGATTTTTGCTGTTTAAGAGAACTACATCTTGTAATCTTTCCAGTCTAACTATATTTTTGCACTGTTCTCTGAACTTTGAGCCTTGATTTCATGCCTCAGCAAGCTGATGAGGTTTTGTAATTCCTTTATTCCATGTGAGGTTTTATATGCTATAATGGGAACCCCATGCCAGGCACTAAATCATTCTTAAAGCTTCAGCTGATGCTGTTTCTTGTTGGGGTGGAAGAATTGGGAACATCACTCTGGTAGTTTCCTTGTCAAACTGGGTATGAAAAGAAACTAATTGTCAGCATTTTACTAAAGCTCCCCACTTGAAGGAGGTGCAACAAGGGAGCATTTGTCTGGGACAAGGATTTAATCAGAAATCCTGAATCCACCCAAAGAGAAGGCAGCATTTTAACTGTGGCATTGTGGAAACCTTGGAGACTGCTGTCACATGAGGGAGTGAGATCGTTGCTGGGGTGAAGAGTACAGGCTCACACTTGGGGTTCAGGTTGGTTACTGGGTTCAAAGGGATTTATGGGTTAATGACTCATGAACTAAGAGTAGAATCTAATATTAATGCCTTTGGCCAGCTTAGGGGAAAATGGGCTGCTGGGCAGAGAGAAACACTTAAGCCTGGTTTTCAGAAATGCTGAGTGCATGCCAGGCCTTTGCTTGGGACTGATGTTCGTCATGGAGGTATCAGACTTTGGAGCCACAGGGCGAGGGCAGCAACTGGTGGTGAAGGTTTTCCTGCTTGCACAGCTTGAGGTGAAGCCCAGATTGGTGGACCATGGGTTTAGTTTCCCATGCTGGCACTGGAGAGGGAATCAGGTTTTGTACAGAATCAGTGCCAGTGGAATCAATGCCATCAGGATGGGGACTGAAATCCAGAGGTTGCATGCAAGGCGTAGTGAGTGTTAGTTCTCCATGGCATGTGGTTTCACACGGGCATGAGCTGAGGTGCCAGCTCCTCACAGCTCACAGTTTCACAGCCTGAAGCTCTGGTGTTGTTGGACACAGTGGCCAGGAGCCCCCGAGCCGCGGTGCCAGCGTGGCCAGGGACAGGCGCGCCCGCTCCGTGAGCGTCCCCCCGCAGCCCCGCGACTGCTCCCTCTCCTCCTGGTCCTCCTGGAGCCCGTGTGACCCCTGCCAGAAGAAAAGGGTGAGTGTCTGTGGTCTGGGGACCACCTAGAAACCAGCAGGTGGGACCTCCCTCAAGCTTGTTCTTTCTGTCCCTGGGGTTGGGCACAGCGAGGGGGCTGCCGAGGAAAGCCCTGTACAGTGAGGCTGTGGGTTTTGCTTTCAGGTGGCTTTCAGCTCTTGAGCTCACCACCCCCAGTAATGCCAGAGCTTTCCAGGGTGCCTCACTGGCCTGAGAAGGTGTAAGGCCAGGCTTTGCAGGGACTTCCCAACTTCCCGTCCTGTCCTTTCAGCATCAGTGCGAGGCACCTTCCCCACTAATGGTCCCCTGTGGGACCTGGAGACACTCAGTGCCTCTCAGGATTAAGATGCTTTTTCTTGTCTGCCAGCCAGCATTTTCCACCTGAGAAGCCCCATCAAATGAAAGTAATGATCCCAACAGTGTGAGGAGCAAAATCCCTGTTGCTAGAGAGACCTCTGCTAACAAGTTGGAGAAGCTGTTCCCAGGCTTAAGCAGAAATAAGCAGTGATGGGAGTTGGGGGGGAGAGTGAGGCTTCATATCAAAGAGTTAATCTCAGAAGCTGGGGAAAAAAGGAGGGCTAACATATTGGACAGAGTAATTGACTGCTTCACAGCAGTGTTGTGGGCGGAAAAAAATCCCTAATGATACAGAGGGGCAAGTAAATACACTGACAGAAAATAGCAAGGGGTGTCATTACCAGCACTAATTGAAAGAGAGGAGATGGAACTGAATCCTTCCTTCCTCTTGCAAAGTCCCGCACTGCACTGTCAGGCTCATTTAAACAAACTGTCAAAGAAAAGCAAACTTTCCTTCATCACTCCCAATCCTCAGCCCTTCCTCAGTAAAATTAAAACTGTCACAGATCAGAAACCTTCGAAACGAGGCAAATTACCAGCTTCACACTTCTGTGCTGACACTTTTCTCTTTTAACGCGACAGAGCGCGCTTAGATCAGGTCTCGGCGACACAAAGTTTGTTTTTCAACCAGAGGAGCGTAAAATTCACCATTTCTGTGCACTGGAGTCAATATTTTTTATTCCATCACAGTACAGGTTTGCCCGCCTGGAACAGCCCTCGCAGTTCAGTGGAGACCCCTGTGATTTCTCTGACAGAGAAACTGAGGCGTGTGTCACAGCCAGTCCCTGCAGGAGCAGGGTTCGCTGTGATGGCTTTGTGTGTGCAGTTACAGGTGAGGATTTGGGGACATCCCAGTGCTGCTGCTCAGGTAACCAGGTGTCACTTCTGCTCCCACCGTGCTGGATTTGTGCTTGTGCAGGAGTTTGCCGGGCCAGAGGGATGCCAGGAATTGACCTGGCTCCTTCCTGCTTGTGTTTGTGTCAGTGGCTTTGGGTGAGTCTGTTCCCATCTTTAGAATCTCCAGAATTTCACAGGAAATTGTAACCTGGTCATAACAGCAAAATCAGTAGCACAAGTGACAGCAACAGGAGCTGAGCACCTGAGATGGGGCAAAAGAAAAGCCTCTGCTCTCCATCTTCCAGTGTTTTGGTGAGACTGAAAACACTCAGTAATTGTGGACATTTCGAGAAGAGAGAAAAAAAATAATACCATATACAAGGCCTGCTGAAACAGTATGTTTGTTCTCTCAAATTGAAAAAAAAATAACTGAAAACATTCTATACTTCTAAAATAATTCTAATAATTATTTAATAAATTTAATTATTTTCATTATAATTTTAATTATTATTAAATTAATTAAGTTTTTAATTATTATTACATTTAATTATTATTATATTTAAAAATTGAATGATTGATTTAATTAATTATTATTTAAATTTTTTTTGGAAGTTGAGCAAAGAACTTTGAGTGAAACTGAGCAAAAGGACTTTGGGGATCCATGCAGATAGAGAAGAAAATTTTTTTCCAGCTAGATTTGAACCATTCATTCCAGGAATTTTCTGTTTTGCTCCTGGACTCCATGCCAGGGAGTGTGATCACAGATTGTTTTATGAGTGACTTTCCCCTTCCATCCCAGGGAGGTGCATTGCACGGAGGCTGCTCTGCAATGGGGATGACGACTGTGGGGACCAGTCAGACGAGAAAAACTGCAAGAAAGTGTTCAGGAAATGTGACCAGAAGATGGAGGAGTACTGGGGAATAGAGAATTTGGCAAAAGGGTAAGCCTGTGACTCTGGTGAGATGCTCTCTTACTTAAGGCTGAGAATGATCTCATGTGACTTCAGACAAACACTGAGCAGAGAAAAGCTGGAGCAGCTGCTGGACCCAGGGGTGAGCTGGGATCCAGGAGCCTGATCCAGAGCCTGGGGGACAGTGACCTGTTGGAGCACGTCCAGAGGAGGGTCACCAAGGTGGTCAGAGGGATGGAGCAGCTGTGCTAAGAGGAAAGGCTGAGAGAATTGGGATTGTTCAGCCTGGAGGAGAGAAGGCTCTGGGGTGACCTCATCGCAGCCTTGCACTTGCAGGAGGGAAGAGGAAAGATGGAGAGAGGGGATTTACAAGGGCCTGGAGTGACAGGACAAGGGGAAATGGCTTCCCATTGCCAGAGGACAGGGTGAGATGGGGTATTGGGAGTAAATTCTCTCCTGTGAAGGTTGGCAGGCCCTGGCTCAGGTTGCCAGAGCAGCTGTGGCTGCCCCTGGACCCCTGGAAGTGTCCAAGACCAGGTTGGACGGGGCTTGGAGCAGCCTGGGATAGTGGAAGGTGTCCCTGCCCATGGCAGGGGTGGGACTAAATGACCTTTAAAGGTCCCTCCTAACCCAAATAATTCCATTAATCCTTGGGTTTGTATTCTTACACCCTGTATTGGTTTGGTGGGGACGGGGAGAGGTGTTCAGATTCCTTTGATTTCTTCCATGACATTGAGAAGTGGTGGAATTTCTGCGCTTTGTGTGAGTGGGGTAGGGTAAACCTGCATATTAGCAGCTCTGTGGGGATTAAAATCTAAGTCTGAATTGATTCAGCTTTTGCAGGCTAAGATTGTGACAACTTTCTATAAGATCAGACTGTGTGAAAAGAGGGGTTTTTTCCTTACTCTGCAGGGAAAAAATTGCTTTTTACATTAAAAAAAAGAAGAAAAAGGAAAATCATATTGCAAGGAAAAAATACAATTTTCTCGTTATTCTCTGGAGATATAGCTTCTGCACATGTCATTGCTAATGCTTTGTACTTCTGACTTTAATCAAAATTAAAAATAATGTTGGACAATTATAGGAACATGCTTCTCATCTCTTTGAAGCTACAATTGCTCAGTAATTTGCTTTTAGTGGACTTCCCTTTTTTCCCCGATTGTTCTAAGAGTTAATTTTTTTACAGCTTCAGAGTCATTTTCATGCAAGCCTCTCTCCCCAAAATCAGGAGAGGCAGATCCAACAGAGTCCTGGAGCGCTGGTAGTTTTTTGTGGGGTTTTTTTGATGAAGTTTGGGGATGCTCAGGGTGAGCAGCCTGGTGGGGTGGGGGTTTGGCTGGTCCAGTTTGTTCTGCTCTTCCTGGAGAGTTCCACTAAAGGCCACAAAGCTGCCAGTGCTGGTGGCAGTAACACTGGTGTCATTCACAGCTGGGGGATGGAAATTGCCATTTATATTCATCAAGTGTCATGATTCAACTCTGTGTTTTGCTTTCTCATTAGTCAGGTTCTTCTGCAGCACCTGGGTTGGTGGGACAGTGAAAGAGGCTGAGCTTTCTTTTGGGATTTCAAAATAAAGAAGTGTGAAACAAAGAGCCTGTGGCCAAATGAAACAATCTTCTGCCTTTCTCAGCCAAGGCATTTAGTGTTTAGCTCTGAATTGATGGTGCCATGAAACATTGCTGATCTGCTTCACCTGCAGGTTGAATATCTTCACAAACAGCTTGGAAGGGTTGGTCCTTGATCACAGGTACTATGCTGGGGGATGTTCTCCCCATTACATCACAGACACGAGGTTCAGGAAGCCGTACAACGTGGAAAGCTACACACCAGAGGTGCGTGCCAGATGTGCCTGCCAACAAACTTACACACACATATTCCAGTGGATTTAGTGCCCAAAGCTTCAGTTTAGTGCCCAAAGCTTCATTATGCTGGATAATTTTGTTAAAAAAAAAAAAAAAGTCACAAAATTCTTGACACCCAATAGGATCAGGCTGATTTTTACCCTATTCTAGAACATCCTCATACCCCACGCACTCCACGATGTTGGACACACCACATGCTCTGTGTGGAAACTTGTTCCTGTCATGCATCAAACCTGTATTTCAATTGTTATGTATTTGACCTTAGTGCTTCTGATGACATGATGTTTTTGAGTGCTGCCCACTAGGAAACCTTTTCTTTTTCAGAATTTGTGCTTTAATTGATGCCTGTGTTTAAGATTTCACCTTCTTTGCATAAGACTGACATATTAAGTGAAAGCCTGGGGACCTTGCAGTATGGAGGAGATAGGAGCTTTCCTGCTGCTGTAAATCAAATATTCTTGAAGTACCTGTGTTAATAATAATAGTGCTTTGCAATTATACAAGGCTTTTCATCTTCAAAGTGCAAGCATTAATTCACAAGTATATTTGTGTCTGCATTCCTTCCCCACGCTTCAGGTGTACAATCACTGTGCAGGAAATGAGACGTGTTGTTTTTCCTTTCTGTTTAGACCAAAGGCAAATATGAATTTACAATGACTGAATATGACTCCTACTCAAATTATGAAAGCAGTGTCCTCAAGGCAAAAGCTTCGCAGTCAAGCTTCAGCGTCGGTATAAAAATACCAAAATTGTTTGAACTTGGTTACAGTTCAAATGACATGAGGTTCAAGAAGTTCATGCAGAGGATGAAAAGATTTTCTTCAAGTGTAAGCACTGCTCCACCTAATTCCCTGCTAATGTGTTCCCTGTAAGTGTGTGTGTGTGTGAGTGTTGGTTTGAGGCTCCTCCTCAGGTCAGCAGCCAGGACTGGGATAAACCAAACCCCTTCCCCAACTGGATTCTGACATTTGTGCAAGTCTTGACTACCCCCACAATGCCTTCCTTTGTGTTTGCAGCATCCAGGAGCTTTTCCATTCAGCTCTCAGCCAGGGTTTGGGCTGCTTGGCCTTTGGAATCGGCCACAACTTGTTGAGAGGGCTCAGTGATGCTTGTGGGTCCCTTCCAGCTGAGGATTTTCTCTGATTCTCAGTGTGGTCTGTCCACTGCCCTGCTGGGCATCCACCTTTGAATGCTTGTAGTGAAAATCTGAAACTTAGAGGGCTGTTCTACTTGAATCTATAACTGCTACAACTGCCATAATTTGTTTTCTTTTTTTTTTCATCTGTTATTGCCATAAAAAAGGTAGCTCATATCAGTGGTGTAATAGTATCACCAGTCTGTGTCTCCTTTCTGTATAAAGTGTACTCAAGAATGGCAAAGTATTCCTTGCTTTTGCTTCCTGCAAAGTGGAATTTGTCACCACAAGATCAGAGGCTGATGAGAAGCATTTGCAGCAGATATCCATAAAGAAACCAAATATCAAGTCCTGATTTTATTATTTAAGCTGCAGCATTCTATACTGATCCCTCCCTGATGTGCTTCTCCTGCTGGCCCAGGCAACTGAACATTAAATCCTTTGAACATAATGGAAGACATTTTCTGTTCTAGACTTTTATGCCAGAAAGGAGAGAGAGAAAAAAATTAACCGTGTGTGTGTGTGTGTGTGTGTTTTTCTTTCCTTTCAGTTTTGATAAGGGCATAATCTGTGAAACACAAATATGAATCTGGCTCAGGTAGAGAATGACCATTTCCCACACAAACCATGATTTCAGATGTCAGAACTTTTCAGGAGAGAGCTTGTGAGAGATGAAGTTTTATTAGGGGTAAAGCAGTCCTGCAGGATGCTGAGGGGTCCTTGCATATTCTGAATGTGTCACATCAGAACCTGGACCCTGCCTTTTCCTGTGTCTCACTCATGGCCTGATTCTCAGGAACTTTTACTACTTAAAAAAACCCCACAAAAAACCAGGAGATATTTTAGGAGCTGAAAAACAGGAGATTTCCAGTTACAAGATTCCCAGCTGGAAGCTGTGAAATGAATAAATCGCGATTGTTTTAACTGCAAATAACAAACCCCCGCTGTCATGAGGATGGCATCTCTCACTCCTCCTGGATTCTCCTGCCTTTCCTGCAGTCCAGCAAGTTCCTGCACGCCCGTGCTGAGCTGGCTGTTGGTGTTTACAAGCTGAAGCCCCGAGCCCTGATGCTGCACCACGAGTTCCTGCGGCGGCTGCGGCAGCTTCCCACGGAATACAGCTACGGGGAGTACCGGGAGCTCTGCAGGGATTTCGGGACACACTTCATCCAGGAGGCCACTCTTGGAGGCATCTATGAGTACACCTTGGTCATGAACAGCGAGGAGCTCCGCAGGGCAGGTGCGTCTGGCGGTTGGGAAGGAGCTCTGGGGCCAGATTTGGGCTGGGGAAAGGCACACAGGGGTGGCTGCTCAGGTCTGAGGTCAGCACAGGAGAAGGAGTCAACAGCATCTCAAAGAGATCCTGCAGGAAATGTGGGATTTGTAGTGGTTTTGGTTTGTTAATTCTGAAATTTTCTTAATTTAAATTTTTTTGGTTAGTGTACTACTAAATGTGGTGGATTTTAATTACTAGAGTACTTTTTTGTTGTGAGATAGGATTAGGAGAAGGGTAAAGTAGGTTTAAAACTTTAAGAGAGTATAAAGATAGTTTATTGACAGTAATTAAAAAGAAAAAGAAAAGAAAAAAATAAAACCTTTTAGATAATTTTCCTGCCCCCACAAACATTTTTTTTCTAATGTTAATGTAAAGGCATATAACTTAAGATTCTAGTTAGTTTATTGCTTATAAAATAGTTTTTTTAAAATTTTATTAGGGAGAGGAGTTTTTTTTGTTTACGTTATGGAAAACTTATTTATAAGAGGAAAGAAATTAGTTCTTTTGTGGTTTTTAATGTTTTTATAAGTAACTTGCTTGAGGAAACTTGTTTTGTGAGGTTGTTTTTACTTTTTACTTTTATAGCTTTTCTAAAGTTGGGAAGGGGCTACATTGACATTGGGTTTTTTGTGTTTAAAGATGAGTTGTGTAAAAGACTAAAGGTTTTCTTTTTTTTTAAAGGATTTTCACATGTTATTTCACTGAGCCGCCCCACAAATTTTACTATTTTTGGGTACAGCTTTAAACTACGACAGGAGTAGAGGTGCTTGTTGCAGGAAATGAGAGTAGAGGTGCTGGTTGAATAAAGTGAATAAAGAGGTTTTCAGAGTGTGCTCAGCATCATGGGCTGGGTTTAGTTCACAAAGAAAGGCCCTGTGGCAAGTATTTTAGACAACACGTTCTAGGGGCTGACAAGATGTTGAGATGAATGAGAATCGTGGATCTTAACACTTCTGTTAGCTTTGAAAACCTTCACCCAAGTCCTTTTTCCACTGCCTTTCAAGTGGCAGTTTTGGAACACCTTTAGCCTGGAGAGCTTTCCCAGCGTGTAGGAAACAGTAAATAATTTGCTGGGTGACTCCTGTGCCTGACATTGCTCCTGCTCTTTGGCTCTGGCTCCCTTTGTTGTGAGAAATGATGATTGTTGTGTAGGACAGAGCAGCAGTGTGACATTAATCAATAGCTGCACTCTCAATTATTTATTCATTGGCAGGGGAGTGAGGAGCTGCCTCTGCTGTCTGTTTGCAGAGGCATTTTCTGGGCTCTGCTTTGTGTAATACTCTGTTTGTTTGTTCTTCTGCTGTGTGGGAACTTCCTTACCCTGGAGTCAGAGAGAGGGACAGAATTTAGGTTCACATTTCAGGTATTCAAATTCTAACAGAGTTTCCCAATTTCTCAGCTGTTTCTCAGCCCATCACAAGCCACGTTTGTTTGAACTAAAGTGTATTATTGTTTGCATCAAAATGCTCAGTGTCTGCTGACCCAGATCAGGATCCTGCAGCAGTAACAACATTTTCACACAAGTGCTGAACTGGGCTGTAAGTTCTCAGCAGGGTTGTGTAGGTTCAGTCTGAGAATTCAGGTTTTTTCCTTCAAATCCCTCATTATATCTGTGCTGCCTGTGCTGGAGCTGAAATTTTCTTTTGCAGATCTGGTATCACACCCTGTGGGATATGGTGGGTACTTGCTCTGCTCTCACACAAAATCCAATCTGCCACATCTTAAAATCATGGAATCCTTTAGGTTGGAAAAGCTCTCTAAGGTCATGGAGTCCAACTGTTAACCCAGCACTGCCAAGGCCACCATTAAACCATGTCCCCAGGTGCCACATCCACATGTCCCATGAATCCCTCTGGGGTTGGTGACTCCATCCTTGCCCTGGGGAACTTCTCCCAGAGCTTGATAACCCTTTTGGTGAAGAAATGTTTCCTGATATCCAATCTAAATTTCCATGAAGCACTTAAGGCTCTTCTGGCAGCAGAGGATTGGAGATGTGAGCTAGTAAAAGGAGGAAAAGCTGTTTCATCTATTCCTCTTAAAAAACCTGGAGCCTTGGGAGGGGTAGGGGTGGTGGGTAGTCTGTGGTTACACATCCACTGTTTTCCTACCCACTAAAATCCTCCTCTTCCAGCATTTCCACTTGGCTTCAGAGTTCTGTAAAACGCAGAGATTTCATTTCATACAGTTGTGTTAAGTATCAAAAAAAACCCAAAAAATTATCTTCATCATATCTTTTTTTTCTTTCCCTAAAGCAGAAATACCTATCAACTCTCATTTTCTGTGTACGTTGACATAAAACATGGAACAGTTGCATTAAAACCTTTTGTGTATTTAAGGTTATTCTCTGAGCGATGTCCAGAAATGTACTCAGAAGGGCTTTAACATTGCTGTGGATCTTCAAAAAGTCTCTGTGGGGCTTGGAGTGGATTCAGCTGGCTGTAAAGCCCTTTTGAAAGAGATTGGAGGTAAGCACAAAACACCTCTGCCATTTCATTTCTTTGTCACAGCGAAAGGAGGATTTGGTGATCGTGCCTGCCTGAAATATTTCCCCACTCCCTCACAGCCACTTTTGAGTGTGCAGGCTAACCCCAGCCAGAGTGGGAAATGTCTCAGAGCTTGGGTTTTCTTCCAAGATTTTCTGTGTAGAGAGTAAATATCGGCTCAGCATCCCAAGGAGAAGCAGGGACAGATCAACCATCACTCACCTGGCTGTGTTAAATATCAACCCCCACCTCTCAGCAAGGCAACCCAGCACCCCTCTTTGTGCATCCTGAGGGGAAAACTGGGAGGTGATGGTGTTGTGGGAGCCTCTGGGGACGTGGGGAGCTGGGGGTGTGCACCACCAGGGTGCACCTGGAAATACATGGAGGGGAACAGGGAATATTCCTGGTGGTGAGGAGCATCGGGCTGTGGAAGGACCTGTGAGCTTAAAACCACGGGGAAGGAATTTAGGGGAGGGATGCAGCGTCCAGGATGGTGAATTCCTGCAAGGCAGCGGGAGGGACACAGGACACACTGTAGGGAACCAGGTGAGCAACACCTGTGGCATTTTTCCTTTGCCCTCTGAGTGGGGCGGGTCCTGCACGGGAGCGTTTTTGCTGTTAGCTGGTAACTGCAGGGACAGGTCCTGGACGGAAGCATTTTTGCTGTTAGCTGATAACTGCAGCCCACAAAGACACAGCCTGGGCAGAGCTGGGCACTTTCCTGAGCTCATTTTTGCAGACAGCACTGCCAGGAAACGCTTTGTGGAGGATTTCGTGGCGCTGGTCCGCGGCGGAGCGAGCGAAGGCATCACCGCGCTGGCCCACAGGGACCTGCCCACGGCCCAGCTCCTGCAGCAGTGGGGAGATGCTGTGCAGTACAACCCTGAGATCATAAAGCTGAAGGTACTGCACCCTCCTCTTCCTCCAGCCCCAGCTGAACGCCTTGGAGAACTCTGCGAATTAACAGAGTTAATAAATAAACAGGAGTTAGAGAAAAACAGCTTAATAAACAGGAGTTAGAAAAAAAAAACCCAAAACAGGAATAACAGACCTTATTGTGCAGAGTAGCTTCTCTTAGAGAACATGAAATGAAAAGGTGCAGTGCTTTAAAGGGACTGGGGTTGGAAATACTCAAAGTAAAAGGTTTTAACCCTTTAACTTGGCTGTGCAGATGTCATTTCTTGCTGCCTGCCAGGCAGATCAGATGATTCACCTTCTGTTTTACCAATGTATAACTTACTAAAAAGTGTATCTGGCAGCATGTATTTTATAAGGATTTCTATTTTCCTTGGTGTTTATCAACTTCTGTGAGCACCAGCGACCATTCTTGTGCATACCTGGATGTTTGTGCAGCTTAGCTGAACCTTAAAAACAGGAGTTAGGCTTTGAAGAGTGCAGGAGTTTTTGATCCCTGGAGAGTTTTAGAAATGCAAAAAAGCAAGCAGAAGTGTGTAGCAATTCTGCCTCATCATCCTTAATGTCAAAATGAGTGAACAGTACAAAGATGCAAGAGAACATCCTTTTAAACAGGAGTTTGGGCTGGTAGAGGTGGAAGTTGATTTATAGTTGTTTTTCATTGTAAAATTTAATTTTAGGCAAAAATCTTTACATTTGTAAAAGGGGGTTGTTTCTCAAGAAAGAGGTGAATCCCAAAAAGGTGAAGCAAGCAAAAATCAGTAATTTGGAAATACAGGCAGTGCCCATCTGGCACTTGCTGCAGCCCCTGGTGTGCTGTGGATTGACCTTCCAGAAATGCTCTGGGAGGTCTCAGGGCAGAGACAAAAGAAATGCAGCCCTCTGCACCAAATTCCCCACACTGAAAAACCTCCCATGAGGAATTGAGGTGTTCTTTGTCTTGCCTGGCATCACTGACCAGGCTGCCCAGTGAAAAACCTCAGGCAGATGTAATTTGGATTTGGTATCTTCATTTCCATACCAATATCCCTGTGGGGCTTGAAGATCAGAAGTACCAGCGGAGTGTGACTAAATGTCAGCCCAAGAATGCTTAGTTAGGGAAAACTAAAGCAAATCAGTTCATAAATCATCTGCTGGAGGGACTTGGCAGGTCACTCTTAGTGTATTTCCTCATTTGTATGGTCTGAATTCAAAAAGCAAAGTATGGATCACAGATAATTGATGAAGAGTGGATGTACAGCAGGAGGAAATGAATTTTTTTTTTATTGGAACATTCTTTAGTTCTTGTAGCTTGGGGCTGTGACAGCAGGAGGGTGATCTTTTGTGGGTCCTGCAGTGAGGATGGGAATTTGGGGTGGATCCTCTGATGGCACAGGGAAGTATCATCCCCCTGGCAGTGATGGCTGACTGGCACCATTGGCACCCCACTTTTACTTTCCCTTGTTCTCAGGAGGAAAATAAATGAGTGAGCCACAGTCTCCTTGGTCCCTGCACATTCACTGTGCTGTGCACACCCTTGTCTTCCCTCCCTGATCCCATCTGCAGATGGAGATCAAATCCTCTCCCTTCTGGAAGGCAATGAAACCCTTACCTGGGCTCTGTAAGGATAAAAACCAGCCTTGAAATGCAGGAGTGGTGAAGGTGGAAGTGCTGATGTGGGTCTCTGTGCTGGGGGGCTGTAGGAGGAGATTTTTGTGGATGGTTTTTAGGGGGTATTTTTAAAATCAGAGTAAGAGATCAGTCAGAAAATGTAAGTTGGATCAAATCTGATCTAAAAATGTCTGTACCAGAAAAAATAGACGTGAAAGGATTTAATGAAACTCCTGTGCAACTTAGCCTGTTTCTTATCCAGCAGTTTGGCTGCTGTATTTTGTTGTTGTTTGTATTTTGTATTTCCAGCTGCTCTGGTGTTGGAAACCAAGGGGAGCATCCCTGGGAGTATTCTTGACATCATGGCCTTGTTGTTCACAAGGTTTTAGCAAAAAGCCATGGGAAACCTGGAGTTTGTGCCACACAGCCTCCATTTCCCCCCTCCAGCTCTGCCACCACCGAGCCCTGGGATGTTCACAGCATTTTGAGCTTGGGATAAATGCAGTTTCTCCCTCTCCTTTAGGCAGAGCCTCTGTATGAGCTGGTGACTCCCTCTGATGTGGCTGATTCCAGCAAAATAAAGGAGAATCTGCGCCGGGCTCTGGATGAGTTCCAGCTGGAGAGCAGTTCCTGTCGCTGTGCCCCGTGCCACGGGAATGGCATCCCCTTCCTCAGAGGTACAGGGCTCCTGCTCCTCTTCTCCACCCTCTAGACTGAAATGAGTTGGGAATTTGTGGGGAGCACGTGGCAAGCAAGCTGCTCTTTAGTTTTTCCTGTCATTTCTTTATCAGGGAATTACTCTGTGTTTTTAAAGTTGCTGTGTTCATAGAGTGCTGGTAAGTAAAGACAGTAAAGTCAAGGGATGTGTCTTTGTCATGGGAGTGACCATTATCAGTTTTACAGAAGAATTTGTTACTTCTCAATTATACATTTAAAAAAAAAACCCACCCTTGACATCTTTTAAGTCTCCTCCTTTTGCTTTTAAAATTGCTTCCATCCTCCTGGAGAAGTGACTACTGTCTCAGCATTAATTAGTGTTTGTAAAAGGGTTTTGAAGATGAAAAGCACCATATAAGTGCCAAGCACAGTGATCATCACCACCACCCCCACCTCCCCCTGCTCCTGATAGAAGCTGTCCTCCTCTGTAACAGGGTGTGATTTAAAAAATGAAGGGGAAAAATAAATGGAATGAAAACCACTCTGTCTAAACAAGAGATATATGATGTGATGAGAGCTTCTAACAAAGGGACCATTTTGTCAAGTGCCTAACTCCAATCTGCATCTGCAAAAGTCCTGATGAGAATTGTTATCATCAAATTGTTTCTAATGCAGAAATGATCACTTCAGGTACCAGCCAGCTGATTGTAGCACTTCAAGCATCTGTCTTGTGGTGACCTTTGTTTAAATAACTTTGTAGGAGCTGGGTCCAGGTTAGTATTTCATTTGGGATCTTCTCAGCAAAGGTTTTAAACGACCATGTATTTTCCTAAGTGGGAACTCTTGTCTGACATGGAATGCACATCCCTGGGCAGCCAGTGCAGGGATATTGGGCTTTTCCTCTGCCACAAAGCCAAGTTAGGATATTCCTGTCCTGGTTGCTCTTTTCTTGATGCTGCAGTTTGTTCTTTATCAGCTTTACCAAGAGCTCTCTCCAGAGGCCCCAAATGCTAAAAGGACATGGAGCTGCTGGAGCGGGTCCAGAGGAGGCCACAGGGAAGGCAGGATTAGATGAGATGTTGGGAAGGAATTCCTGGCTGTGAGGGTGGGCAGGCCCTGGCTCAGGGTGCCCAGAGAAGCTGTGGCTGCCTCTGGATCCCTGGAAGTGTCCAAGGCCAGGCTGGACAGGGCTTGGAGCACCCTGGGATAGTGGAAGGTGTCCCTGCCATGGCAGGGAGTGGGATGAGATGAGCTTTAGGCTCCCTCCAAACCCAAACCATTCCAGGATTCTGTGGCCTCTTTTGGAGGACTCTGTGGTCCCCTGGCTTGTGGAACTGCAGCAGTGAGTCTGAGGTTGAGCTGCAGGGCAGGAACAAATGTCTGGGGAGGTGAGAGGGGCTGCAGGGCAGTCACAGCTCCCTCCTCATTGGCATTGATCCCTTCAGCACTGGAGAAAAATGATGACATTTCACCCACTGTCCCTTCCTCCCAGAAGATGAAGTGCTGGAGAGAAGAGGATGTCTGCTGGGAAATGTGGCTCCAGGCCTGTAATTCCCACCATCTGTGCTTGCTTTTAGGAACAGAGTGTGAGTGCTTGTGTCCCCTGGGCTACAGCGGCAGCGCCTGTGAGATCAGCAGGAGGAAAGGTGAGAGGGACCCAGGAGACAATCCCAGCCCTGTCAGGGGTGTCCAGGGGTGGCAGCTGATGGATGGGGACTGATGCCAGCCCTGGCTGTCCCCACCTGGGCCCCTGCAAAGGGGACAGATGTATTTTCCCTGCCCTCTTCTGAATTTCTGTGCCCTCTTGAAGAGGTGGGTTTATTTTTGCATGTACATGCCTTGCAATTGTATCAAAATAGGAATTTCTGCCTAGTTCACAATCCCTGGAAAGCCTCAGGTCTCCTCCTTAGGAAACAGCTCTGTTTCCTACGTTTTTCCCTTTGATGAAGGCAGCATGTTGCAAACTGTTCTCCCCCAGATATGCTACCATGCATTTTAGTCTTAAAATCTTATTATGTTGTTTTGAAGCATTTATTAATGCTTCTTGGTCACTTTATGTCTCTGCTGTCTCCTGACTGATGTTCTTAACTCCTTCTAGTTTAGGATCATCTATGAATTTAATCATTTTGTTTACTTCTTCCAGCTCATTAATTAGATGCTAAATAATACCAGATCCCAGGCACCCAGGGCTCTGGCAGCAGCCCACAATTTGATGCACTGCATTTATCACTGGCTTTGTTTACAGCCTTACCCAGTACTCATTCTGCATGGTTGTGTCCAAACTGAGCCAGGCTGAAATGCACCTGAAGCCAAGATTTCACTGAACAGGGGCTCAATTTTTGGGTATTTCTAAGGCAGTCCATGGAGCCTTGAATGGTGGAGTCCCTGACACCTTACTTCAGTCTGTTTTTCACACTCATAGTCACATCCAACCCTCCCAAAGCTCACATCCATCCATTTGTCAAGGCTGTAACTTCATTTCTCACTCCCATTTCCTCCTTTTATGTGTTGCCTCTGTGATTCTCAGGATTTTGAATTTATGTCACTCACATGCTCAGGGTCCAGAAGAATCAGTGTAATAGGAAAAGCAATGGAGGGAAAGCTGAATAGTCAAGCTGTTGTTCACTGAAGTGCTAACACTGCCACCTCAAAATGCAGCTGAGACAAGTTTAGTTGGTCTGCTTCCTATCTAGGCTTGGACTAAGACAAAGAGAGAAACATTCTTCAAGCAAATATAAAGCTAATTGCCCTTTTTTTCCCCCCTTTCATGTCTTCCTGAAGTGTAGTTTGAACAAACACCAGAAATGCTGAACAGAGAATTAACATCTCTGAAACAATCCCTCATTGTTAATGACTCTAGGATATTGTTAGTGATGTGGACAGAGGCAGAGCTGTTTGTATTCAAATTCATGGGAGCTGACAGCTTTTCCCATGCAAAGAGCTGCTTGTTTCTGATGCTCCTTTGCATCTTTGTTGTTGTTTCTTTTCCAGATGCTGCTATCAATGGAAACTGGGGGTGCTGGGCGAGCTGGTCCCCGTGTTCAGGGGGCCAGAGGACAAGAAGGCGAACGTGCAACAACCCTGCCCCACAGAATGGTGGCTCCTCGTGCTCAGGGCCAGACTCTGAGACAGTTCCTTGCTAGAAGGAATCAGCAGGAGCTCACACAAAACTGATGGGCAATTGGCAGATTGCTTGGGAAGACATCACCTCCCTGGCTTCCTGAGTTGGCCTCGCTCTGCCCATGGGTCTCAGCCAAATTGGGAACATTTCAGAAGACACTGGGAGCTGGGAGGGTGTTAGGAACCACACCTTTGGATGTGCAGTTGTCCCTTGGGATTGAATGTGCTTACTGACCTCAATATTTTGCCTTTTCCCTGTCTTTGTTGCAATGGGCTAAATGAGACAAGCTTTATCTCTGTCTGTATTTGGTAGCTGCATGATTTCAAATTGCACTGTCTTGTTGTTGAAGGTTCCTTTGAGATAAGAAGAGACACTTTGATCTCACGTGCAGCAGGATGTGCAGTGATGCACAGCTTCTCTGAAGGCAGCTGTGTCATGTGGAGCAAAATCCAGCACATTAAAGCCTAAATCTCAATGAGCACAACAGTATCTAACGTGACATTTAGAGCCACTGTGCCTCACTACCCTGCTTTCTCAATTTATTGTATTGTTCCCACCCCTGCCATGGCAGGGACACCTTCCACTGTCCCAGGTTGCTCCAAGCCCTGTCCAGCCTGGCCTGGGACACTGCCAGGGATCCAGGGGCAGCCACAGCTTCTCTGGGACAAATGGAACATTTTGAAAAAGCTGTCTGCACATCCCCTGAGGTCTTCTGCCCCAGACAATCTGTGATTAATAAGTCTGATCCCATGAAATCCAGTATTCCAGCTGCTGCTGGGTGCACCCAGGGTGGGACATCTGACTTGGAGAGAGTTCACTATGAAAAGAGACAAACTGGTTTGCCTTTTATTGCCATCCCTGGGGCTGTGCATCACAGTCCAGGTCTGACAACAGAGGAGCTTTAAAACACTGTGCGCCATTTCGTGAGCCTGGATCCTTCCAGGCACTTCCCTCCTACAGCTTTGTTGGTGGCAAATGATTTTTGCACAGGCATTTGGTGGGGCCTGCTGTGAAATAACCAGCAACAAACCAGCATTGCTCCAAAAGGCAATTCCAGCAGTGCAAAGTTGTTCGTGAGTGTTGTGAGTCTTCCAACATCTGCAAGGTCAAACTCTTCTTCTGGGGTTTTTTTAGCAGAGCTGGTGATGGTGGGCAGGTTCTGCCTGTTCCTTTCCTTTCAGACTGATGTTGTCTGAATGCAATTCCTGTGAGAGCAGCTCAGGCTCCCTGACACCTGAACAATGGAACATGCATTTAGTTGTAGCCCTCATGCCGCCTCCACACTTATCGACAGGGCTTCTGTGACAGCTTGAAGAAAGGCAGAGCACATTGCATATGTAAAACAAGAGGGCTCTGTGCTCATTATGGGCTTCATCATTTAGCTGCCAACCCAAAACATTTCCCTTTTCCACTGTGTAGCTGCAATATCTTTTATGTGGTGGAAATTTGCCAAGAGATTCTTTTTTGGGTCATGGTCAAAGAGGTCACTGCTTGTGGGAAGTAGGATATTCCTCCAAGTTTTTTGCAGGGGCTCTGCAGCAGGACCCTTAGCATGGTTCACCCCTGGGGACACAAACTGCAGTGTCATTGCCTGCCCTTCTTGAGAATCATCAGTGTAATCTGATTAAGGACATTTCTCAGATGAGTCAAGTGGCTTTTGTAAATTTAACCACCTTTCCTGATCCCCAAGCTGGTTAAACACACAGCAGTGGTGCCTCTCTCCACTGCTGTGCCAAGGACAGCCAAGTGTAGCGACCTGATTTGGGACTCTTGTTCCCAAACCAGAAAATCAGTTTTTTTGAAGTGGTGACAGTACCTGAGTTTGTATATTTTGTGGGGGGAAGGGGGAGGTTGGAGGAAGAGAGGAGAGGTTTGACAGTCATCAAGATCATCAGGATAGTCTGACTGAAGTACGAGCTCAGCAGTGGCTGAATATTCAGCCTGTAGGCTTAGAAGCCTCCCATAAAGGACATAACTTGATCTTGTCCTTGTGATTTTGTGCTTTGATTCACCTAACTAATGATTTATTACAACCTGGAGGGTTATAAAAAATACTATGCTGAAGCTTTTATTGTTTCATTTTGGTTGGCATTAAATTTTGGTACCATCTTTTACTGGTGTTCCTAACTCTCCCTCCCTGTGTAAGTTCAGAGTAATAACGCTGGTGTGAAGGCTGCAGGCGGCTGTGCACGTGTTCAGCACTGCTTCTGCTGCTCTAGCCCATTCCTCTGGCTAAGATACTCCTCTCTGTGGGCTCTCCTGCATCCCATGTTGTATTCTCACAAGGTTTTGTGAGGAAAAGAGAACAAACTGGATTTATTTGCACCTCCCTGCTTGAAGACATTGCTGCTGGGGTATGGCAGCTTCAGGACCTCCCAGAAGGGTATTTCAGGTGAGCTGTGATTGCCTCATCCAGCTTTCCCAGGACAAAACCACCTGGAATCTTGCCACCCCTAACATCTCCATCAGCAGTGGGAAGCTGGATTGCTTTCCAGCCTGGATTCATGTGCTCCCTGCTGTGTCATGTCAAGGAGACACTTCCCCTGTGAGGCTGGAACGTTGTCCAGGCTGCAGCTGGGCACTTGCAAACTCAGTATTGCTAAATTGCTTTATCATGCTGCTGTTCCTCCCACTTTCAGGTGGATGTAGTTGTTCCTGCCCAGGTCTTCTCCCACATCGAGCTGTTTTGTTGAAAGCAACCCAGAAAGGCCATGCAGAGGCATTAGCAGTGCCCAAATTTCAAACTCCTGCTTTTACCCTGGTGGCTGAAGAGCCCAGTGAGCACCCAACACAACTGCCAGCTTTCAGGTCAAATCATGCCTGCAGGTTTATCTTCCATTTATATCCAATTTTAATGCCTCCTGTTTCTGTAAGTCAAAAACCTAGAGTTGATATGGTAATTGTTACCATTATAAACAAATATTTTTACTTATTTGTAGTGCAGCACCACAGGTCCCACTGAGGTGGACACGATAGAGCAGCACCACCACCACCAGTCCCTCCCCAGACTCACCAGAACCTGGAATTTCTTTAGTTTCAGGTTTTTCTGCTGGGATTAAGTGTTTTGTATCTGTTTGTGCCCATACATTCCTCTTTATAAAAAGGGAAGGCAACAATTTTTAAGCTGCTCCTGCCAGGGAATTTTTGCCTGCTCTAAACTGCCAGGCTCAGAGGGACACAGGCGTTGGGGCAGCTGATGTGACATTGACCCTGAGGTAGAAAACAGCTCTGTCTCAAGCACTGCCCTTATCTCCTCTTCTCTTAGCTGGTTATCTGGAGCCTACACCTTGCAACTTCAGGTGTATTGTCATCAATCATTTCCCATTTTCTTCTGCGTGCTGGTTCCTCTCTGCCCTTCCTTTGTTAATAACCCAGTTTGCCTATATCCATAAAAATATCTGATTGTGATACCATTTATCCAAAGCGCCATACATCCATCATGTGCTTATGAGCGAGATAAACAAGTTCTCCTGGGAAATACGCCGCCAGAAATATATAGGATAAATAACTGTATCAAATGTATGTCAGTGTGCAAGAGGGGAAAATCCATTCATTAAAACCCGGGTGGAACTGCAGTGTTTTATTGTACCCTCCAAGCTTTTAGTTTAACTAAGAAACGAACATTTTTGCTGCTTATCTCATCTTGCACAACTCTCCTGCTGCCCACTTCAGCACGAGATATATTAGCTTCTTCCACTGCCATTGTAAATGTGTAATTGCTCATAATATTTTTTTTTTTTCTCCCTAGACCTTACAGGCAGCTTCTTCTTTTCTTCTGGCTTCAGCTTTGCTGCTCCTGGGTTTCAGCATGTTTGAGCCCCTGGGGTGGAGGGGGAGGAGAGGGGCACTACCAACCTGCCTTTGGTGTTTGAAGGAAGCCCCTGGGTTTGTGTCTCAGTGCCTTGGGCTGTGAGGTGAGTGATGAGAATGAACAACTGCAGGTAAGACATTGCTTTCCTGCTTTTATTTATATGTTTCATGGTGGGGATTTTGCATGCAGTTTCTTTAATCACTTGGATTTATTTTCTTTTTTCTGTGGTTCTGTGATTTATCCTCCTAGAAACAGCTCTAAAAGCTGAGGATGCAGGTTGTTTTCCTGCAGGCCCCATCTTTTCCCAGCCTCCAAGGCATCAGATCCTCCTGTTCATTAATTTCTCCCCTCTGGTCAAAAAAGAAGCGTGCTCAGTTTTCTGACTGAGGTGACTTTGTACTCCTTTACTTGCAGGCATTTCCCTGAGTCCTTAGGAGTTGCTGTAAAGGTAAGAACTGCTTGTGATCCAAACTGCTCCTTGGTGTAAGAGCCCTGTCTCGTGTTTCCACAAAACCTGGCAGCCCAATGCCAAAGAGCATTCATTAAATCACCTGTTGTGATCCTACATTTCACATGCCTTTGGATGTCTAAGTCACACTGATCCATGAGTGCTCCATGCTGCTGCATTTCCTAACACAGAAGATGTCAAATTCAAGCCCTTGGGAGCAAATTCCTCTCTGGGTGAGCAGCTCCTTCACCTGGAATAGCAAGCTTGGCCCAAAAGGCCACAGCTTTGCCCCCCAGCAAAGGGATTTTTTTTCACAGAACAATCCATCTCAGGGTTTGAGACAACACAGTTTGTTGTTTTCAGCCCATAGTTTCATTTACAAGCAACAAAAGAAAAAAAAATGGTGAAAAGATTGGCCTTTGGCAAACATGCCCACAAAAGAAAATATGGGGCCAGATCTTCAGGTGCCATAAATCAGCTGCAGTGAAGGAGCAACAGTGATTTACATCAGCTGAGTGTCAGCCTGTAAATCCCGACTGACACACAGTTGAAAAACAAGCATTTCCAAGCACCTGAGCAATTCCTTTCACTAAACCACCATTCCTTTCTGCTCCCTCCCTCCATTCAAATGCCTACAGAAGGGCTGCTTTGTGCTTTGAGGTCTTGGTGCTGTTGTTGTTCGTAATGCCTGATTCCTTCTCAGGGCTTTTTTCCCCCCCTGCTCCCCCTGCAGTGAAAAGCTCAGTAAAATGAAGTGCCATTCGCCTTCCGTCCATGCCGGGTTTTTGTGGCAGTTCATTAAGAAGAGGGAGCTGCAGGCTCTCGCCGTGGTCTCTGGACACAGTTCAATACTGTGTGCATTCTTGTGCTGAGATTTACGTCTCACATTCAAAAAAGCCCCTTAAATCAAGCAGCCTGTTAGCATCTTCTCAGGCTCTGTGTGCCTGGGAGATAAAATGCCTGCGTGCTAATAGTCAATTCATCACTGATCTTACAGAGGAAAAGCCTTTGCTCGTGTGGGAACATCCTCTGCCGAGCCTTTGCGCTCGAGCCTCTCTATTTATTGCTTTATTTATTTATTTTAAATTCCTCATCAGCTCGGGCTTACATTCAGCAAGGATGCTTCAGCATCTTGAGGCTGAAGCCTTCTCCATGCAGAGCAGCATATGGCTTTGCTGCAAATGCAGCCCTGGCCAATATGCTGGACTTACAAATCTGACAGTGCCAACTTACAAAAGTTTCGTGGTACATATGTCAATACCAACTGCAGAGATCGTGAGCTTTTCCTGAGTTTCCCAAAGGAAAATATATAAACTCCCTGAGAGTCAAGCTTGGTTACGTAAACACTCGCAGTGGGTTTATTTCATGGCACGCTGTAGCCTCGTGGTCACTCAGCAGTTCCACCTCCTTTGGGTGGATTCTCTGCCATCTCCTGTGCTGCAGCAGTGGTGCTGGGCACTGGTGGGGCTCCCATCACATCTGGTGGGGCTCCCATCACATCTGGTGGGGCTCCCACCACATCTGGTGGGGCAGAACCACAGGAGCAGCTGGTCAGGTTTCACACAGTGAATCCATCGCGTGTACAAACGCATCACCGGTCAATTATTGCTCCCGGGGGTAATTCCGTGGCACGCCTGGAGTATTTATAGCCCAGCCCAGGTTCCAAACCACCCCGTCCCAGGCACCTTGGGCTTTCAGCAGGCTCTGCTCTGGAGGTCTCTCCCAGCACAGGGCTGCCCGCCGCGCTGCGGGGCAGGGTTGGAGCAGTGCCGGCTGCGCCGCGACGTCCCCGCCTGGCACGGGGACCAGCCCGACCAGCAGCTCCAGCGCCCGTCCGCCTCGCCACCTGGGGACACACAGAAAGAAAGGGAACAACAAACAAAAAAAGGGATTTCAGGTCTGGCTGAAACTTCTCTGGGTATGGACTCCCTGCTCTATGCCCAGGCTGTTGAGATCAAGGCACGTTGAAGCCAGAGCGGATGAATCAGCATCACCCCAAACACCAACAGCTCTTTCTTGTCCATCTCATCTGAAACCCTCTGCCTTGGTTTTCCTTTCCCAAAGTGCAGCTCACAGCTCTCTGTCCAGCAACTTCCTTGCCTGTGGCCAAGGCAGAGGGACAAAAGTCCCCTGAGGTTGTGGGGATGTTGTGAAAAGTCCTTTTGGAGATGGGTCATTCCAAAGCTTTTTCATTACAGTACAGACTGAGCTGTCAGGAGCGGTCGATACTATGGATTATGGCAGTGCTCCTGAATGATGGGAATGCTTGATGGCTGTCATTTACTGTCGTTTTTTATTTACTCATCTGGCCTTCATGCCTGGCTTGGGCACTTTATTAATCCAGACAGCACAAATGGATGCGTGTGCTCTTATTTAGTGCTGGCTGGGAAGCTGCGCTTTCCATCTGCTGGAACATCGTGTTTAAAAAAAAAAAAAAATATTAGGTTTGGGCTTAAATGAGTTTTGGAACTGAAAATTTGAAACTAAAAATTGCCCGTGAGTTTAGAAGTGTGCCTGTCCCCACTGTTGCTAAAATCAAGGAGCACAGGGCTGGCCAGACCAGTGCTCTGCTTTGGTGGCAGGTCCTGGGCTTCCCAAGCAAATTCCTGAGATTTGGAGACAACTTAAAGAACCTGAGCTTTTTAAACAAACCCACTTTGCAGTCACTGAAGCAAAGCTTTGGCATTCAGCCTCACAAACCATCTCCCCAGCTCTGCTCCAAGTCCTTATCTCATCACAGCTTTGATTTTGCACTGGTGAGACCCCAGTGATGAGCCCACGGTTGAAGGCCTGGAGCTCTGCCTGGTGGAACTGCTCTGAAGATGGATTTTTCTGCCAGCTTCATGTGCTGAGATTTAGATTTTTTTTTTTGTCATCATGAATCAGGACAAAAATATCCAGAGAGAACTGCAACTTTTTTTTGGAAATGAAAGAGCCTGTTCTGACCTCGGCTTTTTTTGCTACCCACTTCACTTTTTGGGATAGTATAGAAAGTGACAAAGAAAACATAAATATAAGCCTGTCACTTTGAAAAAAACATATTTTTTCACCCCAAAATAGATACTCTAGTCAAAATGCATCTCGGGAGGGGGTGGGAAATCTGGCAATGTACCAATTTTTTTTCTAAAACAGCTTTTTTGGTGGCACTTTGTGTGAGCAGTTGCTTCACCTGAGCCTTTCCCCTTCCCTCCCCTCCCTGCCTGCTGAGGTTTGTGCTGTCCCCCTTGGAGCAGCCATCCTTAGTGGGATGCCACAAGCCCTCCAGAGGATTTCCTGGATTTAATCCAAACACACCCTCATTTCCATTACTCTATTTATAGTAATAATAAATTGTAGAATGGTTCAGGTTGGAAAGGAACATCTCATTCCACCCCCCTGCCATGTGCAGGGACACCTTCCACTATCCCAGGCTGCTCCAAGCCCTGCCCAACCTGGCCTTGGACACTGCCTGGCATGGGACAACCTGTGCCAGGGTCTCACCACCCACACAGGGAAGATTTTCTTCTTCATATCTAATCTAACCCTGCTCTTTTTCAACTTAAATCCATTTCGCCATCTCAGTCTCTTGCGGGGCCGCTCGGCATAACGCAGCAATAAAAGAAGGGAAGGGTGGGATTGATGTGTGGATGCTGCCATGGAGGGGGAAAGGGGAAACCCATCCCCTGTGCTGCCTCTCGCCCTCCCCTCTCACCTGGGCGCTCGCTGTGCTGGCAGGCAGCCCCTCTGTAGCCAGGGCGGCAGTGGCAGGCGCAGGTGTCACCCAGCAGCACGGGCTCCCCGTTGTTCTGGCAGGGCCCGCAGCGGCAGGGGCTGAATTCCAGCAGGAACTCTCCCAGAGCCCGCTTCAGGTGCTGCCCTTTGCTCTCCAGGTGGCCCAGGCCGCTCCTGAGGAGGATCTCGTGGATGGGCAGCAGCTGCGGAGGATGGAGATGGATGGCACGGAAACAATTTGAGCTGGGCATCGACTGGGATGCTGTGACATTGCTGGATAAATTCAGGACTCGGGAAAAACTCATTTGTCTTCCTCGACAGCTGCATGTACATCATGCAAATGTGGTGCTGCCCCAGTGAGGAGCCACCGTTCCAAAACCTTCCTCATCTTGGAGGTTTGTGTGGATTGGCTTTTCTGGACATGCTTTGGAGTTTTAGTATGGATTCCGGTGATAAATTAAAACACCCCAGTAAGCCCATTTTTTGGGCTGATTTCCTAGTGCTGTCACAATCCCTGAGATTCTTGCATGCCTTTTGCCTTTTTGAAGAAAATGTTTTGGTAAGAGCTTTGGACAGAGAGTATCATCAAAATTTATTGCCATCCTGTCACTTGCAGTGGCCAGATTGTGAAATATCCAGTAAATGCTGAGAATGAGGAATTTTGCCTATATATATTTTTTGCCCTTTGATGTAGTGAAATAATACTGTCATCTACAGCTTTGGGAAAGTAACTGGCTCATCATATTTTCCAGCAGCAAAATCCAGTTCCTATATACCAGTCAGCAAAAATAGTCCAGTTTGGGCAGCAATTATAACTTGCCCAACTGAATATTAATATTCAATGAGTATTGAAGCTAAAAACTTGGGACTGTGTGAGGCCACTTATTTACATTTGTCCACTGATGCACCTGTGCAAACGCTCCCTGTTTAGGCCAGGGATTTGTTCCAGAGAAAAGCTGGATGTCAGCTCTCTGTGCAAGGCACTGTGAGAGTGATTTGTGGGGAGGATCAGGATCAGCTGGGCTTTGGGAAGAGCTCTTAGGCAAATTTGCGCAAGGCTGTTGGACAAACTGAGGGAGCTGCAGATAAGAGCTGCTGAACCCCTCTGGTTGCAGGGTGACTGCTCAGCTCTGGAGCAGAGAGGTCAGTGCATGGTTTACTGGAAAATAGAGAGGTCAGTGCATGGCTTACTGGAAAATAGAGAGGTCAGTGCATGGCTTACTGGAAAACCGCAAGAAATTTTGCCCAGAACTGATGGGAACTTGTGCAAAAAGGTGAATAACCTGCAGCTGGAACTGAAAGCACTTCTGTGTTATCAGATCTTTCTGCCACCAGCTGCTGCCCAGGAAGGCTTGCACAGTCTTTCTCACCCTGCCAATAGCACAGATAATTCCCAAATCCATTTTCCCTTCTCCCACTCTCTGTCAGAGCTTTCAGACCTGCTTTCAAATGAAGACAAGAGGGATAGAAATGGCAGCATGTCCCTGCCATGACAGAGATCCTTCCCCCACATGCCACAGCTTCCCTTGGAGCAGACTGGTGATCTTGCCATCTTGGGGTACTTGTGGTCCTGCTGACCACAGCTGAGGAGTTGTGGTCACCCTCTCGTGCCTCTGCCAGCTCTACCCTGAATTATTTGTTTATAGGATTGCTCTTTTCTGTCCTTTTCCATCCCCTCTGCTTGCACTCATCTCCTCCCCCCCCAGAAGCTCTATAAGATGCTTCACTGATCTTCCCATTTTATGGGGCATCCAGTGAAACAAAAGGGAGACTAAAGCCTTGCTGATTTTTATGGCCACAGACCTTTTTGGAGTGTGGAGAAAGACAGGACCCAGCAGACAAAGCAGCCAGGAGCTCCCTGCTCAGAGAACTCCTGGAGGGGGGCCTGTCTGTGCTTTTGCTGGGTAACAAAACACCTTCCCCAGCCCCCTGTGAGCCCCCTGCTTGTACAGGAGGGCAGACAGCATCAGGGAGAATCCTAGGGATGAATACAACTGCAATTCATTGTGAAGCTGTTGGGGAACACATCAGAAACTTAACCTGGCACTAATCCAGCATTAAGCTCCTTGTCCATCTCCCTGCAGATGCAGTCTGTGGGAGATGTACTCCCCATTGTGAAATGAATAAGAGGTTACCAGATCAGTGGCCCATTACATTTAATCTTGTTCTGTGATGGGATCACAATAAAAATACGAAATGATCTGCTCGACTACACTTTCATTCCTTAGAGCAGCAGAGTTTCTTCAACTGCAGAAAAGCCTTACCTGGAAATCAATAACAGCAGGATTATATTTTAATGACCTGCCCCAGTGACGATACATTTTGCCATCCCAGCTGTTCAGGAGCCCTCCACTGTAGCTGGTATCTCCCCCTCTGATCCGGGGAATAATATCTTCCACAACTGCACTGTGGCTCTTGGCATCTGCAAAGTTGAATTGCACACGTGTAATTCAGCTGCTGTTCCACACAGGCTCCAGAAACTGCTAAATGGAGGTGAGATCAGTCCTGCAGGGGGCTGTCAGGGAGCTGCCTCCTGGGACTGATGTGAGCTCAGTGCTCCCTGCTTGTGGGGTGAGCCCTGCCACCTTATCACAAGGTGACAAGTTGAGCATCCCAAATCCTCTAAGTTGATAAGACCTGAAGAGCCTGCACTCCTCCAGCCTCGGTTTCTGGGCAGGACAATATGGGCAATAGATCCCACTATCTATAGCTCATTATGAAATGTACAGATTTGGGGGTTCCTACCCTCTTTGAGTACTTTTTAGAGTAAATTTTGACTTTTTTTAGTAGCCATGCACGCCCAGTCTGTCACTGCTGTGGACTGCAGCCTCCTCGCCACCCCACAGCCTCTGTTTCTAATCAGGTATGGCTACATTAATTCCTGCTCTTTTAAGAGGGATCAGTACTCCTGGATATGTGGACCCAAAGTTTCTGTGGTCCCACCTTTTCTGGGGGATGGCACCAGAGCTCCTTTCCTCACACCTCGTGTGACCCTACACGAATCTCTGTGCCCAAGTGACCAAAACAAGTGACCCCAGGAGCCCCAGCTGTACCAGTACTCAGGAGTCCTTTCTGTTTGCACTGAGTGTGTGTCAGAGTTGCACCCAGATCCAGTTTCTCCTTGCTGGCTGTAATTCCAAGGGACAGGCCAACACAGGCACTTATCTCCTCGGTGCTGATGGCTGCAAACCAGAAAGTAGACAGGTAAATTCAGTGACTCATGATATTCATTTTCCTACTTCTTTTTTCTGTCATTGAAGAAAAGATTCAGTTATTTTCATGGCTTGTATTTCGAAGTCAAAAGCTATTCTGGGCAGAGGACAGTGGAAAACCCCAATATTTTATTGGGGTGTGTTGGGTCTATCATATAATAGGTGTAAAAACTGTTTCCTTAGAAAATATTAGAAGAAAGTAAAAATCTTAAGGCTTCAGGCACAAATGTCCCTGTTTGATTCATATATTTAACAACAAACCTTTGGGTTTTTTTACAGACTAACTCATAACTACGGTAAATCCAGGAACAGCGGCTGAAATCAATAGATCCTCGCTAATTTTCCTAAATTCAGGATCTGACCCACCTATTAATGGCTTAAGCAGCACCTTAAGGAGTAACTTTTAGAAAAGGACTGTGTGCTGAGAGCTGCCAGAGCTTTCCTGCCTGCTGCTGCCAGCACCACCACATACATCATGAAAATATGTAACTGGAGAGCCATGAAGCGACTGCAGAGGGGAGAAGGGAACTAATGAGGTGGTTTCACCAAGGTAAGCAATGTGCATATTTCATACAGCCTGGTTTTGTGTAAGCACTTCAGTCTACTACAAATATGAGGCCGTCGTCCTCTTTAGTAGTTAGAAATTCCACTGATTTCAGTAAATGCGGGTATTGTAAGTAATAGGTAACTTTTATATTGCTCTTTTTTGTCAGAGGACCTTAAAGTGTTTTCCAAAGGAGCCTGGTGATCCATAGCATGGTTTTGAGAGGAGGCACAGAGGTCAGTGGGGTTTGTGTGTTGTGGTTTAATGGTGTGAAGTTTAAACCTCTGTCCAAGTCCCACCCTGGAGCATGATCTGCTGAACCTCAGCACTGGGGAGCTGGGCCTTGCCTTGCTTGTGTTTAAAATACTGCTCAAACACTCATGGCTCTGGTTTTGTGGAACTATGGAATGGTTTGGGTTAAAAGGGGCCTTTAAGGGCCATCTGGTCCAGCTCCTCTCCCTCATGGGCAGGGACATCTTCAACTACACAAATTTGTTCAGAGCCCCATCCAACCTGGCCTTGAATGTGTCCAGGGGTGGGGCATCCACCACCTCTCCAGGCAACTTGTGCCAGTGTTTCACCAACCCCATTGTAAAAAATTCCTTCTTTAATCTACATTGACCCTCTTTTGGTTAAAAACCATCACACCTTGTCCTGTCACACCAGGCCCTGATTAAAACCTTCCTTTCTAACAGGCCCTTTTTAAGTACTGAAAGGTTGCAATGAGGTCTCACCGGAGCCTCTTCTTGTCCAGGCTGAACAATTCCTCAGCCTTTTCTCATAGGAGAGGTTCTCCCCTCCTCTAATCAGCTTTGACTGAGGAATCAGAGGAGCTTTGTGGCCTCCTCTGGACTTGCCCAGCAGCTCCATGTCTTTCCTGTGCTGGGGACCCTGAGCTGGGTGCATCACTGCACGTGGGGCCTCACCAGAGGGGCAGAACCCCCTGCCTTCACCTGCACGTGGCCTTGTTGGACCTCATGAGGTTCCCACGGGCCCAGAGCTTCTCCAGGGTGTCCCTCTGGGGTGTCACCTGCAAACTTGTTCCCTTCTGCACACCCTCACTGGAGCCAGCTGGGGCACACATCTGCTCCTGGCCTGGTGGATCCAAACCCTGCTTGGGTACTCAGCATCCTGAGAAAAGGGGGTGCAAGTCCTTGCTTCAAGCTGGTGAGAGCTGAAACGTGCTCCAGACTTGAGTGGGAACTGCATCCCACTGCAAAACTGGGCCCTTGAGAAAGATTAAACGTGTAGCGCTCAATTACTTGTACTAAACTGTTCAACAGTTGTAAACACAGTGGGTAAAGTTCATTCACCCAAAGCAACATGAGTGATTGCTTATCTTGGTGCTGGAGTGCCATAAAATTAAACTTGAGGAACACCCTGATTAATTGATTTGCCATGGTTCCCGTTGAGTAATTATGTTCAGCGAGGGGCTGTCGATACCGTTCGCTATTGGTCGCGGCAAGATCGGGCCTTGATAAATGAAAAGTGGTTATCACTGCAAAAGGGTGGCCTCAGTAAATATTGGCACTTGAGGGGAGGGAGAGCCCTGATAGGGTTCTTTTTTTTTTTTTTTTATACAATATAATTTGCGATAGTTAAATGTGCTCGAGTGATAAGATTTACTGCTGCATTTTGAATTAATCAGAATATATGAAGACTCTTTCTAATTTACTCCGTGCATAATGTTCCTCCCATAAATGTTCTTGTAATGTGTGAACACATTATACCGTTTTCTGCTAAATAATAGAACCATAACAATCTATTTTAAAAACAAGTAATGAAAAATATTGATGGCAGAGCAACGAGGGACCTCGTTCTGACATATGTATTTATTTCACTCATGACCACATCCATATAAGCCCTTGCAGCCTGAAAGCTGGGAATGGGTCTGGCAGCAAAACTGCAGCCCTAAGCTCTGCAGTGAGTTGTGGATATCTGAACAGAGAAGGTGATTTCATGTTCAAAATTCAGGTTTCCTAAATGCTCCAAGTCCAGCTCTGTGCCGAGCCAGATGCTCAGTGACCACCTAAGCTGTGTCTCATTTAGGGAGGACTCAGCCAAGGGATCTTTTTCTTGGGCTTGTGCTTTAGCCACTGGTCTATAAAAAAATGAATATTCCCTGTTCCAGAGCATTTAGCAAACAGCCCCGTGGGCTGGGTGGGCCCTCAGGGTGCCGTGGGTGATGTAAAGCAGCGCCGTGCTCAGCCCTGGGGGGGCTCAGTGATGCATCTGCAGAGCTTCAGACTCATCTTAGCAAGCTCTAATTTTAAGACTTGAGCACTTACATCCTGATCCTAACCATTCCTCAGGGAAGGAGGATAATCCTCTTGCAAACACAGGCTCCAAGCGTGGCTGTGATCAACATTAGAGAAATCAGGGGGTTTTTTTACTAAATGCTTTCAGACAGTGGCATATCAGCCACTGCAGGTGGGTCCTTCTGGGTCAGTGTTGTGTGACACAGAGCACTGCTGGCTTGGTAAGGCTGGACTTCCTGGCAGAGCCTGGATTAGATGAAAATTACAGAATGGTGCTGCATTAGAATGAAAATTACATCTCTGCTGGGGCACGTTTTTGTCTTTTGCTGGACTTCAGCGTCCTTCTTTCTTAAGATAAAGCATCTCATAGCAGTAAATCTCCTTACATACACAGCAAGCACAAGATAAAGCAAAATAATAGCCTCCCTCCACATGCTCTTGATTAGTTCTTCCTCTGAAATTGGCAGTCTGCTTCCTGAAGACTTTCTTGCCAAGACCTTGTTCACTTCTGTATCACTCACCCTTCAAAGTGAAGAAGTAATTTGAAGAGGCAACATGTTTCCAAACATTAGAGGTTCAGGAACTTATGAAAATTCTCTCAATCAGTAATTTCTTGTGGAAAAATTGGCATGGTTAATGTGCAGTATGTAGTGCATAGTTATCCTAATGCTGACCAAAGGCAGAAACTGGGGCAGAACCATGAAAAGTATTGAAATTACTGAAGTTACAGCAATTTGCACCTGTTGTCCAAGATCACAATTTCCTTCTGCATCAGTGTCTGGACTGGAGTTACCAAGGCAGTGGTACCCTCAGCACAGCAGAGTGATGGCCCTTAGGGGAAATGGGATCTATTGCATTGTTGACACCTTTACAAAAGTTGACAACCCGGCTATTGAGCTAAAATCCCATATTATTGTTCTGCATCCCATGTTTTTGATTAGGAAAAATGTTACACTTTTGACTTGCTAGCAGTGGCAATTCCCACACTCTCGGCGTCTGCAGTGGGTGTTTTATTTAACTGAGATTTAGAGGTGGGGCCCTCCAGCCTCATACACTCCAATTTGTTGAGAACTGGAGCTAACAGGGGCCTGTTAGTCTCCAGATGTGACACTAAGCAGAGTAAAGTGGCAGAGGTATTGCTGAGTGCAGTGTGATATTGCCATTTAGAGAAAATTGTGGCCCTCGCTACGAACAAGCTGAAAGGGCTGAGAGGGCTGATTTGCTGAGCTCTGGGTGGCTTTGCAGCCTTCAAGCATTCATGGTGAACAAAGCTGACAAGAAATAGAAGAAGATTAGCAAGTGACACTGAAAAAGTGGAGAAAATAATGCTCAGGTTCCTTCCTTAATGACCAAACCCTCACCCAGGTACTTCTGAACTCAGAGCACGAAGCACATTTGGTGACACTCAAGCTAATCCCAAGCCACGTGGCCACATAGTGCCACCAGGTTGGAAATACCAGGTTTAAAGCAGAAAGCTTAGAACAGAGAATATATTTTGATTTTCTGACCTTTTCTTCGCATTTCCTCCTTATTGATGACAAGGATGTGCTCAAAGACACCCCCCATGGTGCCAGATGTCATGAAGTGGGTGCCGTAGTCGTTGATGAATTTGGCATACATGCCATAGTTGTAGGTGTCTGGGAGGTCCTGCAGGGAGAGCAGCACATCTTCATCCAAAACAATGTTGTCCCTTCTCATCTTGAAGCGAGCTGTCTGCACCTTGGTCACAGCTCTAATGAATCCAACATCCTGCAGGCAAAGAAAAGAGGAGCTGCAGTCAAGATTAATTTAAACTCATATGAATTTCTGGTCTTTAGGCTTGCAGGGGAAAGCCTGAGTCTCTGACTGTCAGTGTATGTATGAAAACAAGCCCAATTTTAAATTAAATAACGGTAATTCTTTTTTTAAAGTCTCTTTCTGATGTGCTGTGGAGGTGGAGGGCCTTGGGGGGTTGGGTACTATGGGGGTTTTATTGATGTGTGAATATGATCAGAGTTGGGCTCCACTTGATTCCCCTCTATTCTTCTGCAATTCCTTTTTTCTGGTTTCCTTTCCATACTGTTTATTCCCTTCTTGCTTTTTTCACAAACTCAGTGAGTGGCAAAGCACAAGGGTCAAGCCCAGCCCAGCAGAGGGGAGATTCCCTGGCCAGGAAGATGCTGATGGAGGGAGAATTTCCTGGATGTACCACCAGCTCCAAGGCTCCACCTCTATATTTGCCATTGCTTTGGACAAGTCTCCACTGCAACATAAGCAACCCTTTAAATGATTCCTCCAATAACTGATCATCATTTAGCTGCAAACATCATGTGAGTCTGGACAAGGGCACAGTAAATACTATAATGGTGCTCATTTCAAACAGCTTTTAAGGGCATTTTAACTTGGAACACCATCAAAGTAATTCTTCTTTATTGTTTTCTGTCAGCAGCCCGGAGAGAAGTGGAGATGGGGCACGGTAAATGTGAGAAATACCAGCACTCATGTTATTAGATTGGAAAGAGGTCATCACAGCCAGTCCATGATGTAAGCCCTCTGTGAGAAGTACACCCTATTATCAGGTACTATTCTTTTCAGCGAGGTATTTTAACCTCCTGTAAAAAGTAGCCTATTTCCCCATCACAAGGCAGCTGGTATTAATTTGAGCAAGATATATTTGCTACCAGAGATCATTCCTTGAGGATAATTGTTTTGATCAGCATCTTGATATTCCCTCCTCCCTCATCGTCACTTTTAAGCATTTTTTTATTTATGTGCTTAATGTAGCCATGAAACAGGATGGGGTGAGATGACATGTGCCGTGGCACTCCGTAATTCAATTTTATTCCCACTCCCTGTTTGCTAAAACATACCAAGAACAGCAAACAGGATTACTAACGATCATGCATTTGCAATTACATGAACAAATTAAGGTACAATTACCCTGTGTTAAAAAATGCAGTTGAGAGAATAAACTGACATAAGTTACAGCCAGACCATGCGATGCACAGATGATGTGACTGGAGCAGATGCATCACTGATTTGGTTGGGTTTGTTTTGTTTTTTTTTACCTTTTCATCATATTGTGTGAAATTCTTCAGGGATCCTTTGCCACCTGATAAAGTGAGGCCCAGGTTTAACATGATATCTCCACCTCCAGGCCCAATTCCAATGGTGAAGCCCGTTGTTTTGGATTTTTCACTTTTAAGGGCGTCAAGCAGGTCCTTTGAATCGTCATAAAACTCAAAAGTAAATCCAGAATCAGCATGAGCCTAAAATGAAAGGAGCAGACATAAATTTTTCAGGTGCTTCCCTTCCTTTTTAATCTCTTTCTTGAAGGAATACCTCTGTTAAAGCCCATGATGCTCCTGACAGCACCAGCACTGACTTCAGTGAGTGTGGAATAAGGAATTAAGTCCTGTGCCATTTCATTTGGAAATATGTGAGAAATGTGGATAAAGTCAAGCATTTTGCCTCATCCATCTCAGAGCAGGGGAGAGGTTTGTGTTTAGCCACTCAAAGCCAGAGCTGGTAATGGTACCTATTAAGACAGCCTGACACTTCCCATTATAAAACCTCCTTCCAGTTCCTTGCAGCTCTGCCAAATCCTAACCATTTGGACTGAATGTTTTTTCTCTCCAGCCTGCTTCTGGATGAATTTATTTAGGGAAGGAAAAATTCAAGATCTATTTACAATGGCAAGGCTAGGAAACAAACATTGTTTTGCCTGTGTTTTAGAGAAGTGACCTTTCCCTTGACAGCTCTGCTTTGCTGGCACATGGAATCGAGCAGCTCTGCCGAGTCTGGGCTGTGCCATTTGTCAGCTCTGTAAAAAGCCAGTCCCAGTGCTCAAACTGGGGACTAAGGGACTCTGGCTGCTGGGAGGACATGAAAGCTACTGGGATTGAGTAATATTTCCCATGAATAATGTGTTTTCATTCATTTGTGTAAAAAAAACATGATAAATGTTCAACAGTGTGGCCAAGGCACCCACTTGGGATGTGGGAGACCCAAACTGAATCCTTGCTCTGCTTGGATCAGTGTCCAACATCAGACATGACCTTATGGACTATAGGTGTCATGATCTCTGGTGATGGGTTTCAGGATCCCTGTCTCACTCAGAATTCAGATTTATGCCCCTTGTAGCCATGCCATAGACTTAAAATGCTTTCGAAGATTGAACCAGCAGCATTGTTGTTGTTTCACACATGGCCAGCTCCATCCCTAGAGAGGCAAAAGGCTTGTGCAAGCTCCATAGCTCATTAATGGCAGACAGAGAAAACACCTCTCTCTTGGCTCTGACTGGGCCAGAGGAAGCAGTGGGGATGCCTGGGTGATAAAGCGTGGGTGAGTTCCTTGATGTGCCATAAACCAGCATTTACACCATCAAGTGCCTCTTGGGGTACCTTAAAGACAACCTACAGAGAGAATGTACCTGATAGCTTTGTGGGAAGTTTGCCTTTTTGCTGGGAAATTGCTGCTAAATTTGGCCTCCTGAAGTGAGGAATCCTCTGAACCATTTCCCCTCAGCGAAATCCCCAGGGCATTGCCTTGGAAAGATCTGCCATAGTGTTCTCCCCACCTGGGCGGACAGAAAGGACTTCCCCATGGAGTCTTGCACAACACTGTGATCCACCCCAGTTCTTTTCCCAAATTCTCCTGGTTTCTCCTTTCCCTATTTCCTCATTGGTTGTGGTACCAGCCCCATCTTCCCTGTAGGCCAATGCCCCTTGCATTGCTGCCCTTTTTTACTGTCCCCATGCTCTCCCCTGCTTAACCTTGTGCACACCACATGATCTTGTCTTTTGTCCCTGATTCCCCTTTGGTGTGGTGGATGCTATAAATCTTTCTGGAACTTGTTGGAATCCAGGGCACAGAGAATACTTCTCTGCCTGTTTGGAGACGCCCTGACCACCAAGAGAATGCTGCATTTAACTTGTGTCCCTGGAGAAAGTTACCAAGGCTTTGGGATCAGTTGGAATCTACAAGTGTGTGAATTAGATAGTGGTAGATAACAATGTAGCTAATCACAGGTGAGAAATTTAGGGTTTTAGAATTTTAGTAGGAGAGTGGATAGGGGGCAGGATGGAGGATTTTGGGCATTGTCTCATCTCCTTCTTGTTCTCCTTCTACTCCAATTTCTGTAGTATTGGTGGCACAAAGTTATTGGTTGGAGAAGGACATAGCATAGGTGTTATGTGAATAGATTAGTAAGAGTTATTGGTAGAAAAGGAGAAACAAAGTACGTTTTAGAAGTTAATTGGGTAAAATAGCTTTAAAAGACTTCGGATCTGTGTGCCTAGTCTCCATTTCGTGCCTTGCTTTCTGGTTGGCTAAGTCTGGTGCACTAGACTGCTGATAAGAGAAAAATAAACAACAGACTGAAGACCAAGAAACCAAGAGTCCCATCCATTTTTCATCCCTGGCACAGAACTCGCAAGGGCAGCCCCCCTCACAGGGCCCACAGAGAGGGGTTCCATGCTTTTGTTGGTTCCACCAGAAACCCAGCAGAACTGACCATACAAAAGGCCCTTCTGCCTCTCTTCACTGAGTTAGCCGCGGTGAGTGTGGTGTGCGTGGACTTGACTGCTTTGTCTGAATGCCTGCCCAAGAGGCTTTTCCACAGGAGATGCTTATTTGGGAATTAGGTAGCAGCATCCACCATCTAAACCCGTGCTGCTACACGGACGCACTCACCAGGAACTGGTACAGGTGGAAGTTGTAAGGCTTGCGGAAATACTTCTCGTCGTCTCCGTAGTGCAGGCGCTCGCAGGTGGCGTCGTACCGCAGCTCCCGCCACTCCCCGTTGTACACATACTCACAGAGCCCTCCAAAAAACCCGGGGTCGTAAATGTTCTGCCTCCCTTCCTGCGTCAGGATGTTGTATCTTGGAAAGAAGTAGCGTTCAGGAATTTATCCATAGCTCCGGTTTTATTTCCTCGGTCTCTGTCACAGGGTTCTCCTGATGCTACAGGTTATCTGTCCTCAGGCCCCATGAGGAGCTGAAATAGAACTTAAAGCTGGGTTGGGTTTGTTATCTCGTTGCTGTCTCCTTCCCAAAGCTACCAGGAGACAAACAGCCATTTTATTTCCAAGGCATTAGTTTGGACTCGCATGCGAGAAATGGAAGGAATCGGCGAAGTTGCCCAGCCCCTCCCAGCAAGCACAGCTATGAAAGTCCCAAAGCCCTGGAATTCCTCCAGGTTCCTCTTGAGCCTAATGCATCTCATTGTCACAAAGTGCTTCCTGGCATTCTCTGCAATTATTTTCTGTCTTAATTTAATCTCTTTCTTTTTAATAATGGTCCCGTTTCTCAGGGTAGTTAACACCCTCCCTAGACATGAAGCCTGTGCTTTGCCAAGTCTGTCACTTATTATTTCCTTATTCCTCCTTCTTCCTGCTCTCCAGCCCTCACAGCTGCTGCCCTCTGAAATCCCTCCTATTACTTAGTATTCCATGTAATTCCGTGGCCCAAAGTGAAAGCGTTATTCAAACTAGACAGCAGCGGTGCTCTTCTCAACAGGGAACCATCTTTAGGACTAAGATAGCAAATGCCATTGCTTTTGTGTGTTCTGCAGGAGAAACACTTCAGAGAGCAGAATTAAACAGGGCTCTCAGTGAAAATTAATGCATGCCTTGTAAAACTTTTGATGGACCCTGCCAGGCCCTGGGCCAGAGACACATTTATCTCATGGACTCCAGAGAGTGTTGGATTGAGCTGATGGGAAAGTTACACAATGGCTGGCTCCATTCTCATCCTGTACCCCATGTTCATAAAGTCCTAGAATGGTTTGAGTTGGGAGGAACCTTAAAGATGATCTCATTCCAATCTCTCTGCCACAGGCAGGGCCATGTTCTCCAAGTGAAACTGAGCAGTAGCTTGGTTAAAATACAAGGTTTTCAACAAGAGTGTCGCAGTCACAATTTGCCTTTTAGTTTTATTTTATTCTGGATTTCTCTTTTGCCTGTATTACCTAATCAAAATTTGAAACTGAACAGGGAAACCCTTTTGTGGATAGGAGTGTTTACACATACTGGTGTGGAGCTCAGGCTCTCTGCCTTGATTCTGCTCTGAAGTCCTAAATCCTGGAGTTAAATCTCCTTAAGGATGAATGCCAGCAGGGTACTGCACCTCCAAAGTCTGCTGTTTGCTTTAGTCTATTACTTTTAACAGCTGGAGAAAGCTGTGAGATAACTGGGATCTATTTTTTCAGGAGTATAAAGAGGGCATTCACAAGTACTGTGGTCAGGTAATAGATCCAAGACAGAATTTGAAATAGAAGCTGGAATGAGTCCTCATTACTACCCATGGTCACATGGGACAGCACCTCCCCTTTGGGTTTTGTACAGCCCCCTATCAATTCATGGATCACCATTACTAAGGAAGAGCAATATAAGAAACATAATCCTGTTTTGATTGCGAGAGAAGCAGCTATTGATTAATTACTCACCCTTGGACTATTTTTTCCACTCCTGGGATTGGGAACAGATGTTCACAAGGGCTTTCAATATTTTCATCCTCACAGTTATCCTCATCAGAGCCATCCCTGCAGTCTCTGTCTCCGTTGCACACAAGATGCCGTTTAATGCAGCGCCCTAAAGTGCACAGATGCAGCGGTGGCTTATCCGCCCTCCAGAAATCCTGGCTGGCAGCTTGCAGTGCTTGTGCTGTTTTTCACCCACATCTCAGGGCCACAAGAAGTCATGCTGGGTGTTAAGCACGGCGTTATTCCGTGGGGAATTTGCTTTTCCAAGCTTCTGGGACCTGAACACAGCACAGAGTCCAAGCTGGCCACTCCCATGGGCTTCTATCAGGTGGGAATCAAGGAGAGGTCACTCTGATGTCCTGACTTTATTTTCTAAAATCACACTCTTGGAAAGTTGCTGCAGGAATAGCTTCACCCCTTGGCTTAAGGATGTCAACTCCATCTTGTTAAAGTGCAAGGTTTCCTCTTCCCATTGCAGGAGGCATTTGGGGAGTTTATTGCAATAATTACTTGCAAGAATGGATATTTGCAGAAAAGGCAGCGTGGAAGGGCTTTGGCTTCTGGGAGTGTGGAGAAAGCCTTGAAGAGGGAACTGGCACTGCCTAATTTACCCCAGTGGAGTAATGATAACCTGCTCCAGCTAATGAGCTGGTCAAAGAGCTGACCTGTGGCTCCAAATTTCGACAGAATTCTCGTTAAATGCTCAGGAAGGAAGTTTGAGCCATTTGTGTAGAAAACAAAAATCTGTCAAGGCTAGTCAAAGTTTCAGAGAACAGCCGTTTTATATCCTAATCCTCAGAGCTGGAGGTGGCTAAAAATAACTAAATCACCCCAACAGATTGCTGGTTGGATTGATGATTGAACTCTGTCTCTAGCAGGGGAGGAAGCAGCACGCTGCGGGAGCGTTGTGCCCGCGGAAGGGAGTGTGAGCACACAGCACAGCAGTTGGAGCAGAATATTCCTACTGTCTTTGTTCCACTGAAAAAATCACATTCTCCATGTCACACAGCCTTCCTTTCTACCCAGATCCCAGTGTGACATGGATGGATTTCTGTAAAAGTGGGGAGAAAACACTGAAGAGGGGAAATTCCCTGCTTTCCCTTGTACTGGTTCACCCTCCTGCTGCCCAGGGCAGGGGACTGATGCCCCCAGGACCAAAACCTCTCTGGCAGGGGTTTGTGCCTGGGTCACTCACCTGTTTCCTCACACTGGAAGTCCTGCCCACACCCTGGTGGCCCTGAGCACGTTGTCTCAGCCTGACAGGCTTGCTCATCCCAGAGGTGCCCCGCGCAGCGTCGCCCTCCAAACTCTGCTGGCTGCTCCAGGCGCCGGTACCGGTGCTGCACAGAGACACAGCCACGTGGATCCCCCCCCTGCACAGCCCATAAAGCAATCAAAACTACCCTTTTAATATCTATTCCTGTTTTTGTGTGTGCCTGTGGCTTGAAGACTTTGTGTGTGATAAAGGCGGGAGAGTCAGCAGAGAGTTGGGAGCTTGGATTTGCTTGGAGTTCCTACATGGGAACTTAGAGGGGGCTGGAATGGCTGTTTAAAAAATATCTCTGTTTTATACCTTGGAAAAATGTGGCATTTTTCCAGCTGCATATGCTTTGTCCTGCAATGCACCAGGCTCAGATGGACACAGACACTAATTACAACACTGATCCTGCAACATTTCTGATGGATTATTAATGAAAATGGCTGCTCTTTAAATTAGGGAGGAAAAAAAAAAAGAAAGGGAGAAAAGCCATATTATTTACTGATAATATACTGTCTATAAGCACAGGAACAAAAAAGGCAGGGATAAGATAAACTCAGTAGAAAGCAGAATTATGTCAGGTATGTGAAAATAAATTCTCAAACTATGAAGACATATGTGAAATAATATAAAAATATGAGAACAGCAGCTGATGCATGAAGGCTGTTTCTAATTTCTTTTCACTGGACTATTTGCATTAAGAATCAGGGGATACTTAATTAAATCTGAGACAGAAAAGGAAGAAAGTCTTGGGCAAGTATTCTGGCCTGATTCTTCCATCATTTGCCTTGATTTTGCTTTTCCTGTTCTGCTGCCTCCAATGAATTTATTCCCCAGTTTACAGCAGGGTAAATAAGAGCCTCTCTAGCAGAGGAGCATTTCCATCATATTTGGATGAGTTTACTGGATGCTTCAGAATGATGAATATGTATAATATATATAATTAATGTGTGTACATCCTCATCACAGACACATCTGAAGATAAATGAATACATTACAGTGGATCCTTACTTTTTTCTCCTGGCAAGGGAAGCAATCAGTCCATCCTGACCACTGGCTCAGCTGACAGTCGACAGGAGCTGGAGAATTAACATCTCTGCTGCTTCTTCTAGGGAGGGGAAGAAAGAGTGGTCTAAGATCTTTGAAGCTGTGTTTTGAGAGGGGCTGGAGTCTGGAAGGGGGAAGTTATCTCTGTGTGTGTGTTTTTCCACCAGGAAGCTGGTTTGTAGGAAATGGGAAGCATCCCAAGATGTCCCATCCAAATATTCACCATCAGAATTGAGCAGAGCCTGCAGGTGCAGTAGCTGGGGGTTTTGTCCTGGGATTCCTGCTCTCCCAAGACATCCTTGCCCTTTCCAATAGGTAGATTGCAATTAAATATATATATGTGAGTGTATATATATATATATATATATATGACCAACCATCCTGAGTAAACAGAAAGAATGTCATGAAGAGACAGGCTTTAGAGAAAAGCTAATTTTTTGCCTTTCTTTTCAGAAGCACATCACAACCTCCAGGAGCAGGGATGTTTATCACTACTGAGTCTGTTTTGATGTCACCTGCCTTACACCAGAGTGAACTCATGGTCAGGATTTTTCCCTGGCCAGTGTGAAATCAAATTCTGATTTCTCTGGGCTTTGTGGAGGGGTGGGAATGGCTGCCCAACAGTGCTGAGAGAACAAGGTACAAAGGACCTTGACTAAGAACTTGGTTGAGTATTTCTAAAGCAAAATACACAAATTCTGAGAAGAACAAAATAACTACAGGAATATTATGAAAGGAGAAAAGGGCAAAGGTACAGTGTTGTAGTGGCTCTTGGATCAGACTCTCTGCACATACTCTGAATATCACTACACAACAGCCAGAAAATACTTCTCCTGCCTCCCAGCCCAGTCATTACAATCTCTAGTTCTGTCTCTATTCCTAAAACCTTCATTTATGTGAGCCATTTCTTTGTCTTGAGGAGCAATCTGTGGCATGCAAACACAACTCTGCATTTGCCACAGCCTTCGAAGCATTTCGAGGGTTTATTCCGAGTCAGATCGTTATTATTTTTATTATTATTTTGGTGATTAACTAATGAGCAGTCCGTTTTACTTACAAGACAGCAGTCCAAAGAGAAATATTGATAATTAGCAGAGGTACATAGCTCATGGGGGGTTCATCAGGGGCTGGGGAAGAGAGATGTAGTAAATGGAAGCCACAGCAGCTCAGTCAGGGAGCCTGTGGGTGCAGATCCACGTGTGAGATGAAAACCCAGGAGCCTGAGATGAACCCAGAGCTGGAGGACATGCAGGTATTGATGCCTTTTTGCTGTGACAGGAGGATTTGTGGGCTGCCTCCTTCAGCCCTTCGCAGAGTATTTAATTGGCTCACCTTCGATTGGATGTTACATTTACCTCTTCATTATTCTGCCTTGTTTGATAAGTTCATCAAACATCAAAAATCTTGTCTTTGTTCATTTTCAAAAGGGATTATCGGAATAAGCCTTCATAATTAAGTGTATCACTACCACAGTTTTTTTTTCCTTTCTGCCTTCTCCTTGTCTCCATGTTCCAATTATCACTGATACCTTTTTTTGATCCTCCTAAATCATATTTGCCTTTACAACAGGCTTGAAATTAATAGCTGTAGAAAAAATAATCCACCCATTTCCCTATCATGATACTATAGCTTTAGAAAAAAATGTAACTTGTTTATTCCTTTCCTTCAAAGCCCAAGTGACACTTGGATAGGTTAATAATGTTGTTCATGGGAAAAAAGACTTGAGGTATGAGGATCTGGCTTGGACTGAAAACTGGGTTATTCACATGCACTTGTTAGCTTTGTGTTGTCGTGTGTAAAGTAATTAGAATGCAAAAGAATATGAAAAATACTAACTCATAAATCATCCTGTATAGAGAATTGATTTCAAGTGCCCAAACCCAGCCTGGTGATTTTGGTAAGGAAGTTTAAGAAGGCTTAATAATCATCTGTGAAAGGAAAACCATTGTGCAAACAGTTCCTTTAAGAAGGAATTGCGATGCCTGGCTCGGGCTTTGGACAGCTGCCAATTTTTAGTTGGTGGGTTTTTTGTTGGTTTTTTTTTTTTTTTCCTGGTAGCTTTGTGCACATGCCTCAAGTCAGGACAAAACTGATGGGCTGATTGACGTGCTGGTAATTCCTGTATGGAAATCTGGGGAAGGGAACAGACTTACCTGTGGGAAGGCAATGCCTGGAGCTCCATGGCCTGGGTTGGTGTCAAAGCCAGTGAGCACAGAGACAGGACCAAGGGACAGAGCTGAGCCAGGCTGCCCCACATTGCTTGGCCATATGCAGATGTTTGCTATAGATCAGCTGCAAACCAAAGCTTTTAAGTTTTCAGGGCTGCTGGAAGGAGCATGGAGCCCACGAGGCTCCGAAATGCTGCAGTAAATCATTGACAGCAGCACAGATCGAATCACAAAGAATCAGGACACATCCCAGAGGCCTTTGCCCTTTTGGAAACAAATTCCCCGTTTTCTGGAAAGGAAATATATTAAACTGTGCAACTGTTTCCACATTAAAGTCAATCAAGTCCTGTTGCAGCAGTGTGTTTCTTACCCAGCCTGCGCCCTCCTTTTAATTTGAAGGAGGAGGAAACTCGTGTTATTTCCCACTGTGACTTCAGTGTAATTTTGATGTGTCTGGTTGCTGACCTGGGAAAAGCTTCCCAGTACAGCATGCTGAAGATTAGCACAAAACTGTGTTATGAGGAATGTGTACCCTCCAGATACATGAAGGAAATGTCAGTTCAGCTTCCTCCCCTCGCCAGCCCCACGAGGCAGTTTCCCACCTCTAAAGCTGATGTGAGTTATCACCTGGCTTTTGGATGGCCCTACACAGCCACTGGAATGTGAAAATCGAATTCCTTGTTTTCTAAAGTGATTTTGGGGGGGGAAGACATCCCCTACATCTGAAATTGTTGTGGCCATACCTTGTGCAAACCCATCTGCTCGTGGTGGCTCTAATGCTTTTAGCTGGGTGGCATCTTAGTGGATATGCACAAGTGTAGGAAAACAATACCACAGAAAGCAAGAACACCACAGAAAGCAGGAACTCCACAGGTTTGTTTTTTTTTTAAGATAATAGTCACAAGATGACAATATTTCATTCTGTCGTTTTAGAAGAAAATAAAAATGGCCACGGGAAAGACAATAGGTCACAGCCCAAGTTGCCTCATAGCTGTTTCTTCAAGCTTTCACAGACTCCAAAATCCCCCTGAGGGCCCTGGGCAGGCACAAAAATGCACGAGGAATCTGTATCTTCATTAGGTATCAGTTAAAAAAGGAGTAAGAGATCTATGGAGACCTGTGTGTTCAAACAAGTGCCTGTTTCCGCCTGCTTTTTCTTCTGCAGAAGTGGGCTGAGATGCTTTGTGCATAAATGAAGTGTTCCCAGCAGACAGCTGGGAAATTTGAACCTCAATAAATTCAAGAGGAAGTGTAATTATTGTAGGAAAGTCTGGTCTTGGGCTATTATAGCTCTTAAACAGACAGTGAATTGTCCTGTGTCCACAAAAGGCTGGGCTGGAAGTGTCATTTTGTGCATTTCCCAAATCAATTGCAAAGCTCATTTCAATAGCTGGTATTGTAAATTATCAAAATGGAAGGGCCTCTTAGCAAGTTATTTTCATGTAATTAAAGTTCAGAGTGACCCTGGGGCTTGTCTTTGCTAAACACTGAGCAATGTGGCACAGGGGTAAACTCAGTATTGAAATGAGAGGAGCCCTTCTGTGACCTTCAGGAGAGCCTTAATGCAATCCTTTACCTACTAATGCACTGCAGATGGGCTCAGAAAGTCCTTCTCCTCTCTTTGCCTGTGCAAGAACAACTCCAATAAGGGGTTTAATATTTTTTTAATATACTATTAAACCCAAATTGCTCTCGCCTGGGAGAAAAAGTGAGGAAGTGTAGCTGGCCTGAGGCGATCCCCCTCGTCACCTCCCCGTTTCACATCACAGCCTCTCTGCAGGTGGCTGGTGAGACAGAACAACATAAAAAGGTTCTGGCTATGCTCACAGAGGTCTGGTGGGGATGCACCCCTCTGGTTTCCATCCAGACTTGGGCTGTCCTGTGGTACAAATGCTGTTTTGCACAGCCAAGTGCTTCCTCAGCATCTCAGCAAGGCTGTCGAAGCATTATATCTTCTTTTTTTTTCTGATAGCAACATCAGAAACACCCCCTGTATATAATGGAAGTTATTTGTGGCACATCTCCCAGGTAAAAGGCTGGGCTGGTTTGTGCAATCAGGCACAACACCAATTTCTCACTGAGAGGTGAGGTCGTCTGGGGGAGAGGTGTGCAGGGGAGATTTAAGCAGCCAGCAAGGCACTGCACGGTAGAGGTGAAATGAAAGAACCTTTCTCAGAGATGCTATGTTCCAAAAGTTATTTATTTATTTGTTCATTCATTCATTTATTTATTTATTTATTTAAAAGCTGTGGTTCCCTTTAGAACATTTTGGATTGAACGTGTCTGAAATGCTTGCGTGGGATCCTTCACTCCAAACCTGAATTAAGTCTCTGGACCTCTGGCTTGCATTGCTGGAGTCACCTTCAGGAGGGTGAGCCATGGAGTCTTCAGGAGCATGGAGAAAGGGCTGTGAGCAGGCTGGGGTGGGCAGTGAGCTCACATCCTCACTCTGTGGCTGTTCCCACCTTTCCCTGACACTGCAGAACCATTTAATTAAAAGACACAATTCCTCACTCACAGCTCTTACGTTAAAATCAGGGCAGATAACTCAGTGTAAACAAACTCTGTGACAGCAACACAGGATTTTGTTCCACTTCAAAGAAGTCTCCCCTTCAAATGTGTTTGGCCCAACAAAGGGAATTAATTTCTGCCTGAGGAGTCCATTGATCTTTCAGTATCACCTGAGCAGCCCGTGAGTAACGTGGCTGGCTGCACAAGCCTAGCCCCAGGGTGAAGTTGTAATGGATATAACATAATGTTATTGTCATCCAGCAATTTGCATTTGTTCCTTTTTCATAGCTGGATTTTTATTTTTAGTATATTCATATAACTTTTGCTGCAGGGGATACAGTTTTGTTTAAAAATCCTTCCTTCTTTTTATGCCAATATTCTATTTATATTTTTTGTAGTATATTATTCACGCAGTAGTTTAAATCTGAATTTTGTTCCTACTTGAAGACCATGAGCATCTAAAGGCAGAGAGGCCTGTTCATTTTTATTCTATTTGAGCCATCCTGCCCACAAAGTTTGATGTGACTGACACCTGCCACGTGCTGTTTGCTCTCTCGTGGCTCTCCAGGGGAAGGGGCAGAGCAGACAGCCTTTAATTCAGGGCTGGTGGGGATTTTTTTGGGCAATATAGAGATTGTTGCAAGGTGCAGAGGTTATGCAGAGCTATGGAAAGATCAAGAAGCTGTGCCTAGCAGTTGGAGCTCTGCCCTTGGGAAGTTTGCTGTTTCACACGAGCTTTTGCAGCACACATGGGCTTCTCTCAGCTCATCCTCTCCTTCTCTGCACAGCAGCTCAGTGAAAGAACTTCTGTCTTGCCAAGGAAGCCAAGCTGGCTACCAAGGTCTTCATCTCTGAACTTCTCAAATCAGAATCCCAGCACAGATGTCATCAAGGGAAGGGTTTAGATTCAGAGATGGATTTATATTGTGGAGCCAGCAGGAGAGCTGAGTGGAAGGACAAGAGGTTTGGTACGGTTCACCCTGCAGGGCAGCTGCTGTGGTGATGTTCCTGCAGTTTGGAAGCTGCTTGACAGCAGGAAAAGGCTGCTGCAGGCTGTGCCTGCCCCTGCTCATCACTGGTGGCAGAGAGGGGACAGCAAATGCTGCTGCCCAGCTCTCCCCACCACGCTGTTCCTCTGCTGCACCTCATTCCCTCAGGTACATCTGGTTTTCATCCCCAGCTCAGCTTCTCCCTGCATCACTGAGCTCATCTCTCAGCTGCTGGCTGTGGAGGGATGTGGAAAAGATCCACCCAAGGACCAGCAGATGACCACAGCCCTTGTGCTGGACCTGCCAGTCCTCAGTGGTGCCACTGAACCCAGAACTGCTCTGATAAGGTGTCTTCCACCACAGGAAACAGCTTTAAGCACACAAGGCATTGCATGGGCTATTGTGATTTTAAAAATGTGTGCACTTAACTGTGGGATCAGGGCCATACTGCAGAGACAACCGTGTGGCTTGGACTGAGAAAACACCTGACACTTGGCAAGGCTTTTAAATTCATTTTCTTGGGTCCTACAGTGCTTTGATGGGGCTGATCTTAAAACTTTTGATGGAGCTGTGTGGGAGCCCTCCGTGGGCTCTTAATCAGCTCTGTCTGTCCAGCCACAGCCAGTGTTGGCTTTTGGAATGAAGGATCAGTAATTCCGCATTTCCCCAAATTTCCAGTAATGACAGACAGAGCAGGCAGCTCGATGGTGGAACAAGTGATCCTATTTCCCCCTCTGCTGGAAAACCACGATATGATCTCCTGGCAGGGAAAGGATGAGATTCCAGCCGTCCTCGTCCCTGCCCGAGGCGGGGGGTGGGAATTAGATGATTTTCAGTCCTTTCCAACCCAAACCGTTCTAGAACTCTGTGAGATGTGCAGGGAGCCAGGCTGGGGGGAGTGTCCTGGCCCTCCTGGGAACAGAAAAAAAGCATTAAAACCGAGCCAAATCCTTCCCTAGCACAAGGCTGTGCCCTGCTTTCCATTTCCTCCCATTTTTGGGGGTTTTGAGGTGGGGTTTTTTTTCAGAAATAAGGACCCTGCTGCCTTTTCCCAGTGTTGTCCCACATGTAAGGGCAGTAGCTGTGACAAAGGAAAACAACTTGTCAGCCCATCCCCAATCTAAAATATCTTGACAGTGGGCTAATGGTATCACCAATTATGTCTTCGGCAATACCTTAATATTGTTATCTTCCAAAAAAGACTGGATTGCCCCAAGATTTATCTCATCTTCACCAGTCACACTGCCCTACCTTTCTAAAAAGCTGAAATATTAAGAATAAAGCATATTCCCAAGATCTGCTGTTGTTCTTGGCTTCTAGTAGCATCTCTGTAAAATCCAAAAAGGATAAAAAAGTTGAAAAATATCCCAAATCCCTATAATAGACTTAAATACAAAAACTCCATCAGTCCACTAAGTAGCTGAAAATAATAATTCAGGGAAAATAAGTCAGCTGGATGCTGTGCTTGCAGCCCTCAGACTGATGCAGCTACATAATGTACTAAATGCTTCACTGCAGGGGGGAAAAAAAAAAAACCAACAAACAAACAAAAAAAAAACCACAAAAAAAACGCTGCCCACAGAAGCTCTGGGCTTAAACAGGCTGAAATGGTTTGTTCTGGGGAGGCTGTGCATGTGCAAGGAGTGTTTGGGGCTGCTGCTCTCAGTAGTGGTGTTTGGGTTTATTCCCACTGGGGCTGTGCCTGGGAATTCCCATCCTGGGCTGGTGCCCCTGAGATGCAATCCCAGAGCAAACCCCAAAGTCCTGCCCGAAGGAGGGGCTCACTCTGTTTTGCTGGGACATCAGAAAGGTTTGGCTTCCACTTGTGCAGTGTTTGATGTTCACACCACCGTGGCTGTCCCTGTGAACTTGTTGTAGCCCAATGTGATTTATGGCAGCCCTGATGGGGCTAGTGGGGTCCCACGGGGCTAGCACTCACAAAATGCACATTTTAAAGAAACTTTTGGCATTTTACTTTAATTTTAGAGCGCATAGAGAGGAATCTACCCTGTCCTTTTCCTCAGGACTGCAGCTCTGAAGTCAGAACCTCCTGATTCTCCAACAGTGCTTTAATTCATGGTCTGTGTTCACACCACTGGGCGGGTCATAAATCCTCCCCAGCTACCTGTACACAAAGCTGGCATTGATTCCCATCATGCTGCGACTCCAGCACTGCCTTGGGAGACTTCCCTGCCAGCTTCCAGCTCAGCAGGATCCCCCTTTCTTCTCCAGGACCTCCACGCAGCAGCAGGGCTTTTCATGTGGTGGGGAACCAGACTCAGCTTCAAGTCCTGTCTCTGGCAAGCAAGCCTTTTTCTTTTCCTCAGTTTCTCTTCCTGCTATGTTTCAGCTCCCCTCACATCTGGCTCTGGAAAGCAGGGTCAGTTCCTGAAGGCATTAGGGATGCTCAGGGCGAGGATTTGCTCAATGTGCAGAGGGGGCTGGGACAGAGGGGAACCAAACTGAAAAGACTGAAATGGGGCTTCAAAATGAAAGAGGCCAAGTTTATTAGGGCAGAGATTAGGAAAAATAAAATCTGTTCTGTAAAGTGGTGAGGCCCTGGCACAGGCTGCCCACAGAAGCTCTGGGCATCTTCCACCCATCCCTGGAATTGCTCAAGGCCTGGTTGGACAGGGCTTGGAGCAACTTGGGATAGTGGAAGGTGTCCCTGCCCGTGGCAGGGGGTAGAACTGGATGATTTCTAAGGTCTCTTCATGGTTTCTTTTCCAGGCATCTTATTGGGAGTGATCTACAGGGGAGGGGCTGAGTCTTGGTGTGTGGGATTAGGGTCAGCTCCTGAGTGTGGCTTCCTGCCCTCCCAAACCCCATCAGCAGCCACCTCTGAATGCCACCAGCACCCAGGCTCCGTGCAGCAGCTGTCCCTGCTCCAAGGAAAACACCAAGCACTCCTGAAGAGAGAGATGAAATAATATTTGACCAGTTACAGAGGGGAAAAGGAAGTCCTGGGGCTCTCAGCTCTCTTCTCTCTGAGCCAGCCAGCCGTGCTTTTCCTGGGAGACATCCTCTGTAAAAACATGGGCTCAGTGTTTGGACAGATGCTTTCAGTCTGTTCTCCAGGGCAGAAATGCCCAGTGATAGGAGAAGTCCTGTTTGCCCTAATTTAACTGGGCTGTCCTCAGGACCCTGAGGAACAGCTCTCCACGGAGAGGAGCTGCTTCACCAGGGAGTGTGTGTGAGCTGCAGCAAGCATGACTGGTTTTGCTGGGCTCTGCTGTCCAGAGATGAAGGAAACACTTGGCTCCTCTGGGGAAATGTCTGCTTTAATCACACCGAGGTCTCTGTGGGGAAGAGCATGGTGCAGCCTGGCTTGGTACAGAGGGGTGGGTGTCACCTATGGGGACACCTAAAATTTGGGGTGAGAATTACTGCTGGACATTGTGGGGTTCCTCATCTCTCCTCACTTTTGCTTGCCCCAGGTGTGAGAAGGGACCTGAGAACACGAGGGGGGGTTGGGACTGGACGAGCTTTACAGTCCCTTCCTACCCAAACCACTCCAAGATTCTATAAACTTCCACACACATGGACACCACATGGACATAGACAGGGCTGTGAGGGCCCCCATGCCGAGGACAAATGCCATTCTTTCCCTCAAAAGGCAAACCAAACCTGACCTCTCCCTTTCCCATCCTTTCCCATCCCTTTCTCACCCCAAGCCCGCCGCGGTGCTGACATCTGCGGCTCAGGGCCGGCAGTGCTGGGCAGGCTCAGCCCTGCCCAGGTGAGGCTCAGCCCTGCCCAGGTGAGGCTCTCCCCGCCCCGGGGGCAGACCCAGCCCCAGCCCAGGTGTGTTTAGGGCTCGCTCCGCCTCACCTGGCCTGGAGCGAGAGCGGCTGTGGGAGACGGGCGCACGGAATGTGCCGGGCTGAGCCTCTGGAGCTGGCATGGAGCAGCGAGGGATGGACCTGGTAACTGCTGGGGCTCTGTCTCTTCTGAAGCTGGCCCGGGGGAAGGATTTCTGCTTGGTTTTCTGCTGCTGGTTCATAGCTTGGGGCTGTTCTCTCCATGGAGTGCCGGGAGCAGTTTATCCAGGAGCTCATCGCTGCTCCTGCTGCGTGCAGACCACTCAGATGCTGCTTTGCTGCCCAAAACAGGCTCCCAGTGCTGCTTTCTTCCCCTCTCACTCTGACACAAGCTGCAGTTGTGCCTCTTCATGGAACAAAAAAATGAGTTGGGGTTTATTTATTTATTTTGGGAGAAGCCAGCGGGTTAATGAGTCGATGATATCTGCACCCCTGCCCGGGGTGCCTGGGCTTGGCTCCAGCACAGGGCAGAGGGCAGCACAGATCAAACATTTACCCACCACAGCTCCCTTGGGAATCAAGATAAAGGATGGAGTAAACCAGAAAAATTCCAGGAGGGGAACAGGCAGTGCTTCCTCTCAGCGGTTCGGTGTGCCACGTCTTGAATGGGGTTTATCTTCCTGTGTTGAAAAGCAGCTTCAGGAAACTAATGAGAATTAGTTCGATTTAGGTAATTAATTGAGAAGAGAAGGCTTTGGGGAGACCTAATTGCAGCATTTCAGTACCTGAAGGGGCTGCAGGGGAGCTGGAAAGAGACTTTTGACAAAGTCCTGGAATGACAGGGTAAGGGGGAATGGCTTCAAAGTGAAAGAGGGCAGGGTTAGATCAAATATTAGGAAGAAATTCTTCACTTACAGGGTGGTGAGGCCCTAGCACAGGTTACCCAGAGAAGCTGGGGCTGCCCCATCCCTGTAAGTGTCCAAGGCCAGATTGGATGGAGCTCTGAGCAACCTGGTCAGTGTTCCACTCATGGCAGGGGGCTGGAACAAGTTGATCTTTAAAGTCCATTGCAATCGAAACCATTCTGGGATTCTGTAATTCAGATTCCTTTTGGTTAGTCCAAGGTATCAGCACAAACCTCCTGCTGGTGCTCCTTCTAAAAGGTGCTCTTATCATAGGCTTAAGCTGAGCTTTATTCTGCTTCCTAGACTGACCTTGATGTTAGAAAAACATTTTATAAGGAGAAAATATTTCACTGCCCCCTGACTCTGTAATGCTTCTGTCCCCTGACTCCTCAATGCTCGCAGCTTTCCGGCCAGTGGAAGTTTGTTTCCTTTTTTCTCTCTTCCCCTCTCTTCTTGCGTGGGCTTTTGCCAAATGTGGTATTATTCACAGTCAATTATTTGGTCAGATGTAGCTGTAATACACATTGTGGGCTTTTGGCAGGCCTTTAAATTTATGAGTGTATTCTCCCTGCTTGTCAGCTGGGCTGATTTTCAGGGGAGCTGAGCCCTCCCTGGGCTCCTGGGACCCCACGTGTGTCCTGCCTGTGACCTGCCCAGCACTGGGTTTAGGCTGAGCACCTCCCTGGGCCAGCTGAAGGTGTGTGGATTGAACAGGAGAGCTGCTTGGATGGGTTTGTGGTTTGAAACAGCCCCAGCTCTGATGGAGAATCATCCCTGCAGAGACTGGGAGAGCTCACTGCACCTTGGAGGGTCTGGCTGAGCTCAGCCCTATGCAAGGAAACAGCATTTGAAGGAGGTTTTGGGGGAGGGATGATTGCCCAGCTGGGTGTGGGTGTGCAGGGGGTGACCATGGGGTGTGATTTAACCCCATCCACCCCAGCAGTTCTCTGTATTTGGTGGGGACTGTGCTTGTCCCTCCTTCCCATGAGCATCCCACCAGGCTGCACTCTGGGGGAGCCATCTCCTAGTGAGGGGCACTGAGAGGGCATCCAGCACACATAATCTCCCTCTTAATTAGGCAAATCAGCTGAAGCTGCCATTTCAAGGCAAGAACAATAACAACTGGAGGGGAGAAAAGGAAAGCTAGTATCCATCCCACTTTAATTAAACTTAGTGCCAAGCTCGTGACTGTCACAGCCCATTTCTGTCACAGCCAGTGCCAGGGAGATGCCTGACCAAAAACCCCGTGTCTGCCTCGCCTGGGGCACACTGAGACAAGCAGGTACTTTTTCCTTTCTCTTTTCTTTGTGTCTGAGGGCGCTGATGAGGAACTGTTTGCTCCAGTAAAGAAAATCAGCAAGGGGAAGCAAACAGCGCTGAACTCTTCAACTGCTGCTGCAGCACAAGCAGCAGCTCCCTGCAATTGCATTAGGGCACCTCACTGCTTTATTTCCTGTCTGGCATCGCTGGAGGGATCGGGTGCATGTGGGATTTTTTTTTTTTTTTATTTCCCCCCTCCAAATCTGATTTATCCTCCGTGTGCCTCTGGAAGCTCCCATTCCCATGACTCGCTGCTAGATTAGCCTGTCTGGGCAGCTCACACAGCATCAGGCTGCTGACCACTAATATGAAATATAATTGGAGCAATTCAAACCTCTCCCCCAAGGGCTGGTTCTTTACATCATGTACTACCCTGTGAAAGTAATAAAGTCAGTGAAAGGGGTTATTCAAGAGAAATTGTCAGTGTTTAATAAATCGTGCAATTAAATGCAATAAAACCTCAGTATGCTATTCATCTGTTCTGTCTTAACACTTAAGGCTGGGGCTTTTTTCAGAATAACGAAGTTCTGTCCTAGATAATTTTTTCCAATTTCCTCATTAGACAGGTTCTCGTGAAGCCTTGCGCTGAACTGAGCTGCCAGAGCAGAGCACCTAATGTAATCATGGCATATAAAAAGTTATAGAGCAGTTCAAGGACTTAAGTAGCTCATAAATTTTTCTTCATATTTTCTCTCCAGTTCAGGGCTGAATTTAAGCCACGGCACTGCAGGCAAAAACTGTGGGACGCAGGAGAGGGAGGGACTGAAACAAAATGTTCTTTAAGTGCCCTTTTAAACTACACTGTCACTGATTTGCTCCTTTTCTTCAAGAACCTGGGCTCTGGTAACTGTGTGGGAGAGGAATTGAGTGTTGTGGCCAGTGCCCATCACCTGCACTGGGAGATGCTCTTGATGTCTGTGTGCCACGTGTTTGGGTTTTGTGTGCTCTGCTTCCTGGAGGGGCAGTAAAGGCAAGGGGAGAAGCATCCAAAGAGCCCTGGGGACCCTGAGCTGAGCCAGCACCCTGGAGGAAGAGCTTTTTGTCCCAGGGGTCATTAGGAGTGCAGCACCAAGGAGGATATTTAGGGCTTCTCTCCTCATGGTGGAGTTTTCTCAAGGAGGATGGGGATGGACTGAGCATCTCTGGGGCAGCACTGGCCTCTCCCCTGTTTGGTGCTTGTGTACTGAAAATAAAGTGCAGCTTTCATAGCCAGCAGGTGCATAAACAGCATTGCAGCACCTCTGCCAGGAAAGCTCCAACATTCAGTTCAGTGTTTGCCAGCTCCTCCCAAGGGAATTCTCCATCACCGGGTGACACTGGGGAGAAAGAGGCATTTCCCTGGCCACACTGCTCCTGCTTGGCTCCCATGCTGTGCTCCTGCATTTTCCCTGTTTCCAGCTCTTCTGTCTTCACCAGAAGTGATTTGTGAGCCTTTGGAGGATCCTTTGAAAGAGCAAATTCTCCTCCACTGCATTTAAATTTTCACCAGGATTGGCATATCCTTGGTGAGCAAGGTTGAGTGCGCAGCCTGTTTCTCTCTGAAAACACTGTGGTTGTTTAAATTGCCTGTTGGCACCTCTGTAAGCAGCTGTTCTGTGCTCTCCTCTCTCCCCTCACCCAGGAAGGTGTGACTGATTTCAAAGCCCTCCGAGCAAAATTCCAGAATGACTCCAACGTGGCCACCAAGCTGGGGCAGAAACCTCGCACAGAAATCGCCCCCAAGCCTGGCTCTGCAGGGAACACCACGTCCAGCCCTCTGCCCCTGACTAAGAGAGAGCTGAAAGGGTCAAAACCTGCCCATGCCACCTCCCAACCCCCCGTGCTCACCCAGCACAACCCCTTGGCACGGCCTCAGGGTGACAGGGACCGGATGGGGCACAACAAAGAGCACAAGGAGGAAGGGCTGAGTTCTCCCAAGAGCAGCTCAGAAAAGCCTTGCTGTGGCACTGACCAGCAAGGATCAAGCCAAACAACTCCAGAGGACCCTCAGCTCCCGGATTCCTTCCAGCATGTCCTACAGATCTGGGAAGAGACTTTATCCCGCAAGGAGAAAACGAGCCCAAGAGTCGCGACAAACTCAGCTCCTGCTGCATCAGGCAGTGACAGGATGGCACCCTCTGGAAGGTCCCCTGTGCTGGACTGGCGTGCCCAGAGGAAGGATGCTCTGCATGGCAGTGGGACAGCTCTTCCTCAGGCTCCCAGAGGACACAGGAGCTCTGATGGAGCAGGGGCTGAGGGTGTGGTGGCATCTGCGTTCTGCCACTCGGGTTATCGTGCCCTAAGAGAGCCACCTCAGCTCCAGAGAGGTATGGAAAGGTGTATTCCTAACACTGAATGTAGAAATATAGGAATAAATAGGTGATCTGGAAGTGCAGGATACAGCAGCAGGAGAGGAAAGCTCCTGAGGATTGGGACCCTCAAACAAGAGGCCAAACTGGCCCCTTGGAATGCTCTGTTCTTGCTCTGGAGGTCCTGGAGATGAGAAATGGGCCTCAAACTGCTGCTCCATTTGGGTAAGGGGGAGTTTATCCATATCCAACAAATATTTTTAAGCATCCCCATATCCAACAAATTTTTAAAAAAACTCACTCCAAGGAATTGTCCACATTTTGAGAGTAGGATGAAAACTGAGGATAGGAGACTATCTTGGTTTTGGTGTGCTTTGGCCATTTGCAATCCCAAGGTAAATGTGACTTCACACAGATGTGAAAGGCTTGGCTGGTTTGCAAAGACAGTTTAATTCTAATTAATAGAGCTTAAACCTGAATTCCCCACGGCCCCCTCCACCCTCCTAGCTTTGCAAAAGGTCATATTTAAGATCTGAGAAGATATTTCTTAGAGAAACTGGTGCTGGGAAACTCAGAGGCTGTGAAGTTCCCTTGCTGACATGACTGGGTGACGGGGCACTGAAAACTTTAAGTCTTCGTTTACCCTGGAAAGCCACCTCACCTGGACTGAGCACTGCAAACAGCCACGGCCCCAAATCCTGGCAGATTAAACTGTTATCAGCACAGAAAATCGGGCTGGTATTTTATAATCCAGGGGAAGGGAGCTGTCGAGAGATGAGGCCCCAACACGGATCACGTGGTGAAAACCTGTAAAAATGGACATTTCCATTTGTTGTGCCATTCTGTAACAGGGTGAGAGACCCGCAGTGTGAGGGGAACTGGGAGGAGGCAGAGCTGGTTAGAAATATCAGTGTAACAACTGATCCTACGTGGATTTTGGCTTAAATCAGGGCTAATTGCTGCCTGTCCTTGTGCTTCTCTGGAGCAGAATCAGAACCTCCCTTCTGCCAGCTTGGAGCAGGAAAATGGTCTTACAGCCCTGGGAGCAAGTGGCCAAGGATTAAATTTCTCCCTTCAGCTGAATCCCTGGGTCCTGCCCCTGGGAAGCCTCCAAGACCCCCAAAGGTTGATCTCAGTGCTTACAGAAGCCCCACGCCCTTGGTCCACAGAGGAAATGAAACAAGTAAGAGATATTTAGTCTTTTTCCCCCCAGATCTGTTCCACAGAAAATGAATTAAAATGTGCAGTTTATCAACATCTGTAAGGCTGCGATTCCAGCAGACAGAAATCAGACAGTGTTACTTGTTTATAACTTCTTCCTCAAACATTAATGAGAGCCCAGCAGTTTCAGTGGGGCTGATTTTTGCTCTTAATCTGGAAAAGGGGATCTGGTTTTCCAGGCTGGATGCCATCCCATGCTCAGAACCCCGCTTCCCTCCGTGCTGAGAGCAGTTTGCAGCTGGCTGTAAAGCAGCAGCAGCAGTGCCTGTGCGCTGAGCTGATCTTTATCACTCCCCTTCAATGGGAAATGCCTTGACTCTGGAGCACACAACTGTGGGAAGGCACAATAAAATTGTTAGAAAACAGTCTGCTAATCCCCCCCACTTCTGCTTTAAATACAACAGAGGGCAATGTCGTTGAGTGTTCCGACATCGAGAAATGCGAAAGTTCAGTTTCCCATAATAAAACCCCATTGATGTTGCATAATAGAATATTCTGGACCACTTATTAAGCTGCTAAGTGCTGTTTCTTTATAGATACAGCCTTAATTATAGCCAGATCTTTAGGCACAACTTTTGATTAATTCAAAGGGAGCTGCTTTTGTGAGAAGGGCTCTGCTAAAGTCTCTTTGGCTTTACACTGCCAGTGCTCATTGGTGTGCCTTTGCTTTGATAAGAACGAGAGGGAAAGAGAGTTTTTCACTGAAACTCTTTTCCAGCCTACTTGCCTTTCCTAAATATATAAATTGGATGGGGGGAACTAGTTAAATTTATATGCCACCATCTCCATGCCCTCCCAACATTATCTATCTCTAGAAAGCCTGAGGTTGTTGCCTGGAAATGTGAAATAATGATGACATTAACAGAGCCACGTCCCCAGTTTGTGCTGGCAGTCCTGTGTCACGCTTGCCTTTGTGTGCAGCGAGGAAGGGCTGTCCCTGTCACACCTCCCAAGTGCTCTGTGGGGCTGGGCTTGCCTTCCAACACTAATCCTCTGTGTCTTTGTGTGCAGCTGCTGAAGAAGAGGATTACCTGACCCCTGAAAGGTGAGCCTGGGGAGAGGCAAGGTGTGGCTCACAGGTGATGGTGATGCCTTGAGAAGGCTGAGCTAGAATAAAGCAGGGATTTCTTAAAAGGATTTCCTCAGTGGATACACCTTGGGCAGCACAAGAGCCCAGTCAGGGCTGCACCCAAGATGAACCCAAAATGCTCACAAAAATGGACAACCAATCACAAGGTCTCTCACTTTTGTAAGTTCTGCTCCATTTGCATATTGGAGTTAATTGTCCAATTACAGCTTCAGTTCATGAAGTGCCATCCTTCTTGTTTTTCTCTCTTCATTCTGCTGTTATTTCTGCTCTTGGGCCTGAGGTTTGGATCATTTGTCCTTGGTCCCCAGCTAGAAGAGGAATTGTTTTGTCTCCCTGCTGTGTGCAGAGAGCTCACCATCCCTTAACATGAAGCTCAGAACTGCACACTAAAGCAGCACAGAATCTGAAAAATATAAAAGCCAAAGCCTGAGGCATCAGTGGGAACATCCCCATCCCATTTCCCATTCAGCCTGGAGGGAATGGCCCACTCCTGGAGGCAGCAGCTTGCTCCAGGGGCTGTTCAAGGAAGCTGAAGTGTGCAAGGCCAGGTTGGATGGGACCCTGAGCAACCTGGTCGAGTGGAAGGTGTCCCTGCTTGTGGGAGAGGGAGGCTTTGGAACTGGATCCTCTTTAAGGTTCCTTCCAACCCAACCCATTCGAGGATTCTGCGATTGTGTGGACCTACAAGGTGAGCTCAAAGCTGGCTGGGATCACCCTCTCCTAATGCAGAAAACTTCACCTCTCTTTTCTCTTGTGGGCTCTTAAAGCCTCGTGGAGAGCCATGTCCATGTGTTTGAGGTCTGGTTTAGCTGGTGGGAAGTAGAACACTGCCATTGCTTTAGTTGCACAGTCATCACCCCCCTGCCCCGTGTGTTTTTTGCTCCCTGTTTGCTGTGTACACAAGTCTTGTGTTTTTAGAGAAGAAATGCCTTTGAAAGCTGTTGCTGAAACAAAGCCCTGGCATAACCAGCAGGTGTTGGGGGTTTCTTTGCCAGCAGCAAAGGAATTTGTGTTCCTGCACCATTCTGTGATGCTGTTTGTGCAGCCAGCACAGCCAGGGCACAGGAGCCACTGCCCTCCCTCACCATCCCAGCCCTTCAGCTGCCTCCCATGCTAATGTGAGCTTTTGATTGGTTGGTGGTCCAAAATCTCTTGAGTTTGTCTGAAACAGCTCAAAAATCTTGCAGACACAATTGTTTTGTATGCAGGGAGACCCTGACTTTCTCTGGTCTCTGACTTGTGGTTGTGCAGCAGCCTGGGTTTTGTACAAGAACAGCAAAAGTGGAGGAAAATATTCATACACATGTTTTGTCGTAGTTGTGCAAAGGGGAAATGGAACAGCTGAACCAAAGAGAGGGGAATTCTTAAAATACTTTCTGTGCCCAAACAACTCCTCCAGCTATCGACAGCAAGTTGTTCTTGACATCATGAGGTGTTCCTGCCAGCGTGGGCTGGGGTTAACTTTTAACCTGTACTTGTCAGAAGAGAACTGGTCAAAAAATAACCTCCTCCAAAGCTGTTCTGCACTGCAAGAAGCTGTTCTAGCAATGCAATGCAGCAGGATTAGCTGTTTTGCCCCAACACTTGTGATACGGTCTTTACAGTGGGTCACTTGTTAAATATTAACTGTGCGATAACAGGGGAAATTAATTCAATAACTCTGGCATAAAAGCAAAATAGCAGCAGTTTGGGGACAGGAATTCCCCTCCTCGAAGCCTCACCTGGAATGAAGTCTGGGCTCTTTGGGAACCTGCCATAGCTTCTTGTGCTGACTGTTCCCGAGCTGTGTGGGGATGAACACTCTGTGGGGCCAGCAAGGCAGTGTCCCCAGTGCTGGGGGGCTGCAGGGGGCACAGGGACAGCCCCTGCCACCAGCACAGCCTTCTGCTTGGCTCTAGGGCTTGTTTCTTTCTCTGATTTCACTGCTGTCAAAGCGCACCTTGAGTTTCTTGTTCCTCGTGTTCTGGTTTGCCCTTAGTCCTTCCTCTGTTGCAGCTGAGTTGTGACAGCGGGGTAATTCCAGGAAAAACAGACCCTCCCTGTGGGTTTTTACAGACTTTGAGGTAGAAGAAGGAAGTTCCTGCTAGAAATCTTCCTGGTGCTCTTTCCCCACCTTACCCTGTCCCCTTACAAGCCTTGTCTTGTGCGTTTGCTGCTTCCTGCTACATTCCTAAAATGCCAAAAACTCCCCCACTGTGGGCGGAGGGGAAGACCTGTGGATTCATCTGGGTAATTCAGGAATGCTGGGTTTTCCCCTGCATTTACTCCCAGATGACACTAATGTGAATTTCTGGAGGAGGGAAGGAAAAAAGGGCACTGGGGAGGTGGGAACTGGAGTGGGGAGCCCAGCCCTGTGTGGGGCTGGAGCTGTGGAGCTTTCCCTGCTCCTGTTCCTGGCACGTGCCCCTCATGGCCATGGAGTGGGGTGGCTTGATAAGCTCAGGAGCAGGACCTTAAAGTGTCCCCTCTGCTCTCTCTGTTTCCCTTTTGTTCCCTTCCATGAGAAGCCACGTGCCAAAGAGAACAACTGGGAATTGTTATCAATTTCAAAGTATACCTGAGTAGGCTTGAAAAATGCTGCGCTCTGATTTCCTTGAGGGTTCCTTTTTGGTTTTTTTTTTATTTTTTCTGTTTCTACGTGAGGGATTGCTGTAGGCAGGGGACTCTAACCCTGGTAGGAAGTCTCCTGATGTGCTTTGAGCCCTCGAAATGCAGCCTGGCCTCCCAAAAGGACAAGCAGTGGGAGCGTGGGGGAAGGTTCAGCTGAGCCCTGAGTCTGCCACAGGTCTCCTCTCCCTCCGAGGAATTCCTGATTTCACTTGGCTTTTTTGTATGCTCACTATCAAAGCACTTGATTTCCTCATCCTTAAGATGAATATTTTTTTTCATACTACTAAAAGGGACAGGGAAAAAAAAATCTTTTCTCTCTTTTTCATCTTCTCAGTGCTCGACTTGAAGAGAGGAATAATTATGAAGAAACCCCGATGTACCTGAATCAGTCTGGGGACACCACAACCTTGTGTGTCATTGAAGGTACTTTGAAAGGCAGGACTGTGAGGTGAATTATGTGCTAGCTGGGGAAAAAAGCCTTTAAAATAGGAAATAATCGAGTTTCTTGTTGAGAAAAGTAGCTCAGAAAAGCAGCTGCACAATTGTCTGGGAGAACATGACTGTCCTGTCCCCCTGTGCAGTGGGAGGACTCTGGAGCAATGACAAAAAAAGTTAAAATGTTGGGGGTAAAATGATGCTCATAGTAAAACTCAGTGGGGAATATCATAAGACATCACCCATGTAGGGGTGAATAAAAAGAAAATGGTGAGGCAAACCTCAGCATCTTCTTGGGAACAGAAGGGCACAGACTACGAGACTTTTCCAGGTCCCTCAATATTTTTTCCCAGTATTGTTTTCTCTATCAAAGGTGCCACTGCTCTGCTTTCCCATTTTCCAGTGTTGCCTCTTTTGGGGAGGTTTTTTCTGCCACGTGGATTTTGTCTCCCAGTGGGAAAAGAGCCAAGCAACTCCCTTAAGGGGGGGACTGCCACAGCCCCCTGGGATTTCACAGATCCCTGGAAACTGTGGCCAGTCAGGCTTGGTGCTGCAGCCCCCTGCATGCAAACCAGTGCTCACATAGCAGAGGGAGGGAGCTGCAGGACATGGGGAATGTCCATGGGGAATGTCCATGGGGAATGTGTGCCTAGATGCTGAGTTTTGCACCTAAAAGTGCAGTGACTTTAGCATGGACTAAAAATGAATATCTCTTCATAAATATCTTTCCTAGGACCTAAGGCAGAGCCTCGAAAACACAAGGTAAGTGTCTTGAAAACTTCCAATATCTGTATTTCTTCCCTGCCAAGAATTTCTCTGTGTGCTGTCTGTGAAGACTCTCAAAAAATAAATAAGAAATTGCACAGGGGACACAAAGACTGATGAGATTCCCAAACATGCCAGTAGGAAGAGTCAGTTCCCTTGACTTCCACTGCAGAAATGTAAGGAAGTGATAACACCAACTGGATGGGTGTTAGTGGTAGACCAAGTGCCAAGCACCGATATCAAGAATGTGAATTTTTGGAGATAAAAAAAATCCACTGAAGTGTTCTGGAATTTCCTGCCAAGGGTGAGCTGGTGCTGGTAATCCCTCTGTGAAAATGTAAAAGCAAAATTGAGCCAGGTTCCTTGGCTTGGGAGCGCATTTGGAGTTCTGGCTCATAAGTAAGGACTCCAAGTGTGGTGGGCACAGCTGTAGGGGCTTTCATGCCCTGCTGCAGGGACATCTCTGCTGCAGGTCACTCTTTCCACGTCCCCCTGGCTGCAGAGGGTGGCAGTTTCCCTTGGCAGGAGGGATATCCTGCAGGGAAGGCAGGATCCTGCATGGCACAGGGCAGGAATCGCTGAAGCTCTTCCTAGAGAAGCCCTGCTTAGCTGAGCTCAGCTGAGAGCCCACATCACCTGGAGCCAGGAGATGTCCATGTGCTGGCTGTCAGCTCTGGCCCTGCTGAAACAGGGGAAACTGCTCTTTGTAAGATGTCAAACTCCACTTTCCAGTCCTGGCTTGTCATCACACTGCCTGGGAAGTAGCACAGCTTTCCAAACATATTTATCTCTGTGTGGTTTGCAGAGAGGTTCTCTGGCTTGGCTGGAGTCCCTTTTTGTGGCAGGCTGGGAAATCTTTATTTAAATTTAAAAAACTTCCTCGTCCTCTGCGAGCTCTCCTTTCTATAATAGCTTCATTGGTCCAACCCTGGCACTGTTTTATTATCCCTGTATAGTTTGTCAATATGTGTATTCCCTGTCCTGCAAAGTAGATGAAATATCCTTGTCTGATGACTATTCCAAACATAAAACACTTCTGGGCTTTCTAAAGAAATATTTCTTTAAATGCTAGCTGACAGCTGGGGCCTTGCATGAAAGCTTGACTGCTGAGAACAGCACAGTGGCTGAAGGCTTTCCTCTTTTTTTATTCTAGAAACAGAAGATTTTTCCCTTTGCCAAATCCAGGTAATTTCCTTTCCTCTCTCTCAATCTTCTTCTAGCCCCACAACTGATTAGGGTTAGGAACTGAATATTGTAACACTCAGTAAATAGAAAGAAATTTCATATATTTCATGACCAAGACAGCGTAGATGATGCTTTTCTTTGCCAGCACTCATGGTTTCTGAGATTGTTTTCATTCTAAAGCATATCTGGAGGGGAGATTGTAAAAAATTACACTGTCTGTTCCTCCTGAAACCTGAACAGTTTAAACAGGGAGGGTTAGGAGGCTCTCAAACTGGGGCACCTGGTTCTAGGTCCAAGTCAAGTCCATTCTGAATTTCACCCTACAAATGTCACACTTGGAGCTCCTTGTGGTGTGTATTTGTGGTCACTGTCTGAATGCTGGGTTTTTTGGTGGTGATTGAAGAGTTATGTGGTAAAAAGGGGTCACTTTCATGGGAAATGTCGTGATGCTGGGGAGAAAAAAAGGTATCAAGTCCTGCATCCTGTTGTTTCTTCTTCCCTAAATCCCAATGCAGTGTGGTGAGAGGCACATTGTGTGATCCAGGTGCCACCACAAATGGATCTATTTTGTCCTTTCCAGCTATGAGAAAACAATCATATTAATTTGTCTCTCTTCCAAGAATGGTTTGTAGTTTCCCTGAGTGACCACTGGCCTTTAGATTTGGATTTGCCCTTGCTTTACTGGTGGACATTTGGGCATCTCCCTCAGAGAGCAAACAAGCTACTGATTTGGGCACTGTCCTAAGGCAATGTGTGTGTGACTTTGCTGAAGTGTCCATGTGCTGAGATCTCTCTCATTTCTGAACATTTCAGTCCAGAAAGAGCTCTAATAGAGGATGAAAAAGAGGGAAAACCAAGTAATGAAAGAACGAAACTCGAAGAGAACAAAATTTTCAAGGTATTATTATAGGATGTCTCTTCTCCTTCTGTCCTCCCTCTGTTTGGGAAGCAGTTGAAATGTGAGCCCTTAATCCCAGAGGATTTTTATTTCCTCTTTTGCTTGTTCATCACTCAACTGCTTCAGCCTGAAAGGCTGATGGGAGAAGGGTGTGAAACTGTTCCAAACCCACAGATAACTGACATTCTTATGGATGCATGGATGTATACTAGAAATACATATTAGAAAGCTGTTTCTGAGGACTGCATTGACCAAACCAATTGTGTGATCCCAGACAGGTGACAATGAGTACATGTCTCCCACCAGCCACGCCAAGGCAGATGGCAGAGGTGGGCTGAGGGCTCTGCAAGGGAAGCAGGATGTGACCAATCCCCAAAATGCAACGTATCCAACCCCACCAGGGCTGGCAAAAGACAGAGCAGAGCACTGTGAGTATCTCATTGCACCACTGAGTGTTTCCTCCATCCCCAGCCCCATCTGCTGCCCAAATGTCTCTTCCATATGGGAAACAACGTTAAATTTGGATGCGACTCTTGAACCAATTTAGTCAAACCAGGGCAAAAGGTTGCCTGAGCGTTTGTATTCTGGCCTGGATCATTTATTTTGGCTGTGCAAGTAGCTTCCTAAGCTGGTTAACCATCTGCGTAACTCGGGCGAGGTGTTTGTTTTTCTAGCAGATTGCCCTTATCCCTGAGAGCTGAAATCCATCTCCTCTGCTCCCTGTGATTTGTGGAGTCTCAGGAAAGGGGCTGGCTGAGGCTTGGGGTAGAAATACACTGTTGGTTTTTTGGTGGTCCCAGCAAGAGTGGGAACCCAACCCCCTGGGCCCTTTGGAGGGGGTTCCCTGCTGAGTTCTTTTCCAAGGATGAAGGATGAGCAGGACTCTCTTTCTCTTGGTCTTCAGGGTTTTGTTTATTCTTATCTTAAGCTCTGCACTTTCTGCACACACCAGACTTAGCATGCAAGAAGCAAGGCCCAAAATGGACCCCAAACACCCAAATCAAGGCCTTTTAAAGCTGTTTAACCCAATTACTTTCTAACATGTACTTTGTTTTTACTTTTCTACCAATAACTTCTACTAATCCATACACGTAACTTCCACATTACTGCACACACTAACCAATAACTTTGTGCCACCAGTGCTACAGAAAATGGAGCTGAAGAGGGACAAGAAGGAAGAAGGGACAACACCCAAAATCCTCCATCTTGTGTCCTATTCTCTCTCATATTAAAATTCTAAAACCCTCAATTCTTCACCCTATGATAAACCACCACTACTACATACTATTACCTGTGTGCTCTAACTCATCCCAAAGTCTTGGCAATTTTTTCCAGGCACAAAGGTTAAAAGCAGTGTTCTGCTGAGGGTCAGAGTTTCTTAAAACAGGCAGAGGGACATTCTCTGTGCCCTGGATTCCAACACCCACGTGAGCAGGACGAGAGCCTGTAGCCTCCCTGTGTCCCTTGCTGGGATGGGCATGGTGGCTCCTTGCTCCATCTGCTCCTGGTGCCAGGCTGGCTTTGGGCTCCTCCTGGCAGGATGCTCTGAGGCAGTGACCAGAGCTGCTGCCAGGCACCTCAGCTGCACAGTTAAACCAAATCACATCCCCTCTGCAGGCACAGTTTGGCAACTTCAGCTCTAAGTGTTCAGGGCTCCTATTCTGCAAAGGCTCTGCAAGCCACTGGTGTGATATGGCAGCAGTTCAAAGGTGAAAGAGAGAAAAGTGGCTCTGTTGGGCTCTGTGGGCAGACCAGGAGTGTGAAGGAGAAAGTGTAAATTGACTGTGGCTGTGGTTATTTTTATTGGTGTGGTTCTCAGGTATTTCTTTTTTTATTATTATTTTAAATCACCTCATAATAATTTTCTGGTTTGGTTTTGGTGTCTGTTTCTGTAAAAGATCTTGATGGTTTGCTTGACCTTTGAACAGCTGGAGGTAATTTCTGTTGGGATATTTTTTTTTTCACTCCTGGTGAGCCCCCTGCTTCAGCAGAGAGGCTTATTTGGAGAATTGTTTGGTCCACAGCTACCTGCTTTTCTAATTCACTGTATTCGGATGTTTTGGAGAAATTTTGGTCTTCAGCTGGGCCATATCGAGGTGGTGCCTGTGTCCAGCAAGATCTAGTGCATGAATCAGAATGGTTTGGGTTGGAGGGAGCTAAAAGATCCTCCCATTCCATCCCCTGCCATGGGCAGGGACCTTCCACTGGCTCAAGTTGCTCCAAGCCCTGCCCAACCTGGCCTTGCACACTCCCCATGTTCATTTACAAACACCATCTGCTTTTATTTGTGAGGCTTTTATTTTTATTTATTTCTGCATTGCTCCAACTCTCTTAAATCAGTTCTAAGGTTTTAACGTTGCCACTTAAGAGTTCTCCAGTGAATCTGTTTCTCACCTCATGAGGTGCAACTCCCAGGCTTCATTCCAGCCCCCAGTGAAATCCATCTCAGGGATGCTCATCCTCCTTGGGTCCTTTCCAAAATGTTGATTTACAGGTGTATTCCAGTGGACTGGTTCATTATTTGGATCTTAACATTTCCACCAACCATGCCAAGCTTTCCCTGCAATCACTTCTCTGCAGATCCAAGAATAATCTCTTGGATGCTTTTAGGTGAGGAAGATTTGGGTCAGAGCTGCCACAATTGAAAAAACCCACAGACGCTTTAAGTTTTTTAAACATAAAATATTTTTTCGACTCTTAAAAGTTTTAAAGCTAAAAACTTTGAAAATTGTTCACTTCTGCTTCTTGAAGTGTCTCAGAGCAGAGAATTTCCTGGACTCCTGGAATGGAAAATATATCTGTAGGCTCTAATTTGTTGTGTTACCCTCAGCAGTTGTCCTTTCTTTGAGAGAAGTTCCTCAGAAAAGCTCCTAAAGCAAAAATCCTTTCTCATTTCCAGGGCACAGCGTGGGTGCTCCAAAGCCAGAAGGAGCAGCCTTGCACCAAAACCCTCTGCAGGCACCAGAGGACATCTATGACGACGTGGAGGAGCTGCAGGACAGACTGTGAGTGTGCCCCTGGGCTCTGGCACTGCCTGTGTCTGTGAAATGTCATTTAAAACCTCTCCTGCAGCAAACCCCCGTGTCACACTTGTGTCTTCCAGCAGCCACGGCTCAGATGCCTCCAGTTCCTTCACTTCAGACAGCAGTAAGTGGGGAAGCTCCAACAGGAGCTGCTTTTAATTTGGGCTGGAGCCTGGGAGATGGTGGGAATGGTTTCGTTTCACTTTCAGCACCTGCAGTGTCTCCTCCTGGCCGGGTTGCTCTGAATTCCCATTAAAACCAGTGGGGAGTAGTGTACAGGTCTAGCATGGAATTCATTTGAGCAGCCCTGAAGCCTCTGTAAGAGTCAAATGTAAAAGGTCTGGGTACAATTTGTCCAGCAAACCTCACCTTATTGCTACTGGACTTGTCTTTAAATGGCACGCCCTGGTTTTAAGTTTCAGGAAACAGCTACGAGGAAACATATGAAGATGTTGAGATTGGGGGTGATAACCCAGCAAAACCAGAGTAAGTTGTGATTTCTTAGCCTGGATTTTGAAATTCTGACCATTCAGCCTTGACCTCACATGCCAGGTACTGGCTGGAAGCCTTTTTTTTTTATTATTTTTTATCTGACTCAACTACAGAAAAGTTGTTGTGTGGGTGGGTTTCTTCCCTCCTCCCTCCCTCTTTCCCTTTGGCTAACACTTTAGGAGCAAAAAGTCATTACCAAAATTAAATCCCAAAGCAGTGAGGGGGGATTTTCTTCCTGTAACACCCTCCCTCCTTTGGAAGTACTGCCCTCCCAGATTTCCTCCTGCATCAAGCACACAGGACAGTCTCACTTGCCTTCTCTTGATTTTAAAAGTGTTGCTCAGCTGTAGCTGGGAATTGGCACCTTTTCTGTGTGCACCAAAAGCGGGGATGCTCAAGGGACAAATTGTGCCCATGAAACAGGACAAAATGCTGACATTTGAGATCACAGAAGGCCGGGGAAGAACCTGATGTGCTGTAACTAACTTGCAACCTGCTCCTTTTTATGTAGCCTCTCAAGATATTTCCTTCCACGGGGTGTGTTATAAAAGCAATGAGTTTTGCAGCCTCGGGTTTATGTGCTGCCTGAGCTTCCCAGATGGATTAGGAGGTGTAATGTGAAGTTTAGTTGTGTTTTGTGGGGTTCCCTACCCTCGTGCCTTTGTAAGGAATAGAGAGCCTTTGGGAAAGGCAGATGTGGCACAGGAGTGCAGCTGGTGACTCTGTACTGAGCAGCAGTGTGGCAGGAATCATAAATTGTTGCTGCACATCTGCTTTTCCCTTACGGATGGGAGGCTTGCACTGGCCTGCAGCTGGATCCCAGTCCAGCTTCCATGTGGATGTAGAGCCTGGGTGTGACAGAGAGGGGGGGAAAAAGGGGAAAGCTGAACCCCCGGAGGTGCCAGGATGGTTTTTAAAAGAAGGAAGTGTCATTTCTCTGCTGATTGTCCGTGGGAGTTGCGGGGTGGGCGTGCAGCAGCTCCTCCATCCAGAGGGAAGCGTGTCCCAGATGGATCATGCACATCCCCACCCCCTTGGAAGCACATCCATGCCCCTGCCTTGCCCCTCTGCTGGGGCTGCAAAGGAATCCCAAGACCATTTGGGACCAAATTCACAGGTTTCAGAGGTCGGGGTGTCAATCCCCAAAGCAGCCTTTCTGTGATCTCTCCACTGATCCCACGTGCAGGATTAGGCAGTGCTGAGACACATAAAGGGTTTTTAATGGTCCTTGTGCAGGGTAATGACCCCCGGGGAGGATCTTGGTTGCTTGCAGATACTTTACAAGAAAATTGCTGCGTAGATTTGCAACCCTTTGTAAACTTCAGAGAGAAGTGTGTGCCGTGGACCTCCTCCTCAAGGACACACACAAGAGAAATGTGTGATGGAGGGTGGCTCAGAGGTGCCCCTGATGTCTCCTTTAATGGTCACTGCAGTGCTTCTGGGTAATGCTGCCCTTTCCTCAGGAATTTTCACTCCAAAGAAACCTGGATCACCCTCTAGTTGTTGGGTCAGAGGAGAGCAACTTCAATTAACACAGAAAAATTTAAAGCTAAGCAAAGATAGAAGCTTGGACTTAATAATTAAGCACCTTTTGCTGTGCTGGTGCTTATCCCAGTGAGTCTGTCATCCATATGATCTGTTAATGCTTAAATTCTTCTTCTGAGCTGAGGTCCAGGGTCTGCTGCCCTTCCTTTCCCTGCCTCAGGATCTCTGAGGCTGCTTCTGCACCTCATATCTCTTTTAATTTAAAACCTGTTTCTCTTTTGGACAGAACAGAAAAACAAAAGAGATTTGGAAACCTGTTTAAGATAGAAAAGTTGAAGCTGAACAATTTCAGGCTCAAGGACAACCTAAGGTAAGAAAATGTTGGTGGTCCCACCCCTTCCCCCTTCAAACCTGAGCATTCCTCCTGGCAATTATTTGAGGAGGTCTAGGAGTAAGGAATACAGCTTTTTTTTGGGGGGGAAACTTAGGTCAAAAGCTTCTATCAACTCACTAGGAGCTACTATGGCAGATGTGGCCAATGGTCCTTCTGTGCAGCTTCTCCAGAACCTCTGGCATCAGGAATCTCCTGGAGCTGCTCCTACAGCAGTTTCCAGGTTTTCATGGATTTTCTGCTGCCTTTGGTGCCTTTCTGATACCTCAGCATGACCCAAGGTGCACAAGGGAATGTGGAAAGGTGATCCCTGGTGCCTTGACCTGTGAGCCAGGATTAGGGACAGCCTTGCTGATGTGGGGTTTTACTCCAAGTTCCATTCAGAGCCAAGCTGGCAAGAGCATTGGCTGAAGAAGTTTAATAGTGAGTTTTCATTCTAACAGGGTGGAGAATATTGAAAACTGCCTACAGTGCCTCTTTGGGTACTCTAATATTCAAAACCCTCAGTAAGTTTCCAGGGAATTTGCCTTTTCCTCAGGAGTGCAGAACCTGCAGAACCTGTCCTCCACTGCTGCCAGCGAGTGCCTCACCCTGTGCACAGTGCCTGAACTCCAGGAAAACTCTGCCTTTTCTTATTTCTTTGGAAATTCCAGGTTTTTTTATGTCAGGAAGGTTTGTTTTCCTTACAAATCTTCTCACACAAGAAGCCCCACAGTGGCTCCTTCAAATATAAATATCATTACAGGGAAAGACCCACCAGGTTTTGTGTCATTCCCCTGTCTCAAAGAGCCCTTAAAGCTCCTGAAATCATCTTAGATATCTACAAACGTTTCACATTTAAATTCCTGGCCAGCCCCTGACATTGGCAGACTTACAGGAAGGAATTACTACTGACTAAAAATTCCAACTGTCCAGCAATCCCCTTGCTGTTGAGAAGGGCTGCAGGGGTTTGGACTCTTCTTTGGATGCAGTGTAGATCTTTCCTGCTTGATGAACACATGGTTCTTATTGCTGTCAGGATGGAGATGCTTTTTTAGCAAGGGATATCATTTTGGGAAATGCTGTTGGTACCATGGAGCCCATGCACCTCGACCTGTCTCTGTCACTTCAGCAGCATCACTGACAGCTTTCTGGGGCTCCTCATGGCTTTTTGGGCAGTGCTGATGTGCAGATTTGTTTCTAAAAGCCTTTTTTTCTATCCACAGACTGCTTTCCATTTCAGTACCAAATTTAGGTAAGCACATACCTCTACCTGACTCCTGGGGATTTGTGTGTGTTTGAAGAGGCAAATGTTTTGTACAGTCAGCTTGGTGCACTGTGCCTTTCTGAAAATCACATATTGTGACAGCAGTAGCTTTGAAGACTTGATAGAGATTTGTGTTTCATTTGAGGGTGGGGGTTTTGCTCATTTTTGGGTGGTTTTGCTTTAAACAACATCATTCCTCCTGCAGATCTGGGTATATCCAGGAAGGTAACGTGTGAAACAGTCCATGCAGAGCCACTGCTGGCAGTGCTATGTGAGCCCATGGCACTCCAGCAGCTCTTTGTAAAACTCTTTATTCCTGCCTGCTGGAGGGGCAAGTTCATCCTTGTCATAAATGGGGTGGGCACAGCCTGAGCCTTGAGGAGGTGCTGGAGTGAAAATACCCAAGTGCTTGTGTTGGGAGCCCTGCCTGGGCTGGCTGCAGGGCAAAGCTGGGCCTTTGCTGCTGCTCCTGCTCCATCCATGGAGCTGCATGGCCAAACCCATGCAGGAAACTGCCCATAAACACAACTAACCAACCCCAGCATCATTCCTTGTGTTGGACCTCTGCTGGGTGTTTGGGAGCGCCGAGGCTCCTTTTGCATTTCCTTTGGGTAGAGTGATGAGCAGCAGCCCAAATTTTCCTCTGCAATGGATCATTTGGAGTGCCAGGCTCAGAGTGACATCTCCTAATCATTTTCTGCCCTGCATTTTGATTGGCAGCAGCTGTCTCCCAGGAGGACAACGTGTATGATGATGTCGAGGTGGGGCAGAGAGAGACCAGGTGAGGAGGGTGCCCTGCTCTGGGGTTGTCCTCAACCCAAGGAGGTTTTCCTCCTGTCACAAACCTGTTCCTGGTGCTGTAACCCACTGAAGGTCACGAGCTGGTTGGGATTCAGTCCTCTGGAGACATTCCAGGTGCCCTCCCTGTTTCATTTGGCAGGATATTTCCCTGCTGTTACCCAGTTAGTGCCAGAGACGTGAAAAGGATAGAGCAGCTCCCTGAAGCACATGAAAAATCAGATCTTTTTCCTAAGGAAGGAAAACTCTGCTTCCCAGACCTGATTATGAGTCCCGTCCTGGCAGGCTCCCTGTCAGAAAAATTACTTTTAATAGGAACAGCATGTCCTGGTGTCTTGCTGCCAGATGATCGCGGTGGCTGCGCGTGCTGGTGTAAATCACAGCAAGTGTTTGCATTTCAGTGCAGGCTCTGGGGGGGCACCCAGAAAAATCACAGCTCTGTAGGTGCAGGGGTCTGGGGAGGGGACAGGATCTGCTGGGAAAAACCTGAATTCCTGCCTGTCTGTTCCTCTCAGAGGGAAGGACGAGAAGTGCAAAGTCCGGATGCCAAAATTTCGGATGGTGAAAGAGTGCAAGGATAAAAGGAAAAGCAGTGACAACGTGGAAAGGTCTTGACTTCTATTCTGTGTTCCCATTTTGCCTGACTCTGTGCACATCTCTGAGTGGTTTCAGGAGCAGGATGTCCCTGATTGCACTGATATTTTCTGCTGGTTGATGGTCCAGTGTCCTTTCCCTTTGAAGCCAGATTTCAGGAGTCTCTGCAGAAAATATCTCAAGGGTGAAACAAACCCTTGGATCTGACCTGGGAGGATCAGGGGAGGATACCCAAAGGTCTTATCCTGAAGGAAATCTTGTCATGACTTTCCACTGAGCTGAGCCAAAAGTTGTTACTTGCTGTATATTTGGCTCCTTTTTGCTGTTTTAGTAGATTTAGATGAGATTTTTGGAAGGAGTTCCTCCCTGTGAGGGTGATGAGGCCCCTGGCTCAGGTTATCCAGAGAAGCTGTGGCTGCCCCTGGATCTCTGGAAGTGTCCAAGGCCAAGCTGGATGGGGCTTGGAGCAACCTGGGATACTGAAAGATATCCCTGCCCATGGGAGGGGGTTAAACCATTCTATGATTTTGGCAAGAGCCCTGTATTTTAAAGTATTGATTATTTGAGCTGATTGCATTGATTCTTTCTCTGCCATTTGTGCATAAAAGCAATTTTTTTTTTTACTGTTTGTTTGGTGGTTTGTTTTTTGGGGGTTTTTTTGTGGCTGGCAGTGCAAAAATTCACATGGAAGTGGGAGGTTTCCTTTCCCTTTTAGATCACAAAAATGTGCATCGCAATGAACTTTTTCATGACCTGGAACTTCAAACAAATGTAGATCAGAGACCCATTTTCCAGGTTCTCACCACAAAGTTCCTGCATGGGGCTGCTCAAACACCACTGGTTGTGCTGTGCAAAGTCACAGGTATAACTTTACAGACCATCAGGGAGTCCGTGCAATTTAATTACTGTATTTAATTTAATTAATTTAAAGTGCATCAGAATGAGCCATTTATTACAAATGGGTGGGGTTTTTTTTGGTTTGGTGTTTGTTTCCTGTCTTAGTTTTAAAATGAATGGTCCAGCTGTAATTTTTTGTATCAGGAAGTGTGGCATCCCCAGTTGCAGGGAATGCCCCACTCCCTTTAAGTGGGTTATAAGAATTTGTTTTCCACTTTCCAGTGCCATATAAATGTCTGCTTGGGGGGACTTCCTCCTCCATGTGCTAAAAATCCCAAAGAAAATCTGGAGAGCTGTGTCAAACCCCACTTCCATAAATGACTCAGGATGAGAGTTATCTGGGGACCCTTTATTTCTGAGCATAAATAAAAGCAGAAGGAGACAAACTGCTGGGGGAAACATGAATTGTTGACTTCCATAAAAACAGGGCTGATTTGAAACACCCAGTATAGAGTTTATTTGTTCCCACACTGCTTACAGACCAAAGAAAAAAAATCACCCCAAATGGAGATACAAAATGGCTCAAGTGGTGCCTCACTCAAAAATTGGAGTTGTCTATTCATCCTTTTCTGGGAAACAGGAATGTGAACAGAGTGCTTTGCTATTCCAAGGGTTCCTTGCAGACAAGGCTGGAATTGGGCTCTGGGTTGCAATTTCAGATGTGCCAGGGGTTATTTAAATGGAGCTCAGAAGTACATATGTGTGTATGTGTGTGGGTGTGTCTTGTTGCAGAAATATCTTCAAATTCAAGAAGAGCAGTGAAGAAAAAAGCAAGAAGATGGACAAGGAAGAGAAGTTCTTTAGAGAGACATTTATGGTGCGTGTGTTTCTAGCTGTGTCAGGGGAGGAAAGCAGCTCTGGGGCTGGTTTAAAAGACACATCTTGCTGGTCCTCAGCTATGCTGGGAAAGTTGTCCCCTGACCTGTTGCCTTCTCTCCTAATCTGGGGTTTCCAAAGGAGAAAAGCAGCTCTCTGGTTTGCTTAAAAGGCACCTGGTGGAACCTTCTTGGTCCTCAGCTGTGCTGGGGAAGTTGTCCTGGTGCCTTAGGAGGTGGCTTTTATGTTTTTCAAATCCTGTACTGCATTACTGTATAACTCTAAACTCCAGATAAAGCATTAGTTAACTGTCTTCACATTTTGGTCAGACAAAACCATCCCTTTAGGCCTGATATTCAAGGACACCTCACTGCCTCAGGCCCTGAAAAGTACAGAGAAAAGTGAATTGAGGGGGAGCAAACTGGGGGTAAATGACTTCATCACCTGAAGCTGTAATTGGAGGATTAACCCCTGATATGTAAATGGACCAAATTTATAATTGTCTGAAAAACTCATGACCACCATCCATCTTGGGTGTAGCCTCTGGGAGGCTCCTGTCTGCCCAAGATGGACCTGTTGAAGGCCTTCAATAAATACCCACTTTTATTCTCTTCAATTTGTCTCTAAATTTGTCTTAAATTTCCCTAGATTTGTTTTAGGTAGCTGTTGTCGTGCCCAGAGGTGAAACAGGACTTTCTGACTCCAATATCAGGCTTAATATGATTTATTAAGATGACTCCATTTTTCGGAAAGCTTGGGCTATATGTGGCCAGGTACAGAGCTCAGATGCTGACTTCTTCATGCTCAGTACAAGAATGCCAGAAATGCTTACAATTCAGTGATAACAGTTCTCCACATCATTGGTTGAGAGAGAAAAAACCCACATCCCCCATCTTGTGAGACAGGGCAGAAAAACACCACCCATGTCCTTGAACACACAGCTCAGAGATATGTTTATAAAATTCTGTGCTGAGAAAATGAGCTTTCCCCTGGGAAGAAAAACCCCAGCAGGCTTGCACCCAGGAAACTCCTAAAATGTCAAGATGACAGGTGGCACTTCAAGGCATCAGCCCCATCACCTGTTGCCTTCTCCTCTAATCTGGATCTTCATCAGAAGGATGATGAGGGATTCTCAGACCGACTCTCACAGAGGCCAGGCTGGGCTTTCCTCCTTCCTTCTCCCCAAAGCCTCACAACCCATCCTGAAACCTCCCCGTGCCCGCTGCCCTTCCAGAGGCCGCACAGATCCGGAGTAACTCCTGCTTGCTCCCACCCTGCAGCACCACCGGCAGATCCGCGTGCTGGGCACGGCCAGGGCGGCGCGCTCGGTGCGCAGCCGGCGGCGCGCTGACCTGCCGCTCACAGCTGGGGAACAGCTGGATGTCATCCCCGCCACCCTGCAGGGCCACGCCGTCGTCTGCCGCAACGCCCAGGGCAGATGTGAGTGCAGCCAGCTCTGGGGGACAAATCCCCTCCCGACCCCGCAGCGCGTCCTTGGCGCTCGGTCCGCTCCCATTTTCACTAATTCCCTTCCTTTCTCCTCCTCCCTCAGATGGGTACGTGCTGGTGGAGCACTTGAACTTCAGGTAAACTCAGATTTTTATTTATTGTGATGCGTATTTTCCTCTCTTTCCTGTGTGGAGATAGCTGGAGAAATGTACTGAAAACTTCTGAAGGCAGGGGGAGTTAATGTAAACAGCCGGTATTAAATATTAAATAAGTATTTCCAGTCCTGCTCTGCCGCTGCACAAGTTTCCAGTCCAACTGCTGCTAAAAAAAGCCCTGTCCAGTCATGACTTGTATAAATTGGAGATTCCTGACTTGCCTTCAGATATGCCATATTAATCCACATCTACTGCAAACGTGGCCCACTCGGTGTGCCTTGCCTTGCCTTGCCAAAACACACCCTTAAATTCCCTGCTGCAGCATTTCCTTACATGTTCATGCATAATTCATACAAATGAGCCTCCTCTTACCCAGGTGGCCCTTGCTGGGAAAATTCCTTTTTTTTTTTTTTTTTTTTCTTTGAGACAGACAGTAGTAGCTGCCCTGAGAGCTGCTCTGCCCTGGAGCATCCCTGAAGGTCTCTGTGGTGCTTCCTGCATCCGTGACAGCCCACGTTGGTCAGCTGTGGGGTGATGGGAATGTAAATAAACCTGGGTTTTTTACACTATTTAATGTGCAAGAGATGTTTCCTTCTTTTTTTTTTTGTTTTATTTTGTTTTGTTTTGTTTTCCTGTCATTTAGAGCGTGTCTTCACTGATTCTTAGTTATTTTCAGTATTTCTGACTTTTTGGAGTACCTTATTGGTCAGCTCTGAAATGATATTATATTTCTACATTTTAAGAAAAAGAATAGTGCACTTTAGTTGCTCAGTCTCATTGCTGTCAGAATTGTAAGTTTCCCCAGAAGGTTTGCTCTTTAAAAAGCAAACCATATAAATTGGAACTGGTTTTGGTCTTAAAAGTATTGGGAGAAGTAGTATGTATCACCACTCTTGCTGTGTTAAATATATAAAATAGTGGAAAAGTTGACTCATTTCTTTGCAAAAATAATATGAAAAAAGAGTAAATAAAGCATTCAGTCAAAAATTACTTTATTTTTTTAAGCTAACTTAGGCATTCCAGATATGTAAAAGCTGACTGCTGGCTCCCAAGGACTCTCAGCAACAGGGAATTACCCAACAGTTGCCCCTGTGTTCAGGCTGTTCTCTCTCCACTGTGGGCCTGGAGGATGATTACTTATTTTCAGAAAAATGCTCCTAAATGTAGGAAGAGAAATATAAAATTGCTAATGGCTTCTCCTCCATGTATTCAGTAGATACCTTTTCAAAAGCGAAAAAAATGTGGGTAAAGTTTTTACTTGGCTTTGAAAGAAAAGAAACCCTTAAATCTGACTGTAGTGTACAGCTTTTACCCCTTCCTGGCACATTTTAGGAGCCCATATCAGTTTGCTCATAAATATCCTAAAAATGTAAGATGTTTTAATTAGAAATTATTAAATGTTCCAGGCTTAAGAAAAATAAAAGCGCTGTTTGCCACAGGGCCATTTCAAAGCTGGCATAGGAGACATCAGTAAAAAAAACCAGAGCAAATATTTAACATTTACTTTTAAGTCTATACAGGCATTCTTATTTATTTTACCATGTGGTTACTATTAAGTGCATTGGCCTGCATCCATCTTTGCAGAAAAAAAAAAAAAAATTAAAAAAGCACTCCCCTGTAAGCATGCGCAGCTTTGCAGCCCTGCCAGCCCAAATATTTGGATTTTTCTGGTGGAGAGGGAGAGTTTGGGGAGCTGGAGTGCGTGTTTGGCTTTGGCACAGGCTGGGACGTGCTCTGTGCCCTTCACCTCCACCCCTTTGCAGGGAATTGGCCCCAGGGAAGCCCTGGAGATGGTTTCTCCACAGGCTTTTTTCTTTTTTTTTTTCCCCCATGGTGATGTTTAGGATTAAAACCTTGAAGAAAACACCTCCTTCCTCCACTTCCTCCTCATCCTCCTCCCTGCCAGCGCTCGCTCACAACTCATGAAGTCTGTTCATCACCCCCTCTGTAAGCACTATGGGCAAATCCTGTATTAGCCACATGTGCAAGCTCTTTTTTGCCTCCCAAGGAAGTTATTTAACAAGTTTTTCTTATTTTAAACGAAGGGCTTTTTAGGAATCTCCCCCTGTATCCTGTGCCAGACGTGATGTGGCCCCGATCCCGGGGCGGTGACGCGCGGTCCTTGTGGGGCTGTGCCCCGAATCCCTGTCAAAATCAAACTCCTGCACTGCCAGAGGCAGCTGATTTAATGCAAGGGTGCCTTGCAATACCCTTAGAAATGGTTTTTTTCCCCTCATGGATACATTCCAGTGCATGCAAAGAAGAAAAGAGCTTGCTATGGGCTCACTCCAGATAATACAAAAATGTTTTAGATACAGCAACTTAGATTTCCTCAATTAAACCACAGGTTGGCTATATTTAGGTCAAGAGATTGGTCAGGAAATTAAACTTATCCTTTTTTTTTTTTTTCCTCTTCTGTAGTCTTATTAGTACATCCTAACCACATCAAAACTTACAATCATTCTCATGTGAGTGTTAAGCCCTGTTCCTCCACGTTTCTCCTCAAAGGGCAAATAATCATGGCAACAGCTGTGAGTTGATGAGTCTGAGGGAGAACTGAAATTGTGTAAAAAGGGAATAGGATAGGGACAGATCTGGAGCACGCCCTGCAGCTGTGTGCTTGAGCTGGAGTTCCATCCTCCTGCACCACAAGCACAGAGGAAACAGGTGCCCAGTTTTGTCCCCAACACTTTTTCTGCAGTGAAAGGTTATTTTTGCATGTTGTCATTAAAAAGCTTCTCTCTCTCTTCACCCCTTGCTGTAAGGAGTCAAGATCTGAGTCAGCACATGTGAATACGTGGGCCTGGCTCCTGGCATGGATTTTGGGTTGGGGAAGTTGTTTAAATTACTCATGTAGGAATTTTAACTCCACCCCTTGTCCCTTTGCTCCCCACCAAGCCCTGAGGGCATCTGTGGTCCCACAGCTGGGATGTGCAAGGATCTCCAGAGCGAAACTCCAGCAGCCAACCCCAGCCTGCAGAAAGGGACTGTGCAGCAAGGAAATCAGAAGGATTTGTTGCTTTTATCTCTTTTCATCTCTGAGTTTATTAAAGTGCAAATGTCAACCATGGAGACAGCTATCACATGCAGTGCAGTACACCAAGAAACACTTTCCACACCATAAATGGAAGGAAAAAGGCTTCATTGTGATTATCTGATGCACAAAGGACAAAACTGAACCAGGGCTCTGTGCCCTTCCATAACAGAAAGTACTACAGCCACGACCTGGAAAACAAAACCTTCTTCAGGCCCTCAGTTGACAAAACAGAAAATATTGAGAAGGATGGAGTGTTTATAGAGCTCAGGGGGTTTTTCCTGAGCTTCATCTTAGTATGTTTGAAGGATGCTTCTACTCAGAACTTTTTAAAGTTCAGTATCTTTTTCTTAAAATCATAAATACATAATACTGTAAATCATAAATACTCCTTAGAGTATGAATTTAAGAATTGCAGTGGACAAGTCCAGTTCACCTCTCTCATAGAGCTGAGGTTTGTCTGCCCAAAGATGCTGGGCCACGGACACCACAGAAATCCTGGGATTCAGTTTTGCTTTGTGCTCTAAAAGAAAAAAAAAAAACAAAACAAATGCATTGAGGTACAAACCACGTGAATTAACATGATACAGAACACATGAACATGCTTTCAGCAACAAGAATAAATATTACCATGGCTACAGGATCTACTTCACAGCTTTGTGAGATAAGGATAAATAAACTATTTCCAAACTTGAAAAAAAAAAATCAGAGATGAGTCTTACAAATAAACTTTGATTTTTAAATTAAGGCAGCTTCAGCAGGAACTTCAAGGCTTTTGTTGAAAACAGACTTTTTCCTAACACCAAAAGTGTACTCGTGCTTGCAGGTAGAGCTCTGATTCACAGTCTAGTTCTCCTAATTTTGACGATTAAAATGAGCAAAGATCTGTGCATCAAATACCAGGTGTGCTCTCTGCAAAAGTCAGTGTTCCATCAGTAGGTGTCATGTGGGAACTCTGAAACCCAGTTCATCTCTCAGGCATGGGAGTGAGATACCTCTGGCTGAATCATTAACTCCATGGCCGGGAGGCAGACTGGGAATTCAGAGTTACAAGAAGCTGTTGCATTATTTTTTTATAAGTGAATGATGAAAAAGGGATTATAAGGGGAGGGCTAAGGAAGCCAAAGGAAAGCATTAAATGAAAAGCCCATACCAAAGTAAGACCTTAAGAAAGGTGACTCCAGTAAGGTACATCATATACCTGGAACAAAACCAGATCCTAAAACTTTCCAGGAAAGAAACAGCAGGAGCTCGAGCGGGGGTTGGTTTGGCTCATCCGGACGTGCGATTCTTCTTCCCTCTCTCCTCTCAGCTAATAAAAGGGTGAAGCCAAATAATTGCACAACAAATGGTACTTCAAGTATTTAGAAACACGGCCTGCATGTCTCAGCGGGGAGGGGGGATCCTGCATGAGCTGGGGAAATTGTGCACCTCGTGAAACAAAGCTGCCACTTCCAGCAGTCCCAGCGAAGGCAGAGCTCACGACCTGCACTCAGCTCCCTCTTCCTCCTGCAGGGGTGCACGCTGACAGTGAGGAGCAGTGAAATGAAAAGGGGTAGACAGAAGGGTTATTTTGTTCAAACCTCATCTATTCCAACACGAATGCCACCGTAATCACACACAGAAATGTATACACAACACGCACTAAGCAGCCGGTTCACGTTTTTTACGACACTGCCCATGTATTCCCCTGTGCTTGCACATACCTCATGAAATGCTAAACTGGACACACAGCTGAAGATGCATTTCTGACCCGTTGAAGGGAAAAAAAAGAATACCCTGCTGCCTTTGCCTGCTCAGCTCCAGCTCCTGAAAATAAACCTGCCCCAAACCCCATCAGCACCAGGGCTTTGGCCAGCAGGGGTGGTGGAAGGGCAGGATTCTCACAGCTCCTGATGCCACTTCCCCTCCCATCCCTGGCCAAGGCCATGCCGAGCCTGATGGGGTGAGCTAAGCTACTCATGGGCTTTACCTAAAAGAGGGTGTAAAAATAGCATTCCCTTTGTCCAGGTCCTCTCAGAGGCTGGGATTAGTGAGTGGTGGAAGTGTTCAGGGCACACACCTGCCCTGCTGGAAGAATAAAACTGAGAGGTCAATGACAGGGATGCCACCTACATTTTATATATATGCATATATAATGTTTACATATATATAGCTTCCAACAAGAACAGCACAAGGTATTTCTGAATTAACTCATCCAGAAGCTGGAGGTTTCTGTTGGAGCCTATCTGAACTCTTTATCCTTTGCATTTTGTCTCTCTCCCCCTCAGGCTGAAGCAAAATTTGGGTGAGTTTGTGGCTTGAAAAAGCACAGCTGTCCAGTGGCTTCTGAAGAATTGCACTTGGAGTAATTCAAGTTTCTGTAGTTCAAACATTGTCTACCCTGCTTTTCCCGACGCTTGTGCATGTACCAGCATAACTCAAAAAGAGCTGAGCACAGTGTAACAGTGTGGAAGTTAAACTCTTCCTCTGGAAAATGTCACTGGAGGTCAGCAGCTCCTCTGCAGCTGGGAAACAGAACACAGCCTATCTGAATGTAAAATAAATAATAAAAAGAAGTGGAAGTCCTCAAGAGTGTTCTGAAGTGCAGCACAGATTTGGGCAAGGCTGTGATGGACCATTCAGTCCAATGTGGGCACTGAGGAGCTGCTTCCACCAGTCCTGCTCCCTCCACTCCTCTGCTGACCCTGAGCAGGGAAGTGCTTCATCTCTTTGTGTCTCTCCATATGGAAAGCTGAGTAACTCTGACTGCCCTCCAGGCAGGACTGGTTGTGCAGACCCACACAGCACTTAATGTTTGCTCGGCTCTGAGAAGATGCCAAGTGCCACAAGGGGCTTATTCTACAACCTAGAAATCCCACCCGCCTCCAGGAAGCAAATATTTCCTCCCAAGGGCATTTGCTGCTGCTTAATACTGTTAGTTCTGCTGGGTAGGAAATCCCAGAGGACAAGAGTAAATTTGGAAAAAGACATCAGTACATCTACCTGCTCCTGAGCCCCAGACTGTAACACACCAGCCCCTTATCAAGGGGGCTGCAGGTGCTGCCAGGACTTGGCAAGATGCTCAGCTGGCAGTGAAGATTTGAAAAGCCTTTAACATTTGAAATACATTTTACTCATTGCTGTTTCCTGGATGGAAATTAATGCCTGGCCCTACAGCTGCTCCTGCTCCTTTGCAAAGGGGTTTATCTCCATCACCCCAAAAGGGTCCTTTGCAAAGGGGTTTATCTCCATCACCCCAAAAGGGCCCTTTGCAAAGGGGTTTATCTCCATCACCCCAAAAGGGCCCTTTGCAAAGGGGTTTATCTCCATCACCCCAAACCATTCAGGGCTCTTTGCCCATCTCAGCCTTGATCCAAAAAGCTGCTGAAGGGCTGGGTGCTCCTCAGCTTTGACTCTGGGGTGGGGTTTGGTTTGTTTTTTTCTTTATTTTGCATGCAGGAGTTTGGATTCTCCATCCAAACTCACACCACAGCACTGGGGACACAAATCACCTGGCAGCCACCAGGCACAGCACCAAAGCCATCCTCCACCCCAGAGTATTTATTTAATAATCATAACGTAATAAAAGGCTGGTTATAAAACCTAGGAGCACTACAAATATTTCCAGTATTTCTTACAGTCCAACCACTGCTGTGTTGGATGATTTAGTGTTCAAGAGCTTAACAGCAATACTGATTTTTTTTTTTCTGGAAGCTTTCTACTTTGTGCGGCTTCTGGAAAAATTGCAGCTGTAAAGTCACATTAGTGAGGATCCGAGCACAATCTGTAACAAAAGTAAGGCAGTTTTGTGGTTCTTTTTTTTAAAAAAGGGACTTCAAACTGAAAAGGTCCATTTAACTGCCAGTAGATGGCAAAAATATCCCGTGTTTGTTTTGATTACCTTAAATGATTAGTAAAAAAGGCTTAATTTGTTGTTCTCTTCCTTGCTTCTCATACAAACTTGCAGAAAGTATAAATTAAAGTGCAACTGTACAAAAAAGAACCCTAGGAAAAAACCTCAAGGGGTGATAAGAAGCTATCAAAAAGATTAAATTTTTTTTCAAGTTGAATGACTGCATACCTGGGACCAGCAAAAGTTCTTTGCTTTGTTTCTTAGAACACAAAAGAAAGAAAAAAAAAAAAAACCAGAACAAAACCACCCCCCCCACCCAAGATTTTTTGGCAAAGCTTTCATAAAGCATTTGTTCCTTGATTAGACTATTACTTCATAATCAAGTAAATGAAATTAAATACCATGTCAAAGCCAAGCAGATGCCAACACTGCCCATTAGATTAATCCTGTGTAATAAAAAATAATAACTCCTTTAAACAAAGAAGTCGCACATGCATTAGGATTTTACCCTTGGGTAACAAGAATTTAACCTTAAAAATCCCCGTGGTTCATCTTAAAAAATAAAATCCCATCCTTCAGATAGCCAGTAGCAAAGGAACAGTAAAATTCCGGGTTGGGATATCCCTGCCTGGTCAGCGGAGCAGCGAAGGTCACAGTCCAGTGGGCAGCAGCAGGACAGGAGAGCCCTTGGGCAGGGGCAGTGAGTGTCCAGCAGCAGGGAAGGCAGGTTTGGCAGTGATTTTTGGGGAGTGACAACAGGCAGAGCTTCCTAGGGGAAAGGTGAGAGGTGAGTGCTGCGGAGCTGCGCGCTGCCGACGGCTCCTGCCCATCAGGGGTGATCCCCACCCTCGGGTGAAGCGCTGGGTGATCCAGATCCTGTCCTCTGCTCACCTGAACCCTGCTTGGGATTCAGCCCCTGGAGCCCGTGGTGGGGGGAGCAGGCTGGAGGGAGGTGGAATTAAGGGCTGGGAAAAAGGCAATCTGCCTTCAGCTCCGAGCGTGGCGAGCAGTCAGTGCTGTCCGGAGCTCCTGGGCGAAATCAAGCACCTCAGGGACACTGCACAGGGGAAGGCCTCCCCACAGCACCAGGACCTCTGCACATCCCACCTTCCCTCCTCATCTTCAGCAGAGGGAAAAAGAGAGGGGTGGGAGGTCATATTGCACTAGTGCAGAAGCATCTAAGCAGCTGCTGCTTTGAGGAGAAAAGTGTTAGAGAGGCCGGTACCTGGGTGTGAACGCTGCAGAGCTGCTTCCTCACCCTTCACTGCATTTCACAGAGCTCCTGGTCAACCCCTCTGCCCTGGCTCAGCCCAGCCTGCCCCTGCTCTGCACAGCATCAGGGAAACATCAAACTCCCTGCAGGAAGCTTGGCTATGCCTCCATTACCTCAGGATGAACCAGGGGGGAGGCGTTTTCCAAAAACTCAGTGATACGTTTGTTACTTTACAGCCTTGACATTTCCCATAGGGTTCACAGGGAAAGAAAAAAAGGGTATTGGATACATTTTGCCAGGCACAAGGAGAGAAATTGAGTTAATTTCCTTAGTGCCTTGCTAGAGGGGAGTGTGTTTTGGGTCTGGACTTGGCTCTGTGCCACGGGCCATGAGGGGAGGAGGAGGAAGAACGACGACGAAGCAAAAGAAAGGAGGGGCGGACGAGTCAGCGCGGATCCTCACGGTGCCATCAGCGGGCCAGGGCCATGATGAGGCTGGCACACATCTCAAAGAAGTCCATGGTGTGGCTGCCCAGGCGCGGGGGCACCGAGGGGATGCTGCCCACGAAGGAGCCGCTCAGGGAGCCCATCAGCGACTGGCACTCGGTGGCCGCGGCCGCGTCGATGCTCAGGCGCGGGCGCTGCAAGCCTGCGGCCGAGCAGGAGCGCTGGGGCGTGGAGGAGCCAGACCTCTGCTCCATCACCTCGTCTTGGAAAGCCAAAAAAATAAAGGAAGAAGAGAGAAAAAGTGGGATTAGCCCGACAGCTGCAATGGCTTCTGCTGGAATGACACAGACGTAGGCGCTTCAAAACGCAGAGGATGGTTCTTAAAACTTCCAGCCTTGCCCTTGTAGGTGTTCTCCACCTCCTACTCACCATCGATGCTTTTGAAGTCCAGCAGATAGCTGCGGTTGTCCACCTGGTAGAGCTGCAGGCTCATCTTCACGTAGTTGCCGGTCACGGGGTTCTTGCGGCGCACCCGCAGGTGGTAGGCGTTCACCACCTGCAACGGGAAACCTGCCCTCAGCAGGGACACTTCCTTCCTGATGTTTTCTAAATATGAGCAAGACATCTTCTGGGAAAAACAGTTTCTCAAAAGGACAACGCCTATGAAGTGAAGCAAATGGCTTCATTTCTTCCTGTCTTTAAATATTCTCCTAAAGGCTCTGATTCACCAGCTGCCGGCTGAGGGAACTGCAGTGACCCATCTGCCAGGCACAGAGCTGATGTTTGCTCCTCCCTCACCAGAAAAAATCCACTCCTGGACCCACAAACACGGACAGTGCTCATGAAATCAGGGCAGGCTGGGCAGAGCAGCCTCTCCCATCAGCACAGATAAATTCAGTGCTTGTGGATCAGCCTCAAGCTGAGTATTTCCCCTCGCTGCTTCCCACCTCACAATCTGCTGCATCTTATTTACAATGAGATCTTTTCTCTGCGCTATATTTATGAAGCAACTGCGTGGATGGGAGAGTTAATTCTGATGAAGAGTCACATCTGAAGTTATTCTTAGGATGGGAAAGGCTATTGTGAAACCTCCTTGTGTGAAATGAGCTCCACTGCCTACACAGAGACGTTGGGGTGAGTTGGTTTGGGAGGCTGTACCAGAAATAACAGCAGGTTTGTTCACTCCCTGTAAAACCATGCAGCTAACAAATGTCTGGCTGGTGTGGGCAAATGCACCTGGCCACGGTCCATCTCCTGCCTGGTGCAGGGAAATGGGGTTTCTGGAAGCTACTTGGTTTTAAAGATGTAATATTATCAAAAATAAGGAGGAGTCAGGAGGTTTTAAAGAAGCAGCACGGTGAAATTCACACAGTACAATGTTTGGGACCTGTAGGGAGGAGGGGAGCTCCTCTGGTGATGAAGATCTGGGCTGAAATTCTCCTTACCTGGCTCCTGATGCTCACATGATGCTGCTGCCAAAGGCCACGAGCCAGGAGAGCTCACCTCAGGGGCTGCACCAGGATTTGGGGAGTCAGGTACAGCAGCAGAGATCCAGGGCTAACTTAGGGATTTATTATACCAACTTTGAAAAGGATTGTGCCTAAATGTTGCACAGCCCTGGAGAAATGGCTGCAGTGAGTACTGTCAACTAAAACATCTGGGTTTAAATTAAGAAGCTGAGCCCTAAATTGAGGAAGCAATAAGTGTCTGAAAACACAGCTGGTCCATGAGCACTGCTGCATCTTCATCAAGGAAAAGGCCACCACATCAATGATACAAATCCTGCACCCAAGGCCCTCTGCCCCTCATCTGTGCATCCTTTAGGACAATTCATACTGTACCATCTCTGTCCTGACAGGACCAGGCAGAATTAATGAGAGTTCCTCTGCTCAGGAGCACTGGAGATGACCTCACAAGGAATTAGCCACTAAAATTAGAAATGTGAGCAGCTCTTCTTATCCCTGCAGCTAAAACGAGGCAGAACCACCTTTCCAGCTGAAGTCTTGGAGCACTCAGAAAGAAACCCCTTCTTTCATGCCATAAATAAACACCACAGACACTGAAGCACAGCTGGCACCTTAATTCAGTGAGTTTGCCTTAACAAGGAATAGCAGGGATGATTGCAAGGTGGGGGCATTTATGTGGAAACAGGCGAGGCTGTAACTACACTTACAAACCTCCCTGAATTTATGGGATAAAGGATGCTGGAAACCCACCCTAGGACTCCCTACCTGGATTGTAAGATAAGTGTGTATTCTATTTGCCATCTATTAAGGGTGGGACAGTTATCTCCTGTTAATGGGCCACTGAGCCTCACTAGTGACTGATAAAATCACATCATCCCATTGTGAGATGGTCTGCCCAAGAAGAAGAGCCAAGCACTCCTACCCAGATATAATCAGAGTTTTTAAGACACCAAAACAGGTTTTTCCCACTAGATTCCCAGAAGAACAACTGTCTTCTCCACTAGGTTCCCAGAAGAAGACCAGACCCATCTACACCACCACCAAACCTTCAGAAAGATACTACACCCTTCTACAAAATCACTGCTTCAGCAGAACCACGTCTACCACTCCAAGAGAACTGCAGCCACCATTCATTCAGACTGCTACCAACACCCTGACCCACAGGGTGTCAGGTCGTGTTCTGACTCTGTCAGTAGTTTTTGTTTGTACTAATTACATTTGTGTTTTCAGCTTCTCTAGAAAAGAGAAACTGAGAGAACTGTTATTTCTATTCCCACATCTTTGCCCGACAGCCTTTTAATTTCAAAATTGTATCAATTCAGAGAGAAAGTGTTTGCCTTTTCCATTTCAAGACAAGCTCCCACCTTCCTTAGCAGACACCTATCTTTTCAAACCAAGACACTACCTTCCACTCGAAGTCCAGCTGCTTCATAGCCCGGTACACCTCGGCCATAATGTCATAGGGTTTGCTCTGGCTGCGGATCCCCAGGTGCCACTTGGCCTTTTTGACAGTCAGGGGCTTTGGCTTGGTGGTGTTGAGGGCGTCCAGGGGGCAGCGAGCTTTGGGGCTGTCGGCGATGAGCGGCGGCATGCGCTCGGGGTGCGGCTTCACGCCCGGGGGGATGTGCAGGGCGCTGTCGTCCATGAAGGAGCCGGTGGGGGGGCTGGAGGCCAGGTAGAACTCGCTGGCCTGGTTCATGATGCGGCGGTTGTCGATGACCAGGTGATAAGCCACGGCCAGCTGGTCCTGGGGGTCGCCGCTGTACAGGCTGTTCATCACCTCCGACTCCGTGCACTCGAACTTCTCGCACACCTCCCGCACCGCCTCGTCGTCGATGACCGTGGCGTCGTAGGAAGGGTCCTCTGGGAACAGGTAACTGGGCAGCTCCTCCTTGAACCACTCGTGCTCCCTGGGGAAGGCAGGGGGGAGCCTCGCTGTGAGATTTGGAAACCACGACCAGCCAAGAATGAACCCCGGGTGATGAAGTGGGAGCAGCCCGGTGCAGGGACAGCGATGGCGCTCTGCACCCTGGGCTCTGAAGTGAGACCTTGTTGTGGTTTTTTTTTGGTTATAATAAGGATGGGAGCTTAACTTTTAGGGCTTTTTGGAGGGAGTTCTCTTGTTGAGTTTTTTTTTAGGGGTGAAGAACGAGTTGGATACTGTTTTTTTTGGTTTTTAGGGTTTTGTTTATTTTTATTTTATTTTAAGTTTAGCACACTGTTTGCACTAGACTTAGTATGTGAAAGGTAAGGTACAAAATGGACTTTGAGTACTCAAAACTAAGGCTTTTTAAAGATATTTTATTTAATTATCTTTTAATACGTATTTTGTTATTACTTTTTTACTAATAACTCTTACTAACTTATACACGTAATTTCTACACTATTATCTACACTAACTAATGGTCTTTTATAAGAAGTATTACAAGAAATGGAGGTGAAAAGGGACAAGAAGGAAGAAGGGGTGACACTTAAATTTTATTATCTTGTCTTATTTCCTCTTATATTAAAATCTTAAAACTCTAATTTTTACACTTTATGATACACTGTGTAAAAAATTACTACTGCCACATATTAAAATCTTGTGTGTTTTAACTCATCCTAAAGTTTTGGCAATTTTTCCCAGGGACGAAGGTTAAAAGCAGTGTTCTGCTGAGGGTCAGAATTTCTTAAAACAGGCAGAGAGACATTCTCTGTGCCCTGGATCCCAACAAGACCTCAGCACTTCCAAGAGTCTCACACTTTGTGATTCCCATGGGCCTGATGGAGATGCAGAGCATCAAACCTACCCAATTCCCACTAATTTACAATGGGGTGAGTGATAATTAAGTGTCTAAAACTCATACAGTGCCTGGTTTATCGGTTCTATGTATTGACAGTAATCTCGCCTCATGTGCTGCCTCTCTAACATGTAATTAAAGCCTCTAATCCTAAGGAATTAAGAAATAAAAAAGGAAGTTTGCATGGGTTTGCTTGAAGGGTAAAATTGGAATTAAGAAATAAAAAAGGAAGTCTGCATGGGTTTGCTTGAAGGATAAAAATAAGGCCATCCACTGAAAATGCATTAAAAACCTGAGAATTCCTGGCAAGCCTAGTAACATTTATGTTTATGCTTAGCACATAGCTAGGTGTAATACATCCAATATTTACATATTAAGTTAGTAATTCTTGGGTTTCTCCTGCTTTTCTTTTGCTTATACAGTAAGTACAATGATCACCCTCTTTATCTGGTACCCATAGGGACGTGGTCTTGAAATAAAGTAATGAAAAATGGCTGCTGGATATTAAATTCTTGGGATTATTGCATGCTATACCCGGTTTTGCTAAGTGTTGTTAAGAGATTTTTAAGGCTATTTTATAACGCAATAAAATAGAATTTTAAATATTTGTATATAAAATATATATATATAAAATCCTCATCCAGTTCATCATCACCCACTTCCAGCCAGCACGGAAGAGGTGCAGGGCTGCTCCTTGAATCACCTGGGACAAAAACCATGGATTAGCTGGATCTGGATTAGCTGCCTATTCCTGAAAACCAGCCAGGCCAACAGGTGACCCCCAGGACAGTCACCAGAGACCCCCACAGGCAGCCAGCCCACCCCAGCCCACCTGAGCTGACCTGATGTCCTTGATGGTGGCTCTCTTGAGGGGGTCCACCTGCAGCATGTGCATGAGGAGCGTGGCCACGGAGCGGTTGAGGTATTCAGGGATGTAAAACACTCCCCCACGGATCTTCTTGAACAGGGTGGGGACGTGCTCGTCGTCAAAAGGCAGAGTGCCACACAGGAGGGCGTAGAGGATGACACCACAGCTCCAGATGTCCACCTCTGGGCCAGCATAGAGCCTGCACGGGGACAGGGAAAGGAGAAAGCTGTCACCACCATCCTCTCCTCAGTCATGGTGCAGGCTCTGTGTCACCACCATCCTCTCCTCAGTCACAGTGCAGGCTCTGTGTCACCCCCACCCTCTCCTCAGTCATGGTGCAGGCTCTGTGTCACCCCCACCCTCTCCTCAGTCACAGTGCAGGCTCTGTGTCACCACCATCCTCTCCTCAGTCATGGTGCAGGCTCTGTGTCACCACCATCCTCTCCTCAGTCACAGTGCAGGCTCTGTGTCACCCCCACCCTCTCCTCAGTCATGGTGCAGGCTCTGTGTCACCCCCACCCTCTCCTCAGTCACAGTGCAGGCTCTGTGTCACCACCATCCTCTCCTCAGTCATGGTGCAGGCTCTGTGTCACCACCATCCTCTCCTCAGTCACAGTGCAGGCTCTGTGTCACCCCCACCCTCTCCTCAGTCATGGTGCAGGCTCTGTGTCACCCCCACCCTCTCCTCAGTCACAGTGCAGGCTCTGTGTCACCACCATCCTCTCCTCAGTCATGGTGCAGGCTCTGTGTCACCACCATCCTCTCCTCAGTCACAGTGCAGGCTCTGTGTCACCCCCACCCTCTCCTCAGTCATGGTGCAGGCTCTGTGTCACCCCCACCCTCTCCTCAGTCACAGTGCAGGCTCTGTGTCACCACCATCCTCTCCTCAGTCATGGTGCAGGCTCTGTGTCACCACCATCCTCTCCTCAGTCACAGTGCAGGCTCTGTGTCACCACCACCTTCTCCCCAGTCAGGGTGCAGGTGGGGGATGTCACCCTGAGTTTCAGCCTTCTGATGTTTTAATTTTTGTGATAAAGTTTCTCACGAGGCTTTCTGTAAACACGCGGATGTTGTTCTAACTGTCTTTTTGGTTTTCGTTGCTTTCTCCTGGGAGGAGAAAGGTTTTATGGACCTTTTCATTGACCAGTGTGGTTGGAGAGGTGGTGACCTCATTCTCCAACCCACGGCTGTTCCCAAAACTCTATATAATACAAAAATCAAAATAAAGTTCTTCTCCTTTTCCCAGGCTGGAGTTTACTGTGTCTCTGTGATTTGTGTCACACTTTATTGTGACAGGGGGACCCCCTGCCAGCTCCACCAGGGACAGAACTCCAGCCCACACCAGGGCTGCTCATGTGGCTCCCCTCAAACCAAATCTGCCTCAGCCAAAACTGCTCAGGGAAATTAATGGCAGGGCTGGCACTGGCTGCCCACACTCCTGTGTACAACCCTGCCTCCACCAAACTCTCCAAAAAGCCAAACCCCCCATTTCCAAGAGCCCTGCCAGGCTGTTTGAACCTTTGCCTCAAGGGCTCAGCCAGAAATTTATGTTCATTGAACGAGGCAGATCAAACAGCAATAGGTAATTCTGTCTCTGAGTGTTTATTTTTGGTGTGCTGGTGTCTAAGTGCTCCCGTTTCTGACAAGCTGCCTAATGTGCTCTCTGCCATCAGCAACTCAGGACACCCCAAATATACAGTTCTGCTGCTCCTGCTCATCTCTCTTTGCTACAACTGATGCCTCCTCAGAGATTTTGGGAGGCAACACTTGCCCATGGGCTGTGAGGCAGAACCAAAATACTGAAGTTGAAATGCAGCTACGGAAGTCTCTTTGTGAAACCTCAGCATCCTGCACTTGCTCCTCCTGAAAAGCATCACTGCAGACACATCAGTGTAGAAATCATGCTGGCCATGCACGTGACCATTCTCTGAACACCCCCAAAACACTTGGTCTGCCTGTCCAAGGGTGAGGCTTTCCCTGCTGAGGCCAGGGACAGCAGCAAAGCCATTTTGGAAAGGCAGAGGCTCAGCTGGATGCCCCCTCAGCCCTGCCTCCATGCCCAACTCCCACAGAGCTGAACCCTGATTTTTTTTTTGCTGGTAAGTGCACTGCCTGAAGAGTCTTTTGGACCTTCAAGCCCAAATGAGATGCACTTTTATGGCTCTGAAACCTGAGCTGTCACACTCTACTGCTTCTGTGCTCCACCAGGGAAGGCAGCAGGAGCCAGGAGTCAGCTCCTCCTGTCCCACCAGCAGGGCAGGGAGGGTGGGTTGTGCCTGTCCCCCTCAAATGCAGCTCTGAGAAGAGGCCAGCTGGGCACACTGAGCAGGGACAGGACACCCAGGCAGCCCTGAGCCTGTAGGTGGGAGTGATGAGGGAGGGATGCAGCTGCAGCCAGCCAAAAAGTGCAACACGTGGGCTTGGTTTTGGTTTTCCTTCTTGCTTTTGTTGTTACTAGGCTGCATTGCCTGTACCCTTGGAACACTCAAGGACTAAATCCTCCTTGCTGATCTGCCATGTGCCTTGTCTCCTATACAAATTGAAAAACATGTGTCTGGCCTTCACTGAGATGGAAATACTATTAATTTTTTTTGGATTCCCAGTAGTTTCTGGCTTTGTCCTCTCCTTGACAATGAGGATTTACTTGGTTTCATTTCACACGCAGAGCTGTAGTCACAACAGGGTTTTTGGATGCTAGTCTAATTCCTAGGATGCTCTGCCAACACTTGCTCTGGTGTAAACAGGGATAAAATAATCGTAATCACAGCAAACACATTCTGAACAAAATGTTCTATTTAAAAGCTACAGATATAGGCAAAAAGACACTGGATTAGGAAGATTCAGGGAGGGAGGAAGGAAGGGAGATTCAAAAAAAAAAAGGAGCAGATAATGAGATGGGCAGTTTGAAGGACCATTCAGAGGACTGAAATCTATATTTAAAATCTTTGCTAAGGTATTACAGAGAGGATTAGGGAAAGATGTACATTCTATGTAATTTCTGCTCCTAACAGCAAAATAGAGGAGGCAACACTTCTGTATCAACACATAGAAGTCCAATTCAACCTTGTGGGGTGTGTTCACCACTCCATGTGCTGTACAGATGTTTCATGCTGAGAGATGCAACCACAGAGGAGATTTGTCAATTCAGTGAATCAGTTCAAAACAGTGCTCTGAAGGTTGAACCTACTGCCATAGCCAAAACCCCAAGCTTAAGGAACCAGAAGACAAGAATTTGCATTACAAGTGTCGGGAAGCGATTAAAGATCTTCCTGGTTCTTTTGTTAGGGAATGGTTTTCCTCATTAACACTGTGTTTTATATTACAGGTGGGAAGGAGAGGAGGGGGTGACCTGGAAAAGCCTTTCCACCTGGAACCTCAGTATTTGCATCCAAAGAGTCATTTTCACCCTCTTTAATTAGCAATATAAACAGTCAACATCTGGTATTAATAATTCCTCCAAAGTAAACACCTGTAGCAAAACATGGATTGCTATTACAGCTATTGAGAAGTAAAAATAACCAAGAAAACCTCCAGATCTTTGCCAACAGATTCACCCAAACACAAAATCCAGGCTGGAAGGATTCAGCTACTTTTACTAGATGTGCAAAGCTGTTTCCAATACCAAGAACAAACCTGAACTCCATGTGCTCACATAAACTCTGATGAGAAATGGAATGTCTTACCTTCCAGAGATGACTTCAGGGGCTGCATAATTTGGGGAACCACAGCTGGTGCGTAGAAATTCACCATCTGACATCATGTTGGACAGTCCTAAAAACAAAATGCTTATGTTTGATGTTTGATCTGAAGGTCCAGACACCCTGGACTCCATGCCACACAGAGGAAAGGCAGGGAAGTGGAGTGGGATATTTGGAAGGGAATTGTTGATATAATTTAGATAGACTTCTCTGAACTGATTTGAATATTATTTCTTTTGTTATTATTGTTGTTGTTTGTTATTTTTGGTTGTTTGTTTGTTTTTTTCACATCCAACCAAGAAATATTTACTCCAGGCTAATTTTGCTCCTCTAAGCTGCAAATCCCAGAGCACGGAGGAGAAGAGGCATAAGAAGTTACTTCATATGGCAATTGGGTGGGGCTGTGAAATGAGTAAATCTTCAGAAGGATTTACATTGCTAGAAAGGACTCACCAGGACAGAGTTGGTGGCCCGGGTATTTTAATGGATTTCAATCCCTAATGCCACTTAGAGACTCCTGTTACTGCTCCTTGTAAAATGAACTGAGGCCAAGAGCACATGGCCAAACACAGGGAGAACATGCACAAAAATAAACACACACAGCCAGCTCACCCTGAATTAGCTGCACCAAGCCTGCCTCAAACACAAATTGGGTAAATTTTACGTGGCGTGATTACACTAAAACACAGCAGAGATTTACAAATCACTTGGCTGCTCCATTCTCAGCGCCAGGACAGGAGCAGCCTGCACCAAGTAACCCCTGCTGCTGCAGGAGGGGCAGTGTTTATGAGTGTGGGATTTGCAGGGGCAGCAGCTCTGGGGCTCGGGGCTGCAGGCTCTGGGTTTGGTAGGGCTGCTCCACGGGGCCGTGCCTCTGGAATGCTGCTGGGGTCACATACCAAAATCAGCTATCTTTGCATTCATGTGTGCATCCAGCAGCACGTTCTCTGGCTTCAGGTCTCTGTGCACAACCATGTGCCTGTGGCAGTAATCCACTGCGGAGAGGATCTGCTGGAAAAGGCGCCGAGCCTCTGCCTCCTCCACCTGTGGGAACAGCAGAGGGAAGGGGCTGGGTGTGCACTCAGCCAGGGGAAGGTTGGACTTAGTAAGGAGCCAAAAAGGCTTCCAGAGTGCAGAGAGAAAATCCCAGCGTGCCTGCGAGCAGGAGCAGCAAATGAAGCAGATTTCTCACCCTTGCATTTTACAATGTGCCGGCGTTTGAAAATGATACAGCGCAGAGATGAAAGGTGAGACCTCAGTTCAGCAAGAATTTAAAGGTGGCACCTATCAGACAATAGCCTGCTGTCCCAATGGGACTGGTACAGATCCAGGCTGGAAAAAACACCACAGAGAATGTTGCTGGGAGCAATTCCTCATGGACTTCCTCTGGAAGCAACAGGTGAAGCTGGAATATCGTGGTGATTTTAATTACCTGTATAGCTATAAAGTTGTATGAGCTATATCAGAGAAACTGTATTTTCAATTATTATCTTTACTGATGAATTCCAGAAGACTCCCTTCTTGAAAAATGGAGTTTATGAATGCAGAAGTTCAGAAAAGATCCAAATCAGTCACTGAAAAGATCTAGATGGGTAAAATGTGTAAGAAATCAGAACTGTACATAGAAAAGAAAACTGACCACTACACTAATTTAACCCAATCTGCTGTAAATGTATTGATTTCGTAGCACAGAGAGGGAACGTGTGATGGGCTGATCCTTCACCTGAACCCTTATTCTGGATGTCCACTTTGGCCCCTTTCTACCTCCTTGCCCTCCAACTGCCCCATGGGGCAGACACCAGCAATTTTCCTTGTAAGTGAAATCTCACATTTCACAGGCTCAACCCACACCTCAGGTGATTTATACCCAGTGGGACTGCTGGCACTTGAAAATGTTCAGATAAGCCACCTCCTTGAAAAATCTTCAAAGAACCTGATGTGGAGCCTGGGGGGGTTTGGGAGAGGTGAATGACTGGAGTGGAGCCACACCAAGTGGTCTTCCCCTCCCACACCATAAATTTGCTGCTGATCCGTGGGGGTTTTGACAGGCAACCCATAGCTAAAAATCACAAAAATAAGCCAGTTTTCCAAATATTTGCCCTAAGCAACACGTTGCCTTGGATATTTTGGTTTGAGGATCGAAAATACACCAGAGAACGCCGCGAAAAAAATCACACACGAGCTCCGTGCGAGCCAGTACGAGACACCCCAGATGGGGTTGCTGTGAAGCAACTTCTATTTTGGGCCTTAACCTTAACTGTGCTCCCTTGAGCAGTCATTTTGCTCCTGAACACCATCCCCTTCCCCACACAAGTGTCTGGGCTGGGACTGGCACTTACACGTCCGTGCTTACAGATGTAATCGAACAATTCCCCGCCCGACACGTACTCCATGACCATGAAGAAGTCTGTCGGTGTGCTGATGACCTGGTACCTTCAAAAACACAAGCAGAGTTAGGAAAAAATAAGTAATTAGGAACAGGGAAAGGCTTTTAAACAGATTACTAATTCCACACTGACACTTCATGTAAGAATTTGTTTGGATCTTGCATTTGTAACTGCTCTGCACTTCTGAAAAGCTGTCCCTTGTTTCCAGTGTAATCTTTCAGTTGTCTGTGAAAGGACCTCTTTTCCAGACCTATGATTTTCCTTCAGCCCTTTAAATAATCTTCTGAAATATCTGCCAGGCAATCTTATCACATTTAGGATTGCCCTGACTTTCAAATTTCCATTTTGGGTAAGATCTGCAACAACAGCTTTAGAAATGAAGTCCTGCTTAGCTGGGGGCAAGGAGAAGATCCATCTGGTTTTCCTCATATCAAGAAAAAAGAAGATAAAGAGCTCTAGGCACTAGAGAGAACTTCCTCTAGACCAGCATAGAAACAAACAGGAGACCCTCTAAAGTTATTTTTCAAATATTAAATCTCTCCAGAATGGGGGAAAATCCTTCTAGAATGGGGGGAAAAACCCAGAGTATCACCTTTAACTTTTCATTCAGATTTATTCTCCATTTTCCTTCAACATGATCCCTGAGTGCTGCAAAGGTCCCAGCTGGAATAAACTGCCAGTGATCAGCTGAGGTCAATGCAGCCCCAGGAATTCACAGCAGCACCAGCTGGGACCTCCCTCTCTTTTATTTCAGATTCATTGTTTTGTTGTTGTTTGCTTTTTTTTTTTTTCCCCCCCAGATGAATTTCATGACTTTTTACAGGGCTGTAATTTGAAACAAACAGATTTCAGCAATTTTCAGAGGCTGGCAAGGGAATGTGGGATACTCCCATAAAAATCAACAGCATCAAGCTAATTTTTCTGAAGAGCTTTGGACCCAGACATCTAAGTTACTGTTAATTGCCCCAATACTTCTTTTATATACATTTAAAAACTTATTGAAAGAGGTCTGTGTGCCCCAGCCTCCTCACATCTTTATCACTGTATTTCATGAATGCAACATGTATCACAGGACACAGATATTGTCAAACTGGATTTAATTTTTATTGCTTTGACAAATGTGTGAACAGGATTAGACTTGCAGGATGCTGGGCACACAGCTGAGGAGTCTTGCTGGTGCTTTTTTCATGAAATAATACCAATCTGTTCTCCAATAAATCCATGGAGCTGTGAAGTTACTCTAAAGTCAACAGTTGCTGCATGGTTAGTTATTTAACTGTAGAGAGAATTTGTTTTCCCTTGCCTCTAAGTCCCAGGTATTTGCTATATCTCATGCCAGTTTTAAGGCTGACCTAAATGTCAACTTACCCTCGCAGTTACCATTCAACAGCTTTCTTTTATAGGAATGCCAAAGATATTATCGAGTGCCTCATTAATGTGGGCTGGCTGCACAAGCTGGGGATTGAGCAGGAACCCCAGAGCTGCAGTGCAGGTGCTGATTTACAGCCCCAACTCAGGCTCATCAAAGTGGTGACTTTCAAAACTTATGTCTGAATAATAAATTTTGAATTAAAAAAAAAAAAAAAAGTTCTTTTAGGCTCTGGATAATCAGTCCATTAAAACATAAATCCCATTGACTGGAGGCCAAGGTTTCACTCTCAGAGCCTGGCTGTGCTGCAATTCATGGAATCATAGAGTGGTTTGGGTTGGAAGGGACATTAAAGACCATCCAATTCCAACCCCTGCCATGGGCAGGGACACCTTCCACTATCCCAGGCTGTTTAATGACCTATCCAACCTTGCCCTGAACACTTCCAAGGATGGGGAAGCACAGCTCCTCTGGAAAACCTGTGCCAGTGGATCACCTAACACAAAAAAACTTCACCAAACACATTTTTTACTGCTCAAATCCATCTCCTGAAGCCCAGCTAGCTGTGTGTGAGAGGTCTTTGTGCACAGAGGAGCAGCTGAACACGTGGCAGGGAGGGTACTCACAGTTTGATGATGTGAGGGTGCCGGAAGAGTTTCAGGTTTTGAATTTCTCGTTTGATCTTCCCCACCACGTCCAGGCTGCGGATTTTCTGCCTGTTCAGTATTTTCACTGCCACTTTGTGCCCTGTCAGCTGGTGCTCACCAACTATTAGAGAGAGAGAGAGCATTGCAAAGTCACTAAACAGTGCAGCAGGGTTCACACGAGCAGTTCAGGGCACTATAAGCAAAAAAGCCATTTCTGAAGGGAAAAAAGCAGAAGATGAGGGCGTGAAATATTTTTAAGTTTTTGTCTCTTCACTGTTTTCCCAGTGGAGTCATAGAATGCAGAAGAGAGGGGACTTATCTGCCAAAACCACTCTACTAAATAAAAGAGTGAGTTGCTGGAGGAGGTCATACCCCAAGCTAATTTGCAAGGATTTATAGCACGTAACAACTAGATTAATCAGAAACAGATATATTTAAATGGCAGAGAAGAATCTCCACCATAACACACTGGTAGACAAAATCCTTCATAAACCCAGTCTTTAAAGTAGACCATCACACTTCTGTTTTTTAAAAAATGGTATGGGGATTTTCCCTGCCCGAAATAGGACTGCGGGATTTGCATTACTAAAATGAATTTCTATTTATACTTCCTCCAGCGTGCTTCTTGCTCTGATGACAAGCTGCAGGAGCACTGCTGGACTGCAGGAGCAAATTCTGCTTTTAGGAAAGATGTAAACTTCAATATGGGTTTGGGTTTTTTTGGGTTTTTTTTAATGCACTTGGTGCATTGAGATGCTGATGTTTATCTCCTGTGTTCAGGGAAAAACCAGACCCACAAACTGGGAGGAGCAGCCCCACTGTCACTGGGGGAATTGTACTTAAGGATCTGAAACAAATTCAGCATGGGATCCACTTGTTATCAATAAACAAACCACACAAAAAATAAAAAGCTCGCAGGAAATCAAGATTTATATTGAATTTTGAGAACAGAAAGAGCTTAAAAACGCAGTGTTTATACCCAAAAAGGGTTCCCAGAAGGAGCTGCCCCTTCTCAGTATTTTCTAACGTGATATTCAACAGGGTGACACACGGATGGTTTCCTACAGCCTGCACAGGAAAACCTGCTTACAGTAAATATTTGTGCTCTCTAATTACCAACATCACCCTTCCAGTAACAACACGCGGTGCAAGGAGTTAATTATCCCGAGCAAACCTTGTTATTACATTATTAGAGCCTGTAATTTTGGCAGCCCCAACGAGCCGATCAGAAGCACCCAGGGTGAGCAGGAGGCGTGAGAAGGGCAGGGCAGCAGCACTCAGGGCACACCAGGTCACTATTATTAGCCACCAGATAAGACCTGCCAGGGATTCTTTCCTCAGTAAGAGCATCCTAAAAATAAAACACTTTACTGCCCTTGAAAATTAAAGCACCACTCTGCATGTCCGTTTTATTCCTTGTAATACGTAAAACTACTAGATGGCGGAATGAAAATAAACTCAGCTTTGCAGCAGAGATGCAATTTAGGGATTAGCTGAGGGCTGGAGGAGGCAGATAATTCCTCTGGTGCAGTGCAAGGAGAGTGCTGTAAATAGTCCAGGGAGGCATTTTCCCTGGTGAATCCTTGGGGAGAGCAGAGCAGGGCAGTGCTGCAGGGAAGTAAAGCAAAGTTTTTTCACTGAACTAGGAGGAAAACCCTGATTTCTGCCACCCTTCGTTTCAGGACAACGCTTTCTGGCCTTGCCTCAGCATATGCTTTGAAAAATTTTTATTATACACCAGGGAAAAAAAAAAAAGGCCATGCCCAGAATGAATAATGATTGTTTTTAATACTATTGCCAAATAGTTCATCCCCTTTCCCATCCGTGACAAACAACGTGTAACTCTGCAAAGGTTTGCTAGCACAAACACATTAATAATTAAAAATAAACAGCCTGTTTTGTAATCCATCTTTTGCTTACAGTAAGCATTAGATACAGAGATATTATTGTTTCTGTCCCCAGTGACTTGTTAAGCCTCCTTGAACACGATGAGAGAGAGACAAAGAGAACACAATTTCCTGGGTGGAGGGAGACTTTTAAGCCTTTGAGGGCTCTCTGTAGCTGCAGGAATTTAGACATGGGCAGTAAGGACAGCCCTCCCTCTGCTCACAGAATCCCTCCGAATCCCAGGATCATCCCAGGAGTGAGGGGCAGGTCCCAGGTCTCCCAAAGGCCTGGAAGAGGATCCTGACCCCAAGGGTGGGCGGCCTTGGCTGGTGGTGAGGACACCTCCTTCCCTCTCACTGCCTCCCCAGACTAATAAAGTGCAAAGGAGACTCTTGACATTTACTTATTTTTATAAAAGGGAAAAAAAAAAAAATAGGAGGAATAGTGATTATAGCACCATGAGCACAGATAATAATTAAAACCCCTTGACAGCATTGGGTTTTTATATCACTTTCTTTATCCTAGCAGCTCAAGCAGCACAAGCAGTTCACATTTTCTGCAAATGCCTCAGGGCAATGCAGAAGCTTGTGGAGGGGTGAGGAAACTCCTTCCCTATCAGCTCTGCTGGCCCTTATCTCAGCCCAAAGTTAAAAATGAAATCCATCCAAAGCATATACTCAGCCATGCTGTATTAATTCTGCCCCAGTGCCACCCGCTTGTGCGTTGTCTCAGCCTTTCCCTGTCCTTCCTCTGCTCAGTCTCCTTTAGTTTATCTTCCCCCTGACACAAAGTTTGCCTTTCAGCAGCAATGCTACAGTGCCTGGGGAAAATGGGATCTGATCCCGACTGGAGCCCATGGAGGTGACACAAACACAACCCAAGCACTGCCAGTCCTTGAGGGGCCACAAATCGGTCACTTCTGTGGCAAACAAGGAGGGAAAGGAGCCACCAAGGCCCCCAGGGATGCCATCACAGAGAAAATATCTGGGTTTACTCTGATTTTGACTAAAGGTCTCCAGGCTTCTTCCCAGGAGAGCTTTTGGGGACCCACAGGGTGGGACGTGGCCACAGCAAACACAATTTGTCTCATCTGTTCTCACCAACCCCCAGGGAAGGAGATGCCAACTCCTTCCTCCAAGGCTTTGCTAAACTCCCAAATCCAAGGTCTTCTCCACAGTTCTATTTCTGCAAATTATTCTAACCCCTAGAAAAAAACAACTACATTTGGTAAAAATGCTGTGTGGTAACTTCAAGTCTTGACATGACACCTCCTGTCCATCCACCACATCAGCTCCTGCCACCTTCCTCTCTTCTAACAGGTGCTGTGTCCTCATCACCACTTCCAGATGGAATTCCAGTATTATCACCTAAATCCTGCCCTCAGCTGCCAACCTATTTGCTCCCCTCCATGCCTTGCTGTAAATGAGATCAAGAAACTGAATGGGCTTAAAACAAAAGAGTTTCTTGCAGTGTTCAGCCAGTTTTCAGGAGGATCAGCTCCCTGAGGACCCAAGCAGTCAGGGACTTTTTCTGTCACGTCTCTGGCTTCTGATGGCTCAAAATGACTACTCAGCTCCAGCCATGGGTTCAAGCTCTGGTTTGTACCCCATGTCACCAAATCCCCCCTTTCATTGCCATTTCTTATTTCCCTAATAACAATAATCCTGAACAACTGTAAATTATAATTTCTTAACTTTGACGAGTAAGGCAGGAAAAAGTGCCGAAACCAAAACCTTGTGCAAGGCAGAATTTGAAGAAAACACATCAGCAACAAGAAATGTCACTGACAGCACCTGACTTCTTCCGGAAAAAGCAATTTTACACCCAACGCACAATGCTTGAATCCATCAACAAAAACGTTCTCTTCTCTCGTGTGAATACAAGATTTTCTAAAGCTCATTCGATTAAAATGCTGTAATTCTCTATAAATTGGAGATTCCACTTCTTCATTTCAGTTCCCAGTCTCAAGCACAAACTTTACCTGTCAGTTGTAAGCAAAATATTAAGGGATAAAACCCATATAAAGGATACTATTCACCTATAAAGGATTTTGAGCTAGGAAATCTCTTTCATGTTATTTGAAATATTTCTTTGGAATATGTCCATTTGTACCAAACTGAGGTCATATGCGGGGTAGGGGGTATTTGTGCTAGTTAAGGAAAAAAAAGGCTATTGTTGGCAGGTTTAAATTGGTCTGCAAGGAAAAAACCTGCCTTTGGAGCAGTTTTGAGGTCTGCTAGTATACATGAGTGATTTAAATGGTCCTTACTGTTAGAAGTATTTATTCTGATAATTCTTCAGACAGTAAATTTGTGGTTTGGGATTAAACACAGCAATATATTTTTAGGGGTGTGATTAATGGCCACAGGTGGACTTAGCTGCAGTGGTTGTGGTGGTTTCTTTCATCTGCTGTCAATTTGGGTTTATTTTAAAACTCCAGGAACAGAGGGCAGGCACAGCACCCCTTTGCCCAGCCACATCCCAGTGGAGTGGGGGAACACTGAGTGGGACAGCTGCTCCCCCAGCTCGAGCTAAACCCATTTCCTACCGGGAAACACAGCTTAGACACCGAATTTTGTTGGTTTTCTGGTTTTTCAGTAACTCGTTTAAAAAAACGAAATTTGCACGTAACGGCGCAATCCGCAGGAAAAAGAAATACAAATATTTGCAAACCTCACAGCCAGCTAAAGCAAAGCCTTCAGGATGTGAGGTGGCTGCTCTGGCATGACTGACCAAGGAATCCCTGTGTGGAGCCCCAATCTGACACAATCCCCCCCTCCTGCAATCCTGGAATGGTCTGGGATGGAAGAGACCTTAAAGCTCATCTCATCCCACCCGTGCCACGGGCAGGGACACCTCCCTCTAGCCCAGGCTGCTCCAAGCCCTGTCCAACCTGGGCTTGGACACTTCCAGGGATCCAGGGGCAGCCACAGCTTCTCTGGGCACTCTGTGCCAGGGCCTCAGCACCGCACAGTGAGCAATTTCTCCCCAGTATTTCATCTAACCCTGCCCTCTGTCAGCACGAACCCATTCCCCCTCGCCCCACCACTCCACGCCTGCCAGAAGTCCTTCTCCAGCTCTCTTGCAGCCCCTCTAGGCACTGGGAGGTGCTCTCAGGTCGCTCTGGAGCCTTCCCTTCCCCAGGTGATGGCTCATCCCTGCCCGCCCCGACCCCTCCATCCCCGCGGGGCGATGCTCGGAGCGGCGGCAGCACGAACCCCCTTCGCTCCCGGCTCCAGCAGCACCCCCGGAGCACCTGCCGCCCCTGGGAACGGAAGGGAAGGAGCGAGGAGCGAGGAGCGCATTGCCGGGACCGAGGGGCAGGATGCCGGGGCGCTCTCCAGCCTCCCCATCACCTCCCTCGGAGCGCGGGACCAAAGTTTTGGTGGGGTTCCGGGGGCTGGGACAGCCCGGACCGCCGAGGGCCGAGCGCTCATCTCCCACCAGCCGCATCCCCGCCCGTGTGCCCGGGCTCGGCTCGGCCAGATCCCGCCGGGGATGCTGCGAGGAGCCGCCGAGGAGCGGAGCGGAGCGCAGGGAGCGGAGGGAAGGGAGGGATGCGGGCGCGGAGGCCGCGGGAGCGGGGGAGGGAGGCGGCGGCGAGGGGCGCACCCGGCCCGGCCCGGCCCCGCCCGCGGCCGCGGTACTCAGCTCTTGACTTTGCCGAAGGTGCCGACCCCCAGCGTGTCCCCCAGCACGTAGTGGCCGATCTTCACCCGCCCATCGTGCTTCTGCTTCTCGGCCATGTTCGCCCCCCGCCGCCGGACCACAATGCACAGGGCCGGGCCGGCGGGGCGGGGAGCGGAGCGGGGCGCGGCGGGCCCGGCCGGGAGGGGCGGGGAGCGGCCGCCGCCAGGTGCGA